>CM033474.1:9375079-9477579 GCA_019447015.1 Hymenochirus boettgeri
CGATGTAAGGGTAGATTATTTATATATAGATATATAGATCATATACTGTGCGGGTTTACGATAGGTATGAGTAAGGTTAGATTTATCATATTGATATTAGAACCATATACTGTGCTGGTTACGGATAGGTAGGATGTAAGGGTAGATTTATCATATAGAATATAGATCCATATACTGTGCTGGTACCAATAGGTAATATAAGGGTAGATTTATCATATATAGATATATAATACCATATACTGTCTGGTTACCGATAGGTAGGATGTAAGGGTAGATTTCTTATATATAGTTATAGATACCATATACTGTGCTGGTTACCGATAGGTAGGATGTAAGGGTAGATTTACATATATTAATATATAGATCCCATATACTGTGCTTGGTTACCAGAAGGTAGATGTAAGGGTAGATTTATCATATATAGATATATATACCATTACTGTGTTGGTTACCAGATAGGTGGATGTAAGTTAGATTTATCATATATAGATAATAGATACTCATATACTGGTGCGGTTCCAGATAGGTAGGATGTAAGGGTAGATTTATCTATATAGATAATATAGACCATATACTGTGCTGGTTACAATTAGGTAGGATAAGGTAGATTTATCATATATGATATATAGATACCATATACTGTGCTGGTTACCAGATAGGTAGGATGTAAGGGTTAGATTTATCCTATAAGATATATAGATACCTCATTACTGTGCTGGTTACCGAGAGGTAGGATGTAAGGGTAGATTTTTTTATATATAGGTATATAGATACCATATACTGTGCTGGTTACCGATAGGTAGGAATTGTAAGGGTAGATTTATCATATATAGATATAATAGATACCATACTGTGCTGGTTACCAGATGGTAAGATGTAAGGTAGATTTATCATATAGATATATAGATTACCATATACTGTGTGGTTACCAGATCGGTAGGATGTAAGGGAGATTTATCATATATAGATATATAGATACTCATATACCTGTGCTGGTTACCATAGGTAGGATGTAGGGGAGATTTTATCATATATATAGATATATGATACCATTACCTGTGCTGGTTACAAGATAGGTAGATGCAGGGTAGATTATCATATTATGATTATATAGTCCTATAATGTGCGGGTTACCGATAGGTAGGATGTAAGGGTAGATTTATAATATAGATATAAAGATCCTTACTGTGCTGGTTACCAGATATAGTAGGATGTAAGGGTAGATTTATCATATATAGATATATAGATACCTATACTGGTGCTGGGTTCCAGAATAGGTAGGATGTAAGGGTGTAGATTTATCATATATAGATATATAGAACATATACTGTGCTGGTTACCAGATAGTAGGAATGTAAGGGTAGATTTCTTATAGATATATAAGATACATATCTGTGCTGGTTACACGATAGGTAGGTAAGGGTAGATTTCTCATATATAGTATATAGATACCATATAACTGTGCTGGTTACCGATAGGTAGGATGTAAGGGGTAGATTTATCATATATAGATATATAGATACCATATACTGTGCGGGTTACCAGATAGGTAGGATGTAAGGGTAGATTTATCATATATAGATATATGATACCATTACTGTGCTGGTTCAGATAGGTAGATGTAAGGGTAGATTTATCATATATGATTATATAACCATATACTGTGCTGGTTACCGGATAGGTAGGATGTAAGGGTAGATTTATCATATATATATATAGATACCATATACTGTGTGCTGTTACCAGGATAGGTAGGATGTAAGGGTAGATTTATCATATAGAGATATATAGATACCATATACTGTGCTGGTTACCGGATAGTAGGTGTAAGGTAGATTATCATATATAGATTATAGATACCATATACTGTGCTGGTTACCGGATATTAGGAGTAGGGTAGATTTATCATATATAGATATATAGATACCATATACTGTGCTGGTTACTCGATAGGTAGGATGTAAGGGTAGATTTATCATATATAGATATATAGATACATATACTGTGCTGGTTACCAGATAGGTAAGATGTAAGGGTAGATTTATCATATATAGATATATAGATACCATATACTGTCTGGTTAACCGATAGGTAGATGTAAGGTAGATTTATTATATATAGTATATAGAAACCTATACTGTGCTGGTTACGGATAGAGAGGATGTAGGGTGATTTATCTATATAGATATATAGATACCATATACGTGTGCTGGTTACGTATAGTTGAGTAGTAAGGGTAGATTTATCATATAAGATATATAGATACCATATACTGTTGCTGGTTACCAGATAGGTAGATGTAAGGGTAGATTTATCTATATAGAATATAGATACCATATACTGTGCTGGTTACGGATAGGTGGATGTAAGGGTAGATTTATCATATATAGTATATAGATACCATATACTGTGCTGGTTACCGGATAGGTAGGATGTAGGGTAGATTTATCATATATAGATATATAGATACCATATACTGTGCTGGTTACCAGATAGGTAGATGTAAGGGTAAGATTTATCATATATAGATATATATACCATATACTTGTGGGGTACCAGATAGGGTAGGATGTAAGGGTGATTTATCATATACTATATATAGTATCATATACTGTGCTGGTTACCAGATATGTAGGATCCTACCTATCGGTAACCAGACAGTATATGGTATCTATATATCTATATATGATAAATCTACCCTTACATCTTACCTATCTGTAACCAGCACAGTATATGTATTATATATCTATATATGATAAATCTACCCTTACATTACCTATCCGGTAACCAGCACAGATATGGTATTATATATCTATATATGATAAATCTACCCTTACATCCTACCTATCCGGTAACCAGCACAGTATATGGTATCTATATATCTAATATGAAAATTACCCTTACATCCTACCTATATGGTAACCAGCACAGTATATGGTATCTATATATCTATATATGATAAATCTACCCCTTACCTCCTACCTATCCGGTACCAAGCACAGTATATGGTATCTATATATATATATATGATAATCTACCCTTACATCCTACCTACCCGGTAACCAGCACAGTATATGTATCTATATTCTATATATGATAAATCTACCCTTACATCCTAACTATTGGTAACCAGCACAGTATATGGGATCTATAATCTATATATGATTACTACCTTACATCCTATACTGGTAACCAGCACAGTATATGGTATCTATTATCTATATATGATAAATCTACCCTTACATCCTACCTACCTGGTAACCAGCACAGATATGGTATCATATATCTATATATGAAAAATCTACCCTTACTTCCTACCTATCTGGTAACCCGCACAGTTATGGTATTATATATATTATATATGATAAATCTACACCTTACATCCTACCTATTCTGGTAACAGCACCAGTATATGGTATCTATAATCTATATATGAAAATCTACCTTTACTCCTTCCTACCTGGTACCAGCACAGTATATGGTATCTATATATCTATATATGATAAATTCTACCCTTACATCCTACCTATCCGGTAACCAGCACAGTATATGGTATCTATATACTATATATGATAAAACTACCCTTACCATCTAACATCCTACCTATCCGGTAACCAGCACAGTATATGGTATCTATATATCTATATATGATAAATCTACCCTTACATCCTACCTATCCGGTAACCAGCACAGTATATGGTATCTATATATGATAAATCTACCCTTACATCCTACCTATCTGGTACCCAGCACAGTATATGATATCTATATATCTATATATGATAAATCTACCCTTACATCCTACCTATCTGGTAACCAGAACAGTATTTGATTGTTTTATTTGCCATCTTTCAAAGATCTGCATAGAGGGTCTAGCGCAGCCGATGGAAATTTTCGGTCTTTCCTGAATGAGCGTTCGGCAGACTCGGCGGCTGCACGCTCGTTCGGGAAACTAAGGTACACACATAACGATAAAGCCCCGATAGCTTTGAATCCGACCTCTTGTGGCAAAGCCCTAGCACTTCTATTTATATAATTTATATATTTATGTACTGAACTATCTATGTATTTATCCCCCTTGTATGACTTTATTGTATTTTATTACTGTACAGCGCTGCATCCCCAAGTGGCGCTTCATAAATAAACTATACATACATACATATAAGAAGTCACTGAGTTCTGTGTCCATATAAAGGTACAAGGACACAGGCTGAGTTATACAGGGAACTCTGGATACCACTCATGTATTATAAGGATAATGTATCCCCTACTGTCAATTATAAGGATATTAGAAGTCACTGAGGGGTCGGTGTGTATATAAAGGTACAAGGACACAGACTGAGTTATACAGGGAATTCTGGGTACCACTCATGTATTATAAGGGATAATGTATCCCTACAGTAAATTATAAGGATATTAGAAGTCACTGAGGAGTTCTGTGTCCATATACAGGTACAAGGACACAGACTGAGTTATACAGGAAACTCTGGGTACCACTCATGTATTATAAGGGATAATGTATCCCCTACTGTAAATTATAAGGATGTTAGAAGTCACTGAGGAGTTCTGTGTCCATATAAAGGTACAAGGACACAGACTGAGTTATACAGGGAACTCTGGGTACCACTCTTGTATTATAAGGGAAAATGTATCCCCTACTGTAAATTATAAGGATATTAGAGGTCACTGAGGAGTCCTATGTCCATATAAAAGTACAAGGACACAGACTTAAGGTGCCCATACATCTATAAGATTTTACTTACCCGACCGAGCACTCACGCGATGTTCATCGATGCTGCCGGAACCGCTTCTCCCGATCTTACATTCGACCGACATGCGATCGAAAAATCCCATTCATTTTGCGATCGCATGTCGGTCAAGTGTAAGATCGGGAGAAGTGGTTCCGGCAGGATCGATGAACATCGCGTGAGCGCTCGGTCGGGTAAGTAAAATCTTATAGATGTATGGGCACCTGAAGTTATACAGGGAACTCTGGATACCACTCATGTATTATAAGGATAATGTACCCCCTACTGTCAACTATAAGGATATTAGAAGTCACTGAGGAGTTCTGTGTCTATATAAAGGTACAAGGACACAGATTGAGTTATACAGGGAACTCTGGGTACCACTCATGTATTATAAGGGATAATGTGTCCCCTACTGTAAATTATAAGGATATTAGAAGTCACTGAGGAGTCTGTGTCCATATAAAGGTACAAGGACACAGACTGAGTTATACAGGGAACTCTGGGTACCACTCATGTATTATAAGGGATAATGTGTCCCCTACTGTAAATTATAAGGATATAGAAGTCACTGAGGAGTCTGTGTCCATATAAAGGTACAAGGACACAGACTGAGTTATACAGGGAACTCTGGGTACCACTCATGTATTATAAGGGATAATGTGTCCCCTTCTGTAAATTATAAGGATATTAGAAGTCACTGAGGAGTCTGTGTCCATATAAAGGTACAAGGACACAGATTGAGTTATACAGGGAACTCTGGGTACCACTCATGTATTATAAGGGATAATGTATCCCCTACTGTAAATTATAAGGATAATAGAAGTCACTGAGGAGTTCTGTGTCTATATAGAGGTACAAGGACACAGACTGAGTTATACAGGGAACTCTGGGTACCACTCATGTTTATAAGGGTATCCCCTACTGTAAATTATAAGGATAATAGAAGTCCCTGAGGAGTTCTGTGTCCATATAAAGGTACAAGGACACAGACTGAGTTTACAGGGGAAACTAGGGTTACCATCAGGTATTAGATGGAAAGAATGATCCCCTACTGTAAATTATAAGGATAATAGAAGTCACTGAGGAGTTCTGTGTCCATATAGAGGTACAAGTATAAGTTGCGTAGCATCCCATGACCCTTCGTCCAAAAGTTGATTTATTTGCCTATTAATACTTGATCCTTGTTTTCCTGCATTTACCTTTTACCCACTGCCTTTGTGGATACTATTTATTTGTGTTTGTTTCCTTTGCATGGAAATAACACAACCTATATATAAGGAGAAATCCTCTTTTTAGCATTATTATAAAATCACAGTTGTACAGAAATAAAAATTACACTAGTTTCCTACTACTAGGGATGGCCGGTTCGCGGATCCGAACCCGGATCCGCCGCGGATTTATCCTGTTCGCGAACGATGGATTTTTTCGGATTTTCCGCCTTCCGAATTTAAGATATTTTAATTCTTGGTCATACGAACTGGTAAATATATCATGTTTGGTATCTTTGGATTGTATAAAATTAGCGAATCACAAAACTGTTAATAGTTGGTATGTGATATGTACGGTACGTGTAGTATAGACTAGAGGGGAAATAAGGATTTAAAGTTCCCTCCGTAAAGCAGGATACACCTCCCAGGGAGAGGACAAACACTCCCTCTAGGGACCAAAGCATTCCCCGAATCAGGAGAGGGAATAAAATAGGGCAATAGACTCCGCCCACCAGTTTGACATTTTACCATAAACAAGGATTCATCATTAGCCAACTGGACGGACTGTATATTGGCTACCATCTTGGACTATCATTTTGGATTTTGTCATTTTTTCCATTTGAATTACCAAGTTTTCATCGACTTTGCTCACGGACTGATGCCATTTACTAAGTATTACCTTTCTTATCCCATTTATTCTTTAAAGGAATAGTTGACATAAAAAGTGAACTGTTCCTTTAAAGTAGTGATTGAAGACCGGGAAGTATAGGACCTATTCCTAACCTTCTGTTCTACAATCACTTGACCAGGATCCAGGAACGAAGGAAAGTTTAATTACCTCGCGAACGATCCACCGACCTGCTTCCTGGTTTAGTTTAATTATAGCGTTCATGCAAGATAATGCGGTCGGCTATTTTCAATGGAGCTGGCGGTGGATTGTGCACAAGGTAAATATACTCACCTTCGGTCCTGGATCCTGGTCCAGTGATTGTAGAACAGAAGGTAAGGAACAGGTCCTATACTTCCCGGTCTTCAATCACTACTTTAAAGGAACAGTTCACTTTTTGTGTCATCTATTCCTTTAATGTTGAATTATTTACCATAGCATTTTTCTTGGCTTCGTCTTCCCTTACACAAAATCTGCCTATGCATTTGTCCCCATTGTCTTAACTGGGTCCGATTTTGAATTTTCAAACTTTTCCAAAAGTTCGAAAATCCGAAATTGTACCGGTTCTTTGGAAGTTTGCCCATCTCTAATAACAAACTATGGGGGAGATTCAATAGGGCCCTTTTCCATCTAAAACCCACGTTAACGCGAAAAAAATTTGTGTTAAGGTGGGTTTTGGACGGATTTTAGAGCACAGCGACATTTCCGAATGTTTTTGGAAATAGCGCTGTGATAACGATCCAAAACTCATAGAGTTAAGTTTTGGGCTACTTTGTAGCGTGAAACTTAACGCTACGGCTTGTGGAGCGTTAAATTCCCTCTCCTTACCTTAGTCTGATCCCGCGATGCAATAACTGACGTAATCTTGTTATTATTGTATCGCGGGATCGGGCTAAGGAAAGTAACAAGAGCAGCGATATTGAATCTCCCCATATGTATGGGCTTCATCTTAAAGGGCATGTCCACCCCCAAAACTACAAACCCCCCCACTACTGGCCCCACTGTGTAGTGTAATAAAATTCTTACCTTACATCCCAGCTCCAAATGGTTCTACTGGAATCCCTCCCCAAAGGCCACCAGGAGGATAGCAGAGTCCATATAGGACTCTGCCTCCTGACTCCCCTCCGGAAGAAGTTTGGCATGCGTACTGCAGTCCTCCTCCCACTCCCTCCCTCCCCCTTCCTCTCCCTCCCAATTTGGTCTCCCTCCCCCTAGCGTAAATCTCTTTCTTTATATTATAGTCCGTGTTCCCCCACCCCAACCACTATAATTATAGTCTCATAAAGTCCTCCGATCATTACTTACCTTACCTCTCTCTTCACCGTTCTGAGCAGCTGGCAGCAGCGTCCATTATTGGCTGCCTCTCAGCTAATCACAGACACGGCTTCCGGTCCCGCCCCCTGCTTGCAGTTCCGTGCAAGCAGAGGGCCGGGGCAGTGAGGCGAGAGAGGTAAGGCAAGTAATAATCGGGGTACTTTCTGAGACTATAATTATAGCTGTTGGGGCTGGGGGAACATGGACTATAATATACAGAAAGTTTGTAGAAACGGTGGACATGCCCTTTAAGCTGTTACACTGTATAACCTTTCTAATAAAGGCCAAGGAAATATACAATAAATTTAATCAAAGGCCATTAATTTATTTTTGGGGTTTGAGGTTTAATTGAATAACATCACATAAGAGAATGATATCACATAATTAAATGATATCAAATAAGAGAATGACATCACATAAGAGAATGATATCACATAATTAAATGATATCAAATAAGAGAATGACATCACATAAGAGAATGATATCACATAATTGAATTTTATCAAATAAGAAAATGACATCACATAATTGGCTGACATCACATAAGTAATTGACATAACTTAGGAGGATGAAATCACATTCTACAAATGGGAAGAGAGGTGAATTACATAATGAATTTCTTATTATTTGCTAGAATATGTTACATTGTATACATTTTTGCATTTGCATAAAAAAAACAATATTTCTGTTAATAACCACGTAGAGTCTTTTAGTTTATTTCTGTTTATTTCTGTTTCCCTCTGAAGGGATCAATGTAAATAGAAGTAGGAGCTTCCATGACTTGAATGTCCTTTAATCAATGGCCATTTACAAAAGATCAGAAAAACCTGTAGATGAAAGTATCTCTACTTTGTCTGTTTTGGCCCTTTTTGACTTTATGTTTCTATTACAGACACTTCCTTCCTTTCATCCTTCCTGCACATCACCACTTCTGTGTAATGGAAAAGGAGCCAAATATCTCATAACAGATACAAAGGTTGTACTTGCTGGGCGATTACATTTCAAATGATCTTTAGGGATAATAAACCTTGTGTAATAGGAAGAAGTTCTGGTAGCATTGATTATTTTGTGGTTTTACTACTTCTAATGCTGCAGCCAAAAGCAAATAAAGTATCGGTAGGAAGAGGAAGAAATTGAGCCAATGAAATAGCCAATATACCAAAAAAAGAAAACTGCTTCTGCCAGTCTTGCTAAGTGCTTCAGCACTATCCTTAATACAGGAAGGCCTAGGGCACTAACCTGGCAGATGAAAACTGCACATGCTATAGCTTTCCTATACAATAATATGAGAAGGCTAGAATAATCAATCTACCTTCCCTGCCTTAGGTACTTTTCATTTTTAAAAATACATTTTTAATAAAAATAAAAACAAACGTGTTTGTATTGGTACCAACTGTAATTTCTCTCACAGGTTTGTGGTTAATGTACAAGTTTCTTATTAACTGTTCGCTGATAACACCTTCTGTTATTTTTCAACCGCTTGATATATATATAGAATGAAGTGTTATGTGGGTGAACAAGTCTGATACATGAAATGAAATTTTCGTTCACATGAAAGATTTGCACATAAATAAATATTACCGCAGTATTGGAGAAACTGTCATTGAACGTGTCTGGTAAGAGCCTTATTGCTTAAGGATAAAGTATATCAGCGATAGATGTACCTGTGATATATTCATTAAAAAACAAGGTTCATTTCAATACACAGAATTAGGACCAAGGCCAAGTGGAACGTATTATCCAGTTTTTCCTAAAACGTAGGTTCAATTTACACTTAGTATTGCACCTGCTACTGTAGTTCCCTTTCTTTCTACTCCCAGACCTGCCAGTTTGATAATCTTTTCATAAGAAGAATACAAGGTGAATAAACTGATGGTCTGTAACATGATGATGTTGGTAGTTATTAATAAGAAGTTTAAAGGACATGTCCAAGGACATAAGTTCTGTTCCTTTCTGGTAAAGGGATCTGCCTCCTCCATCTGCTCAATGAGCTTTTTATAAGCTTGAGCATGTGCAGAGAATGTAGCAGGTGAAACAGCAGTCAATCATTGGTTGTGATGTCAGCAGTCACAGCCTTGATTGACTGCATGGAGGGAGGGGCCAGCTTACTCTGCCAGAATGGGGACAGTAATTATCCTTAAATATCTGGTTAGTAATCCAGTTAATAAAGTGATGAATATATCAGTTGGGGGAAGATAATTGACAAGTGACCTGTTTTTTGTTTTAAGGGTGGACATGCCCTTCACACCAAGGCTACTCTAAGCGCAAGCATTGTACGCTTCATGCACGTTGGTGCCCGCTGTAATCCCTGTCACTTTCAGGGATCAGAGCGCATGCAAATCGCACCAAAAAATGTTGATCGCATGAGCTCCGATTAATGGATTGCAGTGTAAGCACCTAGTATAGCCACTCCGATAAGGCCCCACTAGTGTGCGCTTTTTAACATGCAATCGGATTGCGTGTTATAACGGCCTGGTGTGGCCTAGCCCTCAAAGTCCATTTAAAACACATCCAAGGTTATTCAATAAAAGTTCTTATTGTTAAAAATGGTGCTAATTTTGCCCCAACCAATCAGATGTTAGCTTTCAAATATTAAATATCTGATTGGTTGGGGAAATATTAGCACCATATTTAACAATTTGCAGGGCCATGTATGGAGAGCCGGTATCGCTCTCTGTTGCCTCCACTAGGCAATACACTGAGACAATAATGACTCTCAGTACATAGAGAATGTTTTTTTCATTCTGAAACTTTAAAGCCAGCTATCTGCGAATAAGAGAATGACATCACATAATTGAATGACAGCAAATAAGACAATGACATCACATAAAAGAATGACATTCCCATAAGAATAACATCACATAAGAGAATGACATCACATAACAAAATGATATCACATAAGAGAATGACATCACATAATTGGCTGAAGAACTTTTGTTGAATATCCCTGATCTGATTTAATCTCCCACTAGGGGGCACCAGAATTCAATGGGGTGCAGGGTTAACATGGGGAAAATAATTAAACTAGAGAGAGACAGCCCCCTTATTTAGATTGTTACGGGTATGTTTGACTTAAAGGTTAAATAATTAAATTACTGTAAATAGGGGTGGGTAAATGGGCTTTATATAATATATAAAACATTTGTGTTACTGTGAATCTTACTGGTTGTATACGGCAGTTTTTTGTTTTTTTACAAGAATCGTTAGCAGTAAAATCAGATCTTTAATGCCCCTGGAAGGAAATAACGTGATGCAGATTAAAATAACGATACGCTCTGAGACGGTTCTTATTTATTGGATAGAAATAGGGCATGTCTGTGCCTTTTCTCTCGCACTCTTATTATGTTCTCTGTTCCGAGCTGGATATGTAAATGAGAGAATATCTGTCAGGCGGTTTTGCTGTAATCACAAAAAACAGGGCAACATTTCAAAAAGCTCGCCAAAATCGAAGTCTTCGCCGCATCAATCAGTCGGAGCGGATTGGGGAAAGAGGAGCTTTTAGGGTTAAATAATTGCATTATCGGACAATCTGCGTGTCTCTCCTGTGAGATTCGAGAGAGATAAATTGACTTTATCCACCTTTAGACTTTCTGAAAGAAATGAATCGGATTATTTGAGGAGTCGTGTGATTGGGATAACGTCTGAAGGCGATGGCGGATTTGCAGTTGGAAGATGTAAAAAAAAATACAAAAAAACATTCCTTTTAATTGGTGCACAAAAGCGGAGAATATCCGACAATTTGGTTTGCAACCGATCGTTTTTTTCTTTCTTCCCTCCTTATACGCCTCCGTCGCTTTAACACCACTGGCCTTGAGCGGCCGAATGAATGTGGAGACTGATCATAGCTGAAAGAGAACATTCTGGTTTGTTAGGATAAACCGTCACAGTGTGTTAAAAAGCTTTTCATTCTTTTTTTAAGTCCCTAATGGATGCTTTATATTTCATCTTTCCATTTTACCAACCCTCGGAATAACAGCGATCTGCGTTAGCCTTACAATAGGCAGACATTAACAGCCTCCTTCCATCCTTCAGACAGGATCAATGGTGTAAATATGTAATCAGTAAATTAGTTTATATAAAACACACGTAAACTTTAAAGGGCGTGTCCAAACCCACGGATAAAATTTATAGGGTCAATGGGGCATATTTACAAACCCGCAGTATTGCATATTTATCGTAAAAGTACGATTGCGCCCATAAACATTTGTCAGTTCGTGCAATACCGTGTGGTAGTAAAATACCGGAATGGTATTTATTGGGTGCTCCCCTTGTGGGGGTAAAGGGTACTGCTTGTTGCAATGGGTTGGTTGTCTGATAAAGTTTAGGATTTTGGACAATTACATTTACCTCAGCTCCACTCCTCGTCTTTCCACGTCAGTAGGACCAGGGTGAGGACCTTAACCGCTTGTTCTTGGGTTTATCTGGTATAATGGGAACAGAGCTTTAAAGGGACAGTTCAGTGGAAATGATCAATATTTGTTAAATTGTTAGTTTGTGTAATGCCTTCTTAGTTATTCTACATATTCTCTCCCATTTTGAAAAATCAGTTGATTTCATACCCTTTGCTGTTCCCTGCTGACATTAGTGAGCTGCCATTTCAGGTTCTAAAGGCCCTTCTTCTTCCCAGGATGCACCACTTCCTTGGAATGTTCCTAACAGTATGCTTGTGAAGGTTCTCATTCATCCAGGTCATGGTATATCTGTTGTATTCAATTAGATCAACTGGACTTGAAATGTAGTTCTTGAAGACGTTTCGCTAGTCATCCGACTGGCTTTCTCAATTCAGAATTCAGAGAACTTCTGAATTGAGAAAGCCAGTCGGATGACTAGCGAAACGTCTTCAAGAACTACATTTCAAGTCCAGTTGATCTAATTGAATAAAACAGATGTTCCTAACAGTAATTTCTACTGATTGGCTGTTGGATGGGTCAAACATGCTCAGATCTCTACTGAGCAACTGAATCAACCCAGACACTGGGTCAAGGGCAAGACCATAACGGTCTCTATCAGGGGTCCTGCAAACAGGAAGTCAGTATTTCGGTTGCATTTATTTATACACAGACAAAATGCTGAATAGGCAGGTTAAGGTCTTTGGGATGGACAAATACTGTTCTTTTCTCCTAAAAGCATATGTATTTCCACTGAACTTCCCCTTTAATACTTGCGTTCCTGACGCACTCCACTCAGAGATGGATTAGGATCATATGGGGCCCTAGGCAGGACCGTCTTTTAGGGACCCCTTTTTTGCTACATATATTGTATAAACTGTAATTTTGTTACTGCTTCTGAAGCTGGGCCCCCAGAAGTCTCCTGGGCCCTGGGCAGGTGCCTAGGGTTGCCTTGTGGATAATCCTGCTCTGACTTCTGACTCTGACTCACTGCTTCAGTTCCCCTGACCACCAATAGGAAGACTCTATATGCAAGAAGCGAGCATTCCTATTGGTGGTCCAGCCCCAGGCCGACCAGAGGGTGGATTGAGCTGGCCACACAAACAAATTTAGGTCCTCACCTGGGTCCTTTCATTGGGAGGGAGTGGGGTGGGAAAGGGATAATTGTCCTTTAGTAAATGCGGTAGGCAATTAGAAAGGTAACATCTGATTGGTTGCTGCAAATTAATAGCATGGGCACGTCTTATTAAATAAACCCATTTATATTTAGCCAAAGAATTTTACCAATTGGCCGTATCAGACTTTATAAATATGAAAAGCATCTACTGTAGCATGGGAAAGGGTTTCAATTGACTATAGTGTGTCCGCTCCAATTGGGGTTATCCCCAGGTAATACGCAAACAGTAGAATTTACTAGTAGAAATATTTTAGAAAGCTTACTACCAGAGGGAAGGACCATCCAAAAATATCCACCCCCAAAACTACAATTTAACCCACTACTTTACATCTCTGCTCCTTATGGTTCTCCTGCAATGCTTGTCCAAAGTCCAGGAACCTGAAGAGTAGAAAGGGTCTTCCTGTCCAAAAGGTTTCTGACTCCTCCTTGTCCTCCGGGAGTTACTGTAACATGCACAGGGGAGCCACTCCCCCTCCTCTGGATCCCTCCATGCCTGCCTCATTCCCTACTTTTAAAAGTTTTTTTCCATTGCGTAGGCCACCCCTACCCACCCCCTACCACCATGTTAGATTAGTGAAAAAAGCAGCAGAAACAAACTTACATTGCTTCGTTCCCCCAGCGCTCTGCATTGCCGGCAGCATTGTCTGTGATTGGCTGCCTCTCAGATAATTAGAGACACGGCTGCTGGTCCGACCCCTGTTTGCAGCTTCTGGCAAACAAAGGACTGGGCAGAGACAGCCGCTGGAGCAAAGGACTGTAAGTATGTTTCTGCTGCTTTTTTTTTTAGAAATCTAACTTGGCAGTTGGGGGTTGGCAGGGGTGGCCAACAATATATACAAAAACATGTTTTAGGGTGGAGATACCTTTTTAACATAGTAATTGAGGTTGTATAAAGACATACATCCATCTAGTCCAACCTTTATACCCTACCCATAATGTCTGTATAACAGTTACATAGTAACATAGTATTGGAGGTTGTATAAAGACATACGTCCATCTAGTCCAACCTTTATACCCTACCCATAATGTCTGTCTAACAGTTACATAGTAACATAGTATTGGAGGTTGTATAAAGACATACGTCCATCTAGTCCAACCTTTATACCCTACTCATAATGTCTGTCTAACAGTTACATAGTGACATAGTATTGGAGGTTGTATAAAGACATATGTCCATCTAGTCCAACCTTTATACCCTACCCATAATGTCTGTATAACAGTTACATAGTAACATAGTATTGGAGGTTGTATAAAGACATACGTCGATCTAGTCCAACCTTTATACCCTACCCATAATGTCTGTATAACAGTTACATAGTAACATAGTATTGGAGGTTGTATAAAGACATACATCCATCTAGTCCAACCTTTTTACCCTACCCATAATGTCTGTATAACAGTTACATAGTAACATAGTATTGGAGGTTGTATAAAGACATACGTCCATCTAGTCCAACCTTTATACCCTAACCATAATGTCTGTCTAACGGTTATATAGTGCGCTCATGTGTTGCTCAAATTTGCCTTAGTTTGGGTTTACCATGCAATCGAATATATATTGCTCTTATCTTTTAAACAAACTTCAGGCAATGTCTTTAGCTGCTTTGGATCTAAAGATATAGGCATTTAAAATTTACTTCCTTGTTTGCACTGCCACTCTCCCATGCTGTGACGGATACTAGTTACAGGCTTGCAATCAATCTCTGGGCTTTCCTCTGCCTCTGGACAGGGAGAGAACATCCAATAAATAATTTTCTTTTATGACACGACATGCCTAAGCCAGTGGTGAGGGGGGCTGGTGATGTCACAGCTCGCAGGGATGCTACGCAGGAAGCACCAACACTTAAGATTGGATGCATTGCATTGGTTACATGGGAGCGTGCTCTTTTTAATAGAGGGCATTATATGCTGGCAAATTGAGGGTTTGGGTCTGGTAAACCTGAATCCAAACTTAAATTATTGCTTTATTGAGGGGACCACTGCTTCAATACATCCTGGGGGTGTTATTTAGTGAGCGCATCGCTAGATTCTGCTGATTAGCACTATTTAGTGGCCTACTGTTGGGAGTATTTAATGACACGATCAATATACATTTCCAACCTAAAGTGATATTATCAAGCATATCTTATTAGAGCCACATGAGCTCCTCTAAGTACTTATAAGATATTGCTTACAGGACAGCATCAGAAACAGCCAACAAGTGACAGTAAAGAACATTGGAATCCCAAGGGCCCGAGCGCTATCGCTATCGTAAAAACCGTCACTGCTAGTGGTAGTTTTTTCCTTATTTTGGCGAATTCCTTTATGCTCAGTTATTTTTGCAGCGTTTTGCGGTCTGTTTATGTTTTGCGGTTTATAATGACATTTTATTAATAAATGTGGGAATTAGACCCCACATTGCGGTTTTGTAACTTGTTCGATCAACATTTTTTTTGTCCGTTTTTGTTAAAATCGTATTTAATGCAAGTCTATGGAATGAAAAAGTGGACACAAATCAATTTCACCCATAATCCTCTAGGAAACACAAACAAATTCAAGCAGGCACAAACATATGGCAAACTTTTTATTTTGTTCGTAGTGAGGGGGGGGGAGAAAATGGGAGGATCTATCAACGAGGTCCGACCATGGCCGTTTACAGTGTTGTATAAAAGTCGCAGTAGAAGGTGTTGTAATATGTGAATGACAATGTAGAATTTAGGATTTTACAATAAATGGGTTTATAGAGAATTATTTAGTTCACATTAGGGGGTTTTGGGTGATACATTTTCAGTAGAAAAGTCCCTTTAAAATGGACCAATGCATTATCCGATAGGTAACAGTGGCCATACGTGCTACAATCATGGCCGTAGGATCATAATCTGCTGACGATCATACAATATTTTCTTTGTATTGGCCAGTTGGAAGAAAAAATTCTGTTGCCCCATCTGAACCTACGATTGCGTTGTTGCGTCTATTCCCACCTTTACTGACAAGACCCCCGACCAATAGAGACAGGGAATAACGTGTTTCTCACAGCAAGGCACACGTAAGATTTCACCGCCGACACACGACACCCGAGCCTGTGCACACAGGTGACGAATGCCTGTTTCACCCAATAATCACACATGTGGATCAACAAACAATGTCCGCCCGAACACATAAACACATGCGATTATCGGAACACCCGGAATGGGCGTTTGTCGCCTGTGTGCATGGGCTTTGGGGTTGTGCTTTGGACGTAAAATTGTACGTGTGTACGAGGCTTATGACCAGGCGATATGTATTTAGTCTGGTTTCCAGCCCGTGATTACCTGGCACTATGAATTGCTTCATTGCCTGTTAAGTATCTGATCAGTCAGAGTCCATTAGAAAGAGTCATTAGAGATGATCTATGGCGCTGTTATTACCGGTTTGTTTCTCTGAGAAGCTGAGGAAGATTTTAACTCTGAAGGTTTCAGCACCAGGAATGAGTTTTATGAACAGACTATTGAGACGGACAGGAGATAACATGTTAACAGTATAATTGCGAGTTTCGCTTCTAAGACTTACTAGTCAATAGACATTTAAGGCGGATCCAATAAAACACATTTACACTCTACAAGGTACAGAGTCTAAAGAGCGGGGAAAGGTTAACAGAAAATAATACCAATTATTTATTTAAGGGGATGGAATTATAAAGGGGAACTGTGGTCTCCATAAACAAGGCCTTTATTAAGGGCACACTGCTACCTTTAAAATGACCCCCAAATCATGCTCTAGCTGCAGTCTATCCAAAGTTACAGCAGTATAAAAGTTGCGTCTTCCTGCAAGTACTGTGAGCTGTGACATCACAAGCATTTGGGGTTTGCCTCCAAATTTAAGGTTGGAGCATGCTCACAGCAGTTTACGTTATAACAATATAGAATTGTGGTTCTTGCCTCCCCTTGTGATATAACAGGAACTTTACTCAAATTTTTACAATTTTTTTACGTATTTTGACTTTTTTGACTAATAGCCCCTCTAGGGTCAAAGGGGTCACTGTCTCCTGTAAAAGAAGCCTTGTGAGTAGGGTCCAGCAAAACCATAGGTCGTCCGTTCCTCCAGCCCCCAGGATTGGAATTGTGTCAGAGAATTGTCGCATTTCCCACCTGGACTTCCTAGGACTTAAGTTCGTTATTGAAAAATAACGATCGGTATTGAACGATATTGATTGTTATTTTACGATATCGATCGTAATCCTACAATATCGCTATCGTAAATCTACGATGCCGATATCGTAGAATAATGATCGCTATCGGAAAATAATGAACGCTATTGTAAAATAACGATTGTTATTGTAGAATAACGGTCGATATCGTCGATAATGATCGGTTTTCGATGATATCGACCGTTATTCTATGATAACGATCTGTATTTTACGATTTTATAAATAGGGCCCTTTGTTCCATTTTGACCAGTTTCCTGTAAACCTTGTAAGTCACATGAAAGGGGAAATTTATATTCCGAACAAGGAAAGTTTCTATATGTTTTATTTCCACAACTCTTGTTAATAGAAAATGTCACAGCGAGGAAGCAAATTAGTAATATTTTCTTCATACATTTAATGCTATGTAAACCACCAGGCACTTGATGGCCGTAAACTGCCGGGTTTTGTTCCGTATTTGGGTTTTCGAAATTCAGGAAAATCCAGAAGATCTAAAAATCTGAAAATGGAACTTAAATTCATGACTTCGCATCGTGTTTTCGATATGTTCATGGCTATTTTCGAGAATTTTCAAAAATAGCTTGAATGTTCGATACAAATCAAAAATGGGTTCCAAAGTCCTGAAATCCGAACGATCCGGAACAATCGGAACATTCGGATTTCGGAACCCAGGGGTTCCATGTTGAATCCTGATCTGAGTCGGACCCGGATTCCATCTCTATGTAAAATACAGATTATTGGCTTATTACAGACTTTGGACTACAGGTGGCGTTCGATATAATGTATAATACTTGACCAGAGTTTATTTATTCCCAGACCCCGGAGAGACAATGTTTAGAGAAACCAAAGGAAAGTCATTAGAAAAAGCAATAAAATCCGTGAGTAAGTGAGAGATGGACGTAAACCGCTCATTGTCCTATTTACATTGTATTGTATAAGCAGGACATTGTTTGGCTTAGTGGTTTACCATCAGAGTTAATTGCACTGGGTAAAGAGGGAGATATCACATTCTCCAGCTGAAGCCTCTTTCCAATAACGCAGGAGTAACGTTGTACGCTGAGGAAATTCATTACTGTAATGTATGAAGTCTTTTTATCTCCTTTAATGATATTTGGAGTACCCGTTGCAGTAACAGACAGTAATTACCAATAACATAGGCAGCTGTGTTAGAGAGAAGCAAATTAGGTTCTAGCGTGATGACAAAACAGGAATTCTGAATATATGGACAGTAAAATATATACAAAAGATGGAATAGCATACATCCACACAGAGTGCAAGTAGTGACTAGTGATGGCCCAGTTCGCAGATCTGAACCTCGTTCGCAAACGGCGGATATCGTGGATTTTCCGGTTTCCTGCCTTTTCCAAACCGCGTTTTCAAAATTTTTCGAAATTACGAGGATTTCTCGGATTTTCGAAAATATGGGAAAATACGAGAAATCCTCGTAAATTCAAAATTTCGCGGATTTTTCACATTTTTGGACGGAGCAACCCACATTTTCAGGGTCCGTATTTTCGAACATTCCTCGTATTTTCGAAGAACGGATTTTGCCGAACTTTCATTTTAATAGGTTTTAATGGGTCCGCTCGCGGATTTTCGAATTTTTCCGAAAATTCGCAGATCCTCGAGCGGACCGGATTTTGCGAAGTTCGGACATCTCTAGTAGTGACCAAATAATTTAATACATACAAAAAATAGAAGCCTAGTGCACATCCAGCTAATTTGCTTACATTTTACTTTACCATTGAATTGCGACTTAAAAAGCCTGCCCTTCTCTCTGGATAAATTAAAGCAATTAGTTCAATAACTTGGCCACATTATTTTAAACCCCCTAAACTGGGACCTAGTCCACCCTTCTCCATCTTTATTGACAATATGGCCATTAACCCAGTTGAATCTGCACGCTGCCTTGGAGTGATCTTTGACTCCTCTCTTTCCTTCCATCATCACATTAACAATGTCACTAGGACCTGTCGTTTTCTCCTTCACATTATTGCCAAGATCCACCCTTTTCTCTCTCTCTCCACTTCTAAAATGCTCATCCATGCCCTTATAATCTCCCCTCTTGACTACTGTAACATTCTACTACTTGGACTCCCTGCCTCTCATCTCTCTCCTCTCCAATCTTAAACTCAGCAGCTCGGATCATCTCGCTCTCCTCTAAATGAGAACCCACAACCATGATACTTCAGTCCATAGGGTGGCTTCCCATCAAAGAATCATATTCAGTACCCTGCTTTTAACCTTTAAATTCCTTCGGTCTACTGCACCTCACTACTTATCCTCTCTCTTGGTCCCTTATGTTCCAGGCCATGCCGTTCACAGACCCCCAACTAACACTGCTGCCTCCCGCCTTAAACCATTCTCTCTTACTGCTCCCTACCTTTGGAACTCTCTCCCTCTCTCGCTTCGCCTGGTGACATCCATTAATACTTTCATATCTAGGCTGTTATCCTACCTTTCTGAGCACCAGCATAACAAATGATTGTTAGCCCCTTTAAGCACTTTGTACCCATCGCCCCCACATACTATCTGTATGTTGTCCCACCCACTCTCATTCCTAATGTGTCGAGGCATGCTGCACTTGTATCAATTTATTTCTAATTTATATATATGTATTCTTAACCTATGTATGAAATTGTATTTAATTTTTATCTATCTGTATACAAATATCTTATTTGTATACCGGTAATCTGTATATTGTAATGTACAGCGCTGCGTACCCAAGTGGCGCTTTATAAATATAATTATACATACATACATTCAAGTATGAAGATCAATTTTGTCTAAAGTGGGATCTACCCAATCAACGTGCACTGGTGTTCTCTGACCTCTTGAAACCCAGTTATGTCCTTAATCTTCACAAAATACAGATTTGGCTTCACTTTTGCCTTATTTCATTTAGTAACAGGGCTAGATAGTAGGAGATGTGTAATATATGAGCGGCCATTTCGGGCAATAAAGTGCCTAGTACATCGTGCGTTGTGGGTCAGTTAAATGGGCTGCATGTCTGTCATGTGAGACAACTTTCTCAGGTCTCCTAATGGCAGATTTTGAAATTATTTAAACTCAGATTCCCAACATTTTTTTTGTCTTAAAAAGTTACACACTTGTCCTTTGTGCAGGGGCTGTTTCTGGGGGCTGACTCCATGGGCCCTAATCAGGCACCTTGGTTGGTTTATAGATAATATAGTTCCACCCTCTTCTTACATGTGAATTGTACCTACAGGTATGATAAATGATATTAATGCCACAGACAATGTCCCCCCTTTATCTGGATCTGTGATGTTTAAAAAAGAAATTGGATTTTGTTATCTTTTTCCCTACAGAATTATTTTGTCATTTGTGAAGCCCCTGGTGAAAATTCCAGACCAATAGGTTAAATGAACCGGCACGCAGTGAGAATCAGTAACTGGGAATAATCGATCTGAATTGCATCGTCTGCTATTATTCAGCAACTTTATTCAAATCAAAATCTCCTAAATTGCTTTCCACGTGTTTACTGTAATTTGGGAATATTAGTGGTGTGTCAACTGCCCTAGATACCAATGCAAACTGAACACAGCTTCTAAAGTTACTAAGTCTAATTATCCTTTAAAAGAGTTTAGTATATTATAGTATAATACAGTATAGTATAGAATAATATAGTATAGTACAATATAGAATAACTATGTATAGTATAATACAGTATAGCATAGTATAGTATAATATATTACAGTCTAAGCAAAATAGTATAGTATAAATAGTATAGTATAGTATAGTACAGTATAGTATAGTATAGTATAGTATAGTATAGTACAGTATAGTATAGTATAGTACAGTAAAGTACAGTACAGTATAGCATAGTATAGTACAGTATAGTATAGCACAGTATAGTATAGTATAAATAGTATAGTATAGTACAGTATAGTACAGTACAGTATAGCATAGTACAGTATAGTACAGTATAGTATAATACAGTATAGTATAGTATAGTACAGTACAGTATAGCATAGTATAGTACAGTATAGTATAGTACAGTACAGTATAGTATAGTATAGTATAGTACAGTATAGTATAGTATAGTACAGTACAGTATAGCATAGTATAGTACAGTATAGTATAGTATAGTACAGTACAGTACAGTACAGTATAGCATAGTATAGTATAGTATAGTATAGTATAGTATAGTACAGTATAGTATAGTACAGTATAGTATAGTACAGTATAGTATAATACAGTATAGTATAGTATAGTACAGTACAGTATAGCATAGTATAGTACAGTATAGTATAGTATAGTACAGTATTGTATAGTATAGTATAGTACGGTATAGTATAATACAGTATAGTATAGAATAGTATAGTATAGTACAGTATAGCATAGTATAGTACAGTACAGTATAGTATAGTATAGTACAGTACAGTATAGTATAGAATAGTATTGTATAGTATACTACAGTATAGTATAGTATAGTACAGTATAGTATAGTATAGTATAGTACAGTATAGTATAGTACAATATAGAATAAATAGTATAGTTTAATACAGTATAGCATAGTATAGTATAATATATTACAGTATAGGCAAAATAGTATAGTATAGTATAAATAGTATAGTATAGTACAGTACAGTATAGTACAGTATAGTATAGTATAGAATAGTATAGTACAGTATAGTACAGTATAGAATAGTATACTATAATATAGTATAGTGTACTACAGTATAGTATAGTATAGCACAGTATAGTATAGTACAGTATAGTATAATATAGTATAGTATAGTATAGTATAGTACAGTACAGTACAGTACAGTATAGTATAGTATAGTATAGTATAGTATAGTATAGTACAGTATAGTACAGTATAGTACAGTATAGTACAGTATAGTACAGTATAGTACAGTACAGTACAGTATAGTATAGTATAGTATAGTATAGTACAGTATAGTACAGTATAGTATAGTACAGTATAGTATAATACAATATAGAATAAACAGTATAGTTTAATATAGTATAGCATAGTATAGTATAATATATTACAGTATATCCAAAATAGTATAGTACAGTACAGTATAGTATAAATAGTATAGTACAGTATAGTGTACAGTAGTGTAGTATAGTATAGTATAGTATAGTATAGAATTTGAGGTTGATTAAAGACATAGGTCCATCCAGTCCAACCTACTCAGCAATACCAACATTTCCTGCCTAACTGTTAATCCAGAGGAAGGGGGGGGGGGAAATTCCTTCCTGACTCCAACGTAAAATCGGAAATATCCCTGGATCAACTCTACTTTATGTATCAATACCAGTAACTTGTAACATTCCTTGTTTGTAGAAACTCATCCAGGTTTTTATTAAACTGACCAATGAACCTGCCATAACAACGTCCACTGGAAGACAGTTCCATAGCTTTACCGTTCTCACAGTGACAAACCCTTTCCCAACTCTACTTTATGTATCAATCCCAGTAACTTGTAACATTCCTTGTTTGTAGAAACTCATCCATTCCATCTAGTCCAACCCTTTATTACCCTACCATAATGTCTGTAACAGTTACATAGTACACAGTATTGGAGGTTGTATAAAGCATACGTCCATCTAGTCCAACCTTTATCCCTACCCATAAGTCTGTATAACAGTTACATAGTAACATAGTATTGGAGGTGTATAAAGACATACGTCCATCTAGTCCAACCTTTATACCCTACCCATAATATGTCTATACAGTTATATAGTAACATAGTATGGAGGTTGTATAAAGACATACGTCCATCTAGTCCAACCTTTATACCCTACCCCTAATGTTCTGTATAACAGTTAACATAGTAACATAGTATTGGAGGTTGTAAAGACATACGTCCATCTAATCCAACCTTTATACCCTACCCATAATGTCTGTATAACAGTTACATAGTAACATAGTATTGGAGGTTGTATAAAGACATACGTCTATCTAGTCCAACCTTTATACCCTACCCATAATGTCTGTATAACAGTTACATAGTGACATAGTATTGGAGGTTGTATAAAGACATACGTCCATCTAGTCCAACCTTTATACCCTACCCATAATGTCTGTATAACAGTTACATAGTAATATAGTATTGGAGGTTGTATAAAGACATACGTCCATCTAGTCCAACCTTTATACCCTACCCATAATGTCTGTATAACAGTTACATAGTAACATAGTATTGGAGGTTGTATAAAAGACATCCATCCATCTAGTCCAACCTTTATACCCTACCCATAATGTCTGTATAACAGTTACATAGTGACATAGTATTGGAGGTTGTATAAAGACATACATCCATCTAGTCCAACCTTTATATCCTACCCATAATGTCTGTCTAACGGTTATATAGTAACATAGTATTGGAGGTTGTATAAAGACATACGTCCATCTAGTCCAACCTTTATACCCTACCCATAATGTCTGTATAACAGTTACATAGTAACATAGTATTGGAGGTTGTATAAAGACATACGTCCATCTAGTCCAACCTTTATACCCTACCCTAATTCTGTATAACAGTTCTAGTAAACATTGTATGTGGGAGGTGTATAAAGACATACGTCGATCTATTCCAACCTTATACCCTACCCATAATGTCTGTATACAGTTACATAGTAACATAGTATGGAGGTTGTAAAGACATACGTCTATCTAGTCCAACCTTTATACCCTACCCATAATGTCTGTATAACAGTTACATAGTAACATAGTATTGGAGGTTGTATAAAGACATACGTCGATCTATTCCAACCTTATACCCTACACATAATGTCTGTAACGTTCATAGTAACATAGTATGAGGTTGTATAAAGACATACGTCCATCTAGTCCAACCTTTAATACCCCCATAATTGTCTGTCTAACAGTTACATAGTAACATAGTATTGGAGGTTGTATAAAGACATACGTCTATCTAGTCCAACCTTTATCCCTACCCATAATGTCTGTAAACAGTTACATAGTAACATAGATAGTGGAGGTGTATAAAGACATACGTCATCTAGTCAAACCTTATACCCTACCTACCATAATGTCGTCAACAGTTACATAGTAACATAGTATGGAGGTTGTATAAAGACATATGTCCATCTAGTCCAACCTTTATACCCTACCCATAATGTCTGTCTAACAGTTACATAGTAACTAGTATTGGAGGGTTGTATAAAGACATACGTCATCTAGTCCAACCTTTATACCCTAACCATAATGTCTGTCTAACGGTTATATAGTGCGCTCATGTGTTGCTCAAATTTGCCTTAGTTTGGGTTTACCATGCAATCGAATATATTGCTCTTATCTTTTAAACAAACTTCAGGCAATGTCTTTAGCTGCTTTGGATCTAAGATATAGGCATTTAAAATTTACTTCCTTGTTTGCACTGCCACTTCTCCCATGCTGTGACGGATACTAGTTACAGGTTGCAATCAAATCTCTGGGCTTTCCTCTGCCTCTGGACAGGGAGAGAACATCCAATAAATAATTTCTTTTATGACACGACATGCCTAAGCCAGTGGTGAGGGGGGCTGGTGATGTCACAGCTCGCAGGGATGCTACGCAGGAAGCACCAACACTTAAGTATTGGATGCATTGCATTGGTTACATGGGAGCGTGCTCTTTTAATAGAGGGCATTATATGCTGGCAAATTGAGGGTTTGGTCTGGTAAACCTGAATCCAAACTTAAATTATTGCTTTATTGAGGGGACCACTGCTTCAATACATCCTGGGGGTGTTATTTAGTGAGCGCATCGCTAGATTCTGCTGATTAGCACTATTTAGTGGCTACTGTGGGAGTATTAATGACACGATCAATACATTTCCAACCTAAAGTGATATTATCAAGCATATCTTATTAGAGCCACATGAGCTCCTCTAAGTACTTATAAGATATTGCTTACAGGACAGCATCGAACAGCACAACAGAACAAGTGACAGTAAGAACATTGGAATCCCAAGGGCCCCGAGCGCTATCGCTATCGTAAAAACCGTCACTGCTAGTGGTAGTTTTTTCCTTATTTGGCGAATTCCTTATGCTCAGTTATTTTTGCAGCGTTTTGCGGTCTGTTTATGTTTTGCGGTTATAATGACATTTTATTAATAAATGTGGGAATTAGACCCCACATTGCGGTTTTGTAACTTGTTCGATCAACATTTTTTTTGTCCGTTTTTGTTAAAATCGTATTTAAATGCAAGTCTATGGAATGAAAAAGTGGACACAAATCAATTTCACCCATAATCCTCTAGGAAACACAAACAAATTCAAGCAGGCACAAACATATGGCAAACTTTTTATTTTGTCGTAGTGAGGGGGGGGGAGAAAATGGGAGGATCTATCAACGAGGTCCGACCATGGCCGTTTACAGTGTTTGATAAAAGTCGCAGTAGAAGGTGTTGTAATATGTGAATGACAATGTAGAATTTAGGATTTTAACAATAAATGGGTTTATAGAGAATTATTTAGTTCACATTAGGGGGTTTTGGGTGATACATTTTCAGTAGAAAGTCCCTTTAAATGGACCAATGCATTATCCGATAGGTAACAGTGGCCATACGTGCTACAATCATGGCCGTAGGATCATAACTGTGACGATCATACAATATTTTCTTTGTATTGGCCAGTTGGAAGAAAAAAATTCTGTTGCCCCATCTGAACCTACGATTGCGTTGTTGCGTCTATTCCCACCTTTACTGACAAGACCCGCGACCAATAGAGACAGGGAATAACGTGTTTCTCACAGCAAGGCACACGTAAGATTTCACCGCCGACACACGACACCCGAGCCTGTGCACACAGGTGACGAATGCCTGTTTCACCCAATAATCCACATGTGGATCAACAAACAATGTCCCCCCCGAACACATAAACACATGCGATTATCGGAACACCCGGAATGGCGTTTGTCGCCTGTTGTGCATGGGCTTTGGGGTTGTGCTTTGGACGTAAAATTGTACGTGTGTACGAGGCTTATGACCAGGCGATATGTATTTAGTCTGGTTTCCAGCCCGTGATTACCTGGCACTATGAATTGCTTCATTGCCTGTTAGTATCTGATCAGTCAGAGTCCATTAGAAAGAGTCATTAGAGATGATCTATGGCGCTGTTATTACCGTTTTTTTTCTCTGAGAAGCTGAGGAAGATTTTAACTCTGAAGGTTTCAGCACCAGGAATGAGTTTTATGAACAGACTATTGAGACGGACAGGAGATAACATGTTAACAGTATAATTGCGAGTTTCGCTTCAAGACTTACTAGTCAATAGACATTAAGGCGGATCCAATAAAACACTTTACACTCTCAAGGTACAGAGTCTAAAGAGCGGGGAAAGGTTAACAGAAAATAATACCAATATTTATTTAAGGGATGGAATTATAAAGGGGAACTGTGGTCTCCTAAACAAGGCCTTTATTAAGGGCACACTGCTACCTTTAAAATGACCCCCAAATCATGCTCTAGCTGCAGTCTATCCAAAGTTACAGCAGTATAAAAGTTGCGTCTTCCTGCAAGTACTGTGAGCTGTGACATCACAAGCATTTGGGGTTTGCCTCCAAATTTAAGGTTGGAGCATGCTCACAGCAGTTTACGTTATAATAACATATAGAATTGGGTTCTTGCCTCCCCTTGTGATATAACAGGAACTTTACTCAAATTTTTACAATTTTTTACGTATTTTGACTTTTTTGACTAATAGCCCCTCTAGGTCAAAGGGGTCACTGTCTCCTGTAAAAGAAGCCTTGTGAGTAGGGTCCAGCAAAACCATAGGTCGTCCGTTCCTCCAGCCCCCAGGATTGGAATGTGTCAGAGAATTGTCGCATTTCCCACCTGGACTTCCTAGGACTTAAGTTCGTTATTGAAAAATACGATCGGTATTAACGATATTGATTGTTATTTACGATATCGATCGTAATCCACAATATCGCTATCGTAAATCTACGATGCCGATATCGTAGAATAATGATCGCTATCGGAAAATAATGAACGCTATTGTAAAATAACGATTGTTATTGTAGAATAACGGTCGATATCGTCGATAATGATCGGTTTTCGATGATATCGACCGTTATTCTATGATAACGATCTGTTATTTTACGATTTTTAAATAGGGCCCTTTGTTCCATTTTGACCAGTTTCCTGTAAACACTTGTAAGTCACATGAAAGGGGAAATTTTATCCGACAAGGAAAGTTTCTATATGTTTATTTCCACAACTCTTGTTAATAGAAAATGTCACAGCGAGGAAGCAAAATTAGTAATATTTTCTTCATACATTTAATGCTATGTAACCACCAGGCACTTGATGGCCGTAACCTGCCGGGTTTTGTTCCGTATTTGGGTTTTCGAAATTCAGGAAAATCCAGAAGATCTAAAAATCTGAAAATGGAACTTAATTCTGACTTCGCATCGTGTTTTCGATATGTTCATGGCTATTTTCGAGAATTTTCAAAAATAGCTTGAATGTTCGATACAAATCAAAAATGGGTTCCAAAGTCCTGAAATCCGAACGATCCGGAACAATCGGAACATTCGGATTTCGGAACCCAGGGGTTCCATGTTGAATCCTGATCTGAGTCGGACCGGATTCCATCTCATGTAAAATACAGATTATTGGCTTATTACAGACTTTGGACTACAGGTGGCGTTCGATATATGTATATACTTGACCAGAGTTATTTATTCCCAGACCCCGGAGAGACAATGTTTAGAGAAACCAAGGAAAGTCATTAGAAAAAGCAATAAAATCCGTGAGTAAGTGAGAGATGGACGTAAACCGCTCATTGTCCTATTTAATTGTATTGTATAAGCAGGACATTGTTGGCTTAGTGGTTTACCATCAGAGTTAATTGCACTGGGTAAAGAGGGAGATATCACATTCTCCAGCTGAAGCCTCTTTCCAATAACGCAGGAGTAACGTTGTACGCTGAGGAAATTCATTACTGTAATGTATGAAGTCTTTTTATCTCCTTTAATGATATTTGAGTACCGTTGCAGTAACAGACAGTAATTACCAATAACATAGGCAGCTGTGTTAGAGAGAAGCAAATTAGGTTCTAAGCGTGATGACAAAACAGGAATTCTGAATATATGGACAGTAAAATATTACAAAAGATGGAATAGCATACATCCACACAGAGTGCATAGTGACTAGTGATGGCCCAGTTCCGCAGATCTGAACCTCGTTCGCAAACGGCGGATATCGTGGATTTTCCGGTTTCCTGCCTTTTCCAAACCGCGTTTTCAAAATTTTTCGAAATTACGAGGATTTCTCGGATTTTCGAAAATATGGGAAAATACGAGAAATCCTCGTAAATTCAAAATTTCGCGATTTTTCACATTTTTGGACGGAGCAACCCACATTTTCAGGGTCCTATTTTCGAACATTCCTCGTATTTTCGAAGAACGGATTTTGCCGAACTTTCATTTAATAGGTTTAATGGGTCCGCTCGCGGATTTTCGAATTTTCCGAAAATTCGCATCCTCGAGCGGACCGGATTTGCGAAGTTCGGACATCTCTAGTAGTGACCAAATAATTTAATACATACAAAAAATAGAAGCCTAGTGCACATCCAGCTATATTGCTTACATTTTACTTTACCATTGAATTGCGACTTAAAAGCCTGCCCTCTCTCTGGATAAATTAAAGCAATAGTTCAATAACTTGGCCACATTATTTAAACCCCCTAAACTGGGACCTAGTCCACCCTTCTCCATCTTTATTGACAATATGGCCATTAACCCAGTTGAATCTGCACGCTGCCTTGGAGTGATCTTTGACTCCTCTCTTTCCTTCCATCATCACATTAACAATGTCACTAGGACCTGTCGTTTTCTCCCTTCACATTATTGCCAAGATCCACCCTTTTCTCTCTCTCTCCACTTCTAAAATGCTCATCCTGCCCTTATAATCTCCCTCTTGACTACTGTAACATTCTACTACTTGGACTCCTGCCTCTCATCTCTCTCCTCTCCAATCTTAAACTCACCAGCTCGGATCATCTCGCTCCCCTCTAAATGAGAACCCACAACCATGATACTTCAGTCCATAGGGTGGCTTCCCATCAAAGAATCATATTCAGTACCCTGCTTTTAACCTTTAAATTCCTTCGGTCTACTGCACCTCACACTTACCCTCCTTGGTCCCTTATGTTCCAGGCCATGCCGTTCACAGACCCCCAACTAACACTGCTGCCTCCCGCCTTAAACCATTCTCTCTACTGCCTCCTACCTTTGGAACTCTCTCCCTCTCTCCGTCGCCTGGTGACATCCATTAATACTTTCATATCTAGGCTGTTATCCACCTTTCTGAGCACCGCAAACAAATGATTGTTAGCCCCTTTAAGCACTTTGTACCCATCGCCCCCACTACTATCTGTATGTTGTCCCACCCACTCTCATTCCTAATGTGTCGAGGCATGCTGCACTTGTATCAATTTATTTCTAATTATATATATGTATTCTTAACCTATGTATGAAATTGTATTTAATTTTTATCTATCTGTATACAAATATCTTATTTGTATACCGGTAATCTGTATATTGTAATGTACAGCGCTGCGTACCCAAGTGGCGCTTTATAAATATAATTATACATACATACATTCAAGTATGAAGATCATTTTGTCTAAAGTGGGATCTACCCAATCAACGTGCACTGGTGTTCTCTGACCTCTTGAAACCCAGTTATGTCTTAATCTTCACAAAATACAGATTTGGCTTCACTTTGCCTTATTTCATTAGTAACAGGGCTAGATAGTAGGAGATGTGTAATATATGAGCGGCCATTCGGGCAATAAAGTGCCTAGTACATCGTGCGTTGTGGTCAGTACATACGTCCATCTAGTCCAACCTTTATACCGTACCCATAATGTCTGTATAACAGTTACATAGTAACATAGTATTGGAGGTTGTATAAAGACATACATCCATCTAGTCCAACCTTTATACCCTACCCATAATGTCTGTATAACAGTTACATAGTAACATAGTATTGGAGGTTGTATAAAGACATACGTCAATCTAGTCCACCCTTTATACCCTACCCATAATGTCTGTATACTAGTTACATAGTAACATAGTATTGGAGGTTGTATAAAGACATACGTCCTACGCGAGCATCGAATCCACAAGTAAAATGTCTATTATACCTATACGCGAGTATCGAATCCGCAAGTAAAATGTCTATTATACCTATACGCGAGTATCGAATCCGCAAGTAAAATGTCTATTATACCTATACGCGAGCATCGAATCCGCGAGTAAAATGTCTATTATACCAATATGCGAGCATCGAATCCGCGAGTAAAATGTCTATTATACCTATACGCGAGTATCGAATCCGCGAGTAAAATGTCTATTATACCTATACGCGAGTATTGAATCTGCGAGTAAAATGTCTATTATACCTATACGCGAACATCGAATTCGCGAATAAAATGTCTATTATACCTATACGCGAGTATCGAATCCGCGAGTAAAATGTCTATTATACCTATACGTGAGTATCGAATCCGCGAGTAAAATGTCTATTATACCAATACGCGAGTATCGAATCCGCAAGTAAAATGTCTATTATACCTATACGCGAATATCGAATCTGCGAGTAAAATGTCTATTATCTCTAGTTTTTGCCCAATAATGATGCTATGTGTAGTGGTTCCAAGCCCTCACAAGGGACCTTCCCCTCTACACCATTCAGGACTCTCAATGCCAAGGTAAGGTTCCAGAAAGACGCATGCACCCCAAGTACACAACCCTGGATAAAGCAACACCATTGCCGAGTAGGAGAGATTGCAATGGCCTTGTAGGAAATCTCCGACACCAAAGCCATTACATGTTATACTACTATATCCGTGAGTACGTTTATGACTTTACCTATGAGCCCTATCCCTGGTCCCCAGCCACCACACCTCTGCTACAGAACCTCCTACTCCGAAACCCCCGTGTTCGATTGTTGAACATTACCGTATACCCTGCAGGATTACTTCCGGCCTTGTTATCCTCCAACCAGGAAGTGTTTCAACTAGAACCAGGACCAGTGGGAATGTGTCTGTGCACCCATTGTCCCTAGTTGAATATCGGACCCACAACTCTCTTTCCTGAGACATTTACCAGTGGATAATTTTAATTAATTTTTCCCCTTCCCCGCCCAGATGGAGATGTGACTGGATCCACGGCCCGTCCATGATCTGTACACAATGCCAGCCGGGTTTGGACTACAAGGACTCCTGAAACTTGACCAGTTTTGTAGAGCACCTAGGTCGTGTGCGAGCTACCCCAGGACTTATAGGTTTTTGAGACACAAAAACCAAGGACACTTGCCGGAGGCCACATCCTATTTCAGATCCTTGTTAAAGGGTCCCCACGGACAATGGTTTTGGTGGGGGTATAATTGTCCCTCTTAAAGTCTGTCTAGTTAGAAATCAGTGTTAATCTTTTTGGGATATTGTTTTGTTTGAAGGTCCAGTGACTAGGGACCCTAAGAAACTGTATGTACCTCCATTTAAAGCCAATGTGTAGGCCACGATGAGGCCAGGCTCACATTTTTGGGGAGGGGGAGGGTGTATGACTGATCACCACAGCGGGCTGTAATAACCTGAATTATAATGCTATTAGGGTGAAGAGTGTGTTCCCCTTCTTTAATTACATAATATAAAAAACCTTGTTTCATTTCAGGCACGCACCTCTTCCCATATTATATCTTGGTGTTTATAATGTATATTGTAAAATGTACCAAGACACCCTGTTTGGGGATATGCAGTTAGTCCTTTTGTCCCAAGAGGCTCATTGGGTAAAAGTGCCTGGGATTGCCTTTTGTAAGATTAAGATTATTCCGGTGCCAACACGTCTGTCCTGTAGGATTGAAGTTGTGTAATTGCTGATTGGTCTTTGCTGCTCAACAGTCTGTGGATTGATTTTCTGTTGCTGTTGACTTTTTGTATTGTGGCACTTCAGAGAAAGGAAATGTTGGAATAAAAAGAGTCATCTTTAGTCCACATGGGGAATCACATAGACAAGAGAGCTAGGATCCATGGCTGATGGCAGTAGCCTGGTCGGCTGGGAGCTGGAATTATCTCTCTATCACTGATCCTTAGCTTGAGAGCAAGGGGCCCAGTAGCCAGATCATGAGGCCAGAGCAGACCGAGAAACCAGCAGCATCCCAGTAGTTGTTTGAAGCCAAGGCAGCGGAGCCAGAGAGTGTGGAGCCACAGAGGATCCAGAAACTGCACTCCGATCCCAAGGAACAGTGCTTGTAAGGATAAGGTTGTGCTTGGTACTGGTGCATTACGTAAAAGCTCCTTCATGTTTGTACAGATACTTGTGTGGTCCGGGTTTGCCTATTACCCACACCTCACACAGTGCTTCCTGTGACGAAGGTACTGCATCTGATTGTACCCAAACTTTACCATCGGACAGGAGTCCAGCTCAAATGATTCATTAAGAGGCAAGGCCGGATCATCTCCCCAAACCCCCACGATGTATCTATCTGCGCACTATAAGTTCATTTCCTGTCCTTTTACAAAATCAAAAAACAGCTGATCACTTTTACTACTCCATTAAAAAACCGTTGATCGCATACCTCTGGGGGCAGTGGGTGTGGTGTCAGTCACACCCCTGACTAAGCCGCAATCCAATTTTAATTGGAAGATGCCATGTTAAACACTTGGGTATAGGAACTGTCTAACTATGTTACAACTGTAAAAAGGCAATTGTGCTTTCCATAGTTTAAACAAAATGTCACATTCCAGATCTTTTTCACCCTCATACTAATCCCAGGAGACTTATTTAGGAGGAGTTAAAGTTGTCTAACCAAAGTTCGCTACCAGTTAGCTGACTTTAACTCCATATTAGTGTTGGTGCTTAGTTTATGAAAAATCACCACATGCATCCGCGCTTCGCCGATTCCATCTATCGCTTTTGGCGGCGTGGTTTTAGAGCGCGATTTAATGAGCCACTAATATCTTGTTTTAAATCCTGCAGTGGATAATCCCTTACCAGAATTTCCCCACATTCGCGAATCAGCGAATATTGAATCGTGAAGGAGCCTTTACCCAGGCCCAGTTTTCCCAGAGCAATAGCAAAAAACAGCATATTATAATATATACACAATATAGATATGAACCGCTAATATCTGGACAGTATCATAATAACATAAAGATGTAAATAAAAGGATTGTGGTGATTAAAGATTCTTTTAGTCAAATCCCAATAATGACCATGATTGCGATTATAAATCTGGTGGGTGTCAACTTTATCATGGGCAATTTAAAAACCTAACAGACCCTCATTACCGGCCTCGTCTACATGAATACAGTCTCACGGTCACGGTTTTTACACAGGCATCACGCAGGAGGCCTGCAAGTAACCACTTTCGGTGGTAGAGATCAGGGATCCACTCAGATGTGTTTTCCAATCAGTCTTTAAATTCACCGTATCTCGCCATCCAAGGCACAATCGCTAGGACCCACTCTGCACTCTGACCTCCAATAATGCGTGCCACGGATCTGCAAGAAGAAAAGTCACACCAGCCGTTACCCAACTCATAATATGATGAAAGTGAAAATCTCGCCCATAACTGCTGATTAAAAACCACAATGATAAACTGCGTTTCTGGCGATTTCTAACCCAAAAGTCCTTAAATCTAAACGGGGCATAGATTTGCAGAAGTTTGCCCTAAATGTACATTAACGATAGGGATGTACTAATTGGGTTCTAATAGAACACCAGTTTATCCGAAGTCGAAGTCCGGCGGTTTCGAGTCCCGACGAAACTTTCGGAACCCCAGATTTTTCTAACTGCTGCGAATTTTCAGGAGTTTTTTCGATTTTTGTCGAAAATTCTAATAATTATTGAAAGTCGAAGTGATAATGATTTACTGCCAACACCTCGAATGTGTAACAAAATCTGATAGCGGTACGGGCCTCGTAGTTGTGATATCGGTAACCCTCGAAATGTCTGTGCCGAATTTCGCCAACCCTCGAATTATACAGGATCTGATTTCAGGTAACCCCTCGTCATTTGTTGATATCGGTAACCCTCGAATTATAATGTGCCGATTTCTGCCACCCTTGAATGTAACAAGCTGATTTCGGTAACCCTCGTATTTGGTGATATTGGTAACCCTTGAAAGATAGTGTTTCGATTTTTCAGTAAAAACCAAATAAATCAGAAATAGCCCGCGAAGCTCGAAAATAGCCCCGATTGTGAGGAAAGATAGATTTTAAATGTAGTTACTTATTTTAACGTGTGTTCCGCCGGGAGCCATTCCCCAGGTCACTGTGTTTGTTTATAGTAAACAGACTATACTATTTCACCCTTCAAATTGATAGCAAATTTCGAATTTTTTTCTCCCAGTGAGACTTCTATGGATTCGTTTTCCGTGAATCTCGAATTTTCGAATTCAACTAGTAAATTCGAAATTGAAACGGGACTAAACTCCTAGGTTTTACGAAATCTCTATTAACGATATCCTGAATTTTGTGCATACCATATTTTGCCATATTTAGCGATCGTCATTGTAAATCTACTATAGTGAAGCATATCTATATAAAAGATCGATCGTAATTGGATCATCGCCCTAGAATACAATTACGTGTTTTAATACCCAAGGCATTGATATTCCTAAGCATGAATCGTACGTATATTACAACGTTCGCCTTAACTGTACCATTACGAATATCCCCTGATATCGCAACATTTGATAGCGATTGGTTTGGTTAAATAGACCCAAGTGTCCTTGGGCTGTACAATAAAATTGGGAAATGGGCGGTAATTACATTTTGTCAAACCGACTCTATATCCATGTATCAATACAATCGACTTAGTATATCTAGTGCCCAGATCCATCGAAAGAAATACAATAACTAGAAAGGGAAAGATAGGAACTGTGCCTTGGAAAGGCTGCATTCTGTATTTGCCTTAAAAGGCTGCTACTTGTTCACTATCCTCATTACTATATCACTTTCACTGCTTTACCCACCGGTTTTAGTATATAATGTTAGACGGGGATGCCTCATTAGTTAGTGTGGTAACACGGGTTATTTGTATTTTTTTTTTTTATAAATATTTTTGATATTAATTGTAGAAGATGAGCTTTCATCTGAGTACATGTACTTAATAACAAGATGTTAGTGTTTTGATGTAATACTTTCCTGACCTGAGAATTTGTGCCCCTCCAGAGTTTATTAATATTTGTTTGGAACTCCTATCTCCCTCCGCCCTTATATTATATAGTTTGAAACTGGAATGAGTGCCTCCTCTTAAAGGAGTACAGTGGGTTTTTCTTAGCTTTCTTGAGCTATGTTTGTTTGATGCATTTTGAAATGTAATGTGTGTGTTTGTGCCTGCCGAATTTGAAAACTCATAGGCCAAATGGAATGAGGACTTTATGTTTTTTACTTACTCTTTAAAAATGGCTGTCACATGATTAAAGGTAGGTCAGTTGGTGGTGTGTACTCGTGTCAGTTGGGGGATAAAAACTAACTATGAACTAAATTTTTGACTAAGTTTACCCTTTTAAGTGTATGCTGCCACAGAAATGGAAGGGTAAGGCCTAGTAGTTGTTTGTGAACCCTACCCGTGTTGGCGGGTTGGGGTTAAAAAAACAACGGGCCCTATAATATAAAAAGATCTGTATCGTTATCGGTAAATACCGATCAGTTGATCGGTAAATAACGACCCGTTTATTACGGATAACGACCGTTATTATACCGTTAACTACCGTTATGTACCGATAATCGCTAATAAACGGTCGTTAAATCCGTAATAACGGCCGGTAAAATTTACCGATAACTACCGTATTTACCGATAATCGTAAATAGACGGTCCGTTATCTTAATAGCGGTTCGTCGTAATAACGGTCGTTATTTTACGATAACAATCGTTTTTCCGATACGATTACCGAGCGTTTAATAATAGGGCCCAAACCTGTTGTGAGATTGTCAAAAATCTTTTTTTTATTATATATTTTAACCGCTTTAATCATGGCTGCCCTGAAATGGAAGGGTAGGGTCCGAAGGTGTGTGTAACCTGGATCAGGTTGGAGTTAAAAAAACAACTCGTTTTGATTATTGATAAAATTGTTTTTTTTTGACTTTAGTTCCCTTTACGTATGGCTGGCGACAGTAATGATAATAATCAGAAGGTGTGTGGACCTGGTGGTCGGGTTGGGGGTTAAAAAAAATTTAGTTTTAGAGGGGCAAACCTCCTTTTTTTTTTTACTATAGGTTTCAACCCTTTACAAGATAAGCTAAAACCATGTACCTGGTCAGTCAAGGTGAGGTTGTATGTCCTTGATTTTTGTATAACAGCCATTACTATCTTTTATTGAGGATAATAATCATTTTTTAAAAACTGCGTGGGTCGTGTGGGGTGGTTTGGGTGTATCACCATTTGTTAATTTATTACCATAAAACAAACTGTTTTTTTTGTGAAATATTCACTTTGAGTTTGTTGTACCATTATAGTCTAGGGAAAAAATGTCCGGAAATTCGCCGATAACAAGCCGGTAAACGGTTCCGCGGTTCCTTAGATAGAAGATAGCAACACTTCTCCTATATGCCCATGCCCTCCCCGCACGTCATTTACCGAATTTCACATGTCTCTAGCTCAAAACTGTGGAGGCGATACGGTCCAAAACCAGTGGAAGAAATAAAACGGAAGAAGAAGACAGAAAGAACAAGAATTATTTGTCTCTTCAAGCCAATTAATTAGAAAGGAAACAGTCAGCACACTCAATTTATAAAAGGGATGATATTATCCTTGAAAAGAGGGTACGATAACCTTTATACCGATATGTTAGAGGGAAGTACAGAACTATTTAGCTTGTCTCTCATAGAGGAAAACAAAGACTAAAGACCCTGTAATACGAGGAAACCAATTTCTCTTAAAGGACAACTCCACCCTCATAAGAACATCTTTTAGAAAGAATGCCCTATAATATGTTGATAGTATCATAGTTTTGGTCCTATGATTCATTACTGTTTCCTGCGTAGGCTTCTGGATGTCTCATAGAAACTAGCAATTTAGAAACCTGGTACTAGAGCCTGTACTGAGCCGGGCAATGCCCGAATAGGCAACAGGGCTGATAAACGTCCAGGTCATTGTCTGTGATTGTCAACTGTCAATCCATACTGACAGTTACTAACTGAAGAACAGCAGCAGAAAACGGGGAAACAGGACATTGTGTTCAGGATTGTCAGGTTAGCACGGCTTAATATATTTCACTTCCAAACTCATTACCGTTTAGGGTTTTGGGGTGATTACTTGTCATGTTCTTTTATTAGGGCTGGACTTGGCCCTTTAAAGGGGCAACTATAGTCTCCCAACAAGTACCAGGGGCAAGAGGATCTTATAGGAATGGGCCAATGGGCTGGACGAGTAAGGGGCCAAGGGCGGCTTGCAAATTGGAGGGGCCATGGGGTCCCCCTGTGAGGGAGGGGGCCATTGGGGGCCCCTTTTTTTGGCCCCCAAGGGAAATAGGCCCAGGGGGGTCTTCAAGGTGAGGGGGCAACATGGGTTCATAAGGGGGGGCGCATGAGGGCGCCATGAATGATCAGTGATTTATTCTTCGATATGTATGTAAACTTGTTTGGAGACCACAGTTTCCCTTTTAGATTGGAGGGTGTCCTTTAAAAAAATTCAATCAAATTCATCCAAGATTAGATCTCTGAGACAACCAACTTATAGACCCCCGAGGTGGACCCCAGTGATCACTTGACTGAACCGGTTTGTTTGTCATTCATGGAATTTGTTGTATATAAACAGGACACAATATACACCGTATCTAAGAAACACTGATCCCCATATTAATGGAACATGTCAACTTAGTACAAGTCGACCAATCCTCCATACGTTCTTGGGGATCATTTAAAGAGTTTACAACTATAAAAATATTTTTTTGCTGTACTGGAATGGTGACATCATTGGTCACACAACTGAAATGGCGACTTACTGAGCATGCTTGACTTCACAAGAAAGCCATGCCAGATTAAAGGAGGAGTCGTTTAAAGAGGGAGGTTGGGGATTCTATCCTATCAAAACTAATACTACTGATTGAAGGCATGCCGCAACACACCTTTGCAATGTATTTATCTATCGCTTTAAATAGGTATTTTGAACAAATACATGTTTTTTCAAAGTATTTTTTCCTTAGCCAAATCCTTGGGTAAGACATGCTACTCTTTAGCAATTACCAGTTCTACATAATGACCATCTTGCTTGTAGCAAAGCGTTTAACTTCACAGGATAGAGCTCCAAAGTATTCAACCTGAATAAAACCTCACCTACAGCAAAGAGGTGTATACGAATGTGGGGATCATTAATAGAAAAGGTACAAGTAGTTTACATTCACTCCAATGATGGTCTCCCTGAGATTTTTAAACATCTATAAATTTTTGACAATTTCTGCATTTTGGCATTTCCATCTCAGGAAACTACCAAGGGAAATACTATATTAGATAGTCATCAATTCATCATACATCATTCATAAAACTACCAAATAGGTCAATGAATATTTATAAATATCCGTATATTCAATACCTTTATTAAAAGAAACTTTTTTTTTTGTTTTTTGCTGTACTGAATGGGTGACTCATTTGTAAAACATTAATTTACATGGCTACATTACCATGACATGCTTGACTTCTCAGAAGAGGAGGATCTCATTCATCAAAATCCCTCATTCATAACAAACATAAACAAATGATCAATTATATATAACTAAAAAATAAACATTTTCAAAAGAAACTTTTAGTGTTTATAAAGCTGTTTTTTTTATTTTAATAAAACAGTAAGATAACAAAAATAACATTGAGACACGGCAGTTAGAATTGGTAATTCCTAACCTCCCGATATTAGATTTTCTGTGTGAGCACCACACAAAAGAAAACTTCTTCCTGCCAGTCTTCCACAAATTGCTAATTCACACCCATCTATCTTTAATACAAGAAAGTCCGGGCTACAGGGCGTCTCCACAATGAAATATTTGGGAGGTAAGAACATCAAATCCTGCCTCCCCACCCCAGTTTATTTCAAAAAGCTAATTCTTAAACAAATGCACTTCTGGGAGTGGATGGATTTCTTCTTACAGTCTTCCATATTTCTAGGACCTCCCTGGAAAACCCTAGACCCCCTGGACACTGTTGGAAACCTGGTCTACACGGCATGTATAGAATTAATATTTGCCATGACTGTTCACCAAAGATCTTTCTTTCTCAACAAGACAGACATTGCTACTTTAATTTAATAGGAAGGAAGTTTTGTTGTCCAGAACGAACAGGTTAAAGACCCTTGATCCATAGTTTGCTAGAACTTCAATATTTGGAAGTGTGATTTTCCCATTACCAGCGACATTAAAATAACAACACAAATACAATGTAACAGACAATTAAATGTCCTCCTCCATTTAGTCTATCTAATTGTTAGTGAATTAAACGTTGAATAGTAATCTAGCCACATACCTGGTGTGACTTGAGTATATCCACGAGAACACTAATTACACAAAACAAATATTAAATAGCAAAGCAAACATTTTTGTGTTTGGGATCTTTGCAAAGACGGAAGAGGATAGAAATGTCAATTAACCCACATTGTAAAACCCCAACACAGGACCCAGGAGAAAACAACAGGTGTTCCTTAGGGAGCTGGAAGTTCAGTTATCTGAGGAGGCCATTGTTTCCTTATTTTAGCCTATTCCCTCCATGTCAGTGTTGTGTCTCTGGATTGGAAAAGGCTAGATGTTATTCCAGTATTCAAAAGGTAGTTCGTTCACAGCCGGAGTAATTACATGCCTGAAGTTTTAACTTTCAGTGTGTAGGGAAGAATCCTGGAAATTTAATAAGGGAACATGTTCTAGAGTATTTTTCAGGTGCATTATAAGAAGTTAGTTAACCAAGCATGGCTTTTTAGAGATTATACTGTAACTAATGTTAGCACCCTTACCCTCTTAATTAGCGATCCATCCTTGTATCGAGGGTCCATAACACCCGAGTGGCTGTGATAATGCCTCTTGGTATTTTCCAGGGTACCTAATTGCCAAACCGAATTTCTTGTACAAGTCAATTGAATTGAGATATCCAGTCGGAATGACTAGCAGAAACGTCTTCATAACTAAAACTTTCAACTTTTCCGCCCATATTTCAAAAGGCTTTTTCCTCCTTCCTCCCACATGGATTAAACTAAACCCCCTTCTGTCCATATGGATATTAACTGGAGTAGAAACCTATATAGGTGTCCCATGTTCTCTGTCCTTACCAACAACTCAGCAGGAAAACTGCTCTGAATACTGAGGATCTCTCTTCATCTTTATCGTTGGCTTGTACTGTCAACTCTCCATGTCCTCTGTCTCCCTATATATATATTATTTCTCCATTGGGAATTTTGACCCAGCCTGTTTCCTCCTAAAAATACATTAAACGGAAATCCACCTTAAAGATTATGTTAAAATGTTACAACGATGATAATTACCAGCACACCCAACCTCTAATCGGTATCCTTACAGATCTGCCTTTTTCCTCTTTCAACTAATTAAATTCTAGCTGTATTCTCGACTCTTATAAAATTCTATTCGTCAGTGGAATGTATACTGATGAAGAGTTTACCTATTCATTATTATCATTAACATTGTTGATCACACCCTGAATATTGTGAAAATCCGATCGCTGGGATTGCGATAATCCCACTCAAACGCAAAGAAGCCTGGTAAACCAACGTAACTCTTGGTTCATCATTTTTTGCGGAAAATTATCCTTTAATTGTGGCTGAGGCCGCCTGCAAACGACATGATCGAGGAGCGCACAAACATCAGCGAGCGTATCGCACCGATTTTGTCGCTTTTCTTTTTGCGTTCGCGTTCTGCGTTCTCCGCCTTTCGCGTAATGGACCCTCTGCGTTAAGCACCAAAAAAACATGGTTGAACCGGCCATGCGTTAACCAAGAACGCGAACGACCCGCATGGCCTGCGCATCGGACCTCCCTGAATTTTCGCGTTCCTAGCGATTTAACATTTTAGCAAACATCGCGGGCATCCTCGCGAGCGCGAAACCGCATTACGTCACCAAAGCGCAAACAAACGCGCTAATGTGGCCCTAGCCTTTTCACTTGTCTCTTAAAGCTGCGCAAAGTGCGCAATCCTCGTTTTGTAAAGACCTAGGTACAGCTTGTCAATGTACTGTAATTTAAAATTAAATGTGCCAGGGAAGGGGAGTACCATGAAATTGAATGTTTTTCAAGCTCTTTGAAGTCGCAGTCGGGGAGTTTGGGTGGTCTCACAAGGAAGTGTCGGATAAACCACCCCACGAAATCGGGGGAAACTCTTGCGACTTCCAGGAGGGTGGGAATACCTATATTAATATATATCCATAAGGTTTTAATGCCAGGGTTTCTGAAAATCTCTGTTGATTTCTTTCGTATGTTTGATAATGTGGTGAGTCCTAAAAGAGAAAATCCAAAATATGTTCCGTTCCTAATAAAACAACCAAAAACATCCTTTTACCAGTATAATAAACTATTTACCAAATTACCGCACTTTTCAATGAGAATCTTTTTTGACTTAATATAAACCATTCCTAGATCCTCCTCCTCTAGTTGGGGGCCTCACGAGTACCCAGACAGTGTTTCCCTTTCCCCTCGAAGCTTGCGCTCCTGAGCGACACAATCCCACACAGGTAAAGGGCGTGCTCAGATTTTTGGTGTTTATTTTCCCCCACCAATAAATGTTCGATTTCAATGTGTTAAACCAGATATGATTGGGTTGGGGAAAATTAAGCTCCGTTTTTAGCGAGAAAGTTTTATACTTTGAATCTGTGTATGGTGGACAAATACAGGTGGAGATGGTGACCACCCATTAATATATGGAATGTAGTTCATAGGATGAGTTAATATATAGGTCATGAGTCACATGCCTTATGCAGGAATTTTACATGGATGACAGTTCCTTGGAATCGAGGCGAAATAAACATTCCCTAAACAATCCTATCATGTTTATTGTCTAAGGTTACTATGCTCACTGGATATATGGAAAAGATTTATAGCAACATACAGTCAATTTTGGATCGGAAGTCTCACAAACCTTTTACTGGATCTGGATGGATTTCTACTGTAGTGGTATTGTTGTTCGACATACAAGTTCCATACGGTACAGAACCATCAGTACGTTCACATACGGTACACATACAGTTTATGTTCAAACACATACGTACACATACAGTTCCTTTCACATACGGTACACATACAGTACAGTTCACATACGGTACACAACAGTACAGTCCATACGGTACACATACCAGTACAAGTTCACATACGGTACCATACATTACAGTTTCGAGAATACGGTATACATACAGTACAATACAACCGACTTTCACATACATTTCCCTACGGTACACATACAGTAGCAGTACAACATACGGTACACATACATCAGTTCACATAAACAGTACACATACTGACAGTACACATACGGTACACATACAGTAACAGTTCACATACGGTACAACATACAGTACAGAATTTCACAGACGGTACACATACAGTACAGTCACATACGGTAATACTACAGTAACAATACACATAACATTTCCACTACAGTCACATCCGGTACCATACAGTAATTCACATACGGGTACACATACATCCAGTTCACATCACCGTTATACTACAGTACATACACATACCATTTCACAACATTTCACATAACGTAACACATACATACAGTAGCATTGGTACACATAATACAATACACCATCCATTTCACATCATTTCACATATGGTACACATACAGTACAGTACATGTGGTACACATACAGTACCGTTTCACATACGGTATAGACACTAACATAAAATACCCTACATTTCACATACGTTCACATACGGTACACATACAGTACATGTGGTAGCCCATACAAGTACAGAACCATACATATAACAGTAAATCTTGTAACACATAAACAGTTCGTTCACATCATATAATATTTTCATATACAAAGTTCATATATGGTACAATGTACCATATACCATACACTTCAACATACATTAATAGCTCCAAAAAATTTAACTATTGCACACATGGAAAGGCCCCAAAGGGGTGAGGACCTCACCCCGGTAAACTATCCTTGGGGGGGGTACACATGTGTGAGCCAATAATTGCTGTTAAGTCTTCTACTAAAGAGACACAATTTCATAATTCATTCCCCTGTCTTCGATCACTATATGTGAACTATACACAGTGTATATATAAAGATGGCGACGACTATTAAATACTTATAATCGGCAGGGTCACCTCCTCTCCTCCTCGCTCAAAATAAACATAAAATAATTTCTGGGAAATTTGTTTATAATTCCAGGGGTTAGTGAAGCTTGTTATTAATTCCAGGGAGACTCCCTGACCCTTCCACCCCCTGCATACATTATAGTTTCACGTACCATTACATATGGTACACATACATTATATTTCAAATGCATTAAACATACGTACACATACAGTACACAGAACATTATAGTATCACATGCAGTTAACATACGTACACATACGTACACATACATTATAGTTTACACATGCATTTACATATGGTACCATCCATTATAGTTCACATGCCGTTAACTACGGTACCTACATTATAGGTTCACATGCATTTGACATACGTACACATACTTTATTACTGCAGTTAACATACGGTATACATACATTAAGTTCCCATCCAGTTAACATCTGGTACACATCTTATAGTTCACATCAGTTCACATACGGTACACATCATTTATTTCACATGCAGTTAATATGGTACACATCCATTAGAGTTTCACACACATGCAGTTGACCATACGGTACCCATACATTATAGTTCCATGCAGTTACATACGGCACACATACATTATAGTTCACATGCGTTAACAACATACGGTACACATACATTAGACGTTCACCTGCAGTTACCAATACGGTAACTCCAGTACACATACATTAGAGTTCACATGCAGTTACATACGGTACACATACAGTACACATACTTATAGTTCACATGCCGTTACCATACGGTACACATACGTTACACATACGGTACACATACATATAGTTCAGATGCAGTTAACATGGTACACATACTTATCTTTCACATGCAGTTAACATATGGTACATATAATTATAGTTCGCATGCCGTTAACATACGTCACTACCGTACACTAGTTCATACAGTACGTACACATACAATTCACATATATACAGTCACATCCAGTACATCTCCACTTGACAGTTCACATACATTATCCAGTACAGTTTACAATAAAGTACACAAAACATACAGCACAGTTACAACACTAAACACATACAGTACAACACACATAGAGCACATACAGTAACCATACATTAAATATATTGTTCAAAACCGTTAACATACGGTACCCATACATTATACAATAGTTCACCTACCGTTACATACAGTCCAGTTCATATACATACATAGATCACAGTTCAGTCACAACATTATAGTTCACTACATTTAACATACGGTACACATACCTTATACAATAGTTCAACATACCAATTAACATAACAGTCCAGTTCATATACCGTACACATACAAGTACGATCACATTCAGTACACATCAAGTCAGGGCAGGATTTATCCACCGGTAGACAAGGCAGGTGCCTGGTGCCCAATGCCATGGGGCGTGTCCAGGGGCCCCCAGGCCTTGCTTGGTTTTCCATTCTACTTACCATCCTGCTTCTGACGGCGGCCTGCTAGGCTTGGCTATGCCTTACAAAAAAAAGTCCCCCCCCCCCCAAAATAAGTTTGTACTAAGGCAGGTGGAGGTGAATGTGTGAGCTTCTGCTATTTACTCTTAAAGATTACGAATTCGATGTGTAATGGAAAGTGGGGGCCTGAATCTGACTTGTGTCCTAGAGGGCCATTTGGTCTTACTACGGTCTTCTGCATCAGTACCATGCTACCATTAGTTCACATACAGTACACATCCCATTTATATACAATCAGTTCACATACATGACACAGTACAGTACTCATTTACTTCTAATACAGTACGTACACATCCAGTTTAGAGATGTCGAAAATGTTCAGAAGTTTCGTTTTCGAATTTCAAATTTACGGAAAAAGTTCGATTTCGATTTTCGAAAATAGTCTCTCTTTCAATTGTCGATAATCATCTACTATTCCTTTCGGTATCTTCTACTTTCGCTTTCGATAATCCCATACTTTCGCTTTCGATACAATTACTTCTTCTTCGCGGTTTCGATAAGCATCTCCTTTCGCTTTCGATAATCATCTACTTTCGAATATCATCTCTTCGATGTTCGATACTTCCATCTACTTCAAATTATCATCTACTTTCGATTCGATAACATCTACTTCTACTTTCGATTTCGATAATAAATCTACTTTCCCGCTTTTTCGCTAAATCATCTACTTTGCGATTCCATCTACTTTCGATTTCGATAAATCATCTACTTTTCGATTTCGATAATCATCTACCATCCGTATTATACACAAGGAATCTACTTTTCGCTTTCGTATAACAATCATCTACTTTCTTTCGATTATCATCTACTTTCGATTTCGATAATCATCTCCATTTCGATTCGATAATCTCTACTTTCGATTTATCATCTAACTTTCGCTTTCGATAATCAATACTACTTTCGCTTGTCGTAATCTCTAACTTTCGAATATCAATCTACTTTCGATTTCGATAATCATGCTACTTTCAATTATCATCTACTTTACGATTTGACGATAAATCATCTCTTTCGATTTCGATAATCATCTACTTTTCGCTTTCGAAATCAACTACTTTCGATTATCATCTACGTCGATTTCGATAATCATCTACTTTGCTTTTCGATAATCTCTACTTTCGATTTCGATATCATCTACATTATTCGATTATCATCTCACTTTCGCTTATCACGATAACGCATCTACTTTCGATTATCAGTCTGACGTCGATAATTCGATCATCATCTACTTTCGATTTATAATCATTCTACTTTCGATTATCAATCTACTTTCGATTTTCGAAATAACATCTCTTTTTGTGATATCGATAATCATCTCTTTCGCGTTCGATAATCATCTACTTCGATATCAATACTACGTGTTCGACGTGATTTCGATAATCATACTACGGTTCGTATTCGATAATCATCTACTTTTCGATAATCATCTACAAAATTTCCGTGCTTTCGATAATCCTCTACTTTACGATTTGCGAAATAGAATCATCTACTTTCTGAGTTCGAAACTAATAATCTCACTTTCGCTCATCATGCGTATCTACTTTCGCGTTCGTAATCATCTACTTTTCGATTTCGAGTAAATCAATCTACTTTCAATTTCATTACCTGCATACGTTTAATTTTCGATAATCATCTAGCTTTGGCGCGTTCCGAATAATCAGTCTACTTTCGATTTCAGATAATCATCGATCTACTTTCGATCTCATCTACTTTCGCTTTTCGAATAATCATCTACCTTATCGATTTCGATACATCATCTACTTTCAATTTTCATTAATCATCTGCACTTTCAATTTCTGAAATACAATCATCATAACTTGTCCGCTTTCATAATCATCTACTTTCGCTAATCACTAAGTACGTTTTTCGCTTTCGATAAATCATCTACTTTCAATTTCGAATAATCATCTACTTTCAATTTCTGATAATAACAATCTACGTTCAAGATTTTCGATAGCATCGTACTTTCGAGTTCGATAATCATCTACTTTCGAGTATCATTATTTAATTTCGGATAAAAATCGGACACCTTCGACACAATGTTGTTGTTTTGTATAATTCCGGGAGTTACGAAGTTTCGTCGAGGGACCTGGGAGGAAGTTTCACACCCTGGATTCGGATTCGAAAGCGGGTTTTCTGATTATGAACCCACAGTACATCTCTAGTATAGGATAAGAACTATGTTATCAAATCTCCCTGACGGTGGTAACCCACTTCCACATGCCCAGGCAAATACTCCTGTATATATTGGAGCACAGGTGACATTTTGTAAAAAAAACATGAAGAATTTGGCCATAAGTAACACATCCTCCATATCCTCTGGAAGAACAACTTGATTCAGCTGAAGGTGGAGTTTCCCAACATGGTTAAAAGCCCCTCAAAGTATAGGAAAAATAAAGAAGATGGCGCCCCCCCCCTTGAAACTCTGCCCCCCTGCAGTGTGCTACACAGCGGTTGGTGGCAGAATAATTTGTTTGTTAGTGGGGACCTAATTTTCAGACTTTCGATAAATATCTAATGTTCGACCGTTCAAATGTGCGAGTAAAATGTCTATTATACCCATACGCGAGTATCGAATCCGCTAGTAAAATGTCTATTATACCTATACACGAGTATCGAATCCACAAGTAAAATGTCTATTATACCTATACGCGAGTATCGAATCCGCTAGTAAAATGTCTATTATACCTATACGCGAATATCGAATCCGCCAGTAAAATGTCTATTATACCTATACGTGAGTATCGAATCCACCAGTAAAATGTCTATTATACCTATACGCGAGTATCGAGTCTGTGAGTAATATGTCTATTATACCTATACGCGAGCATTGAATCCGCGAGTAAAATGTCTATTATACCTATACACGAGTATCGAATCCACAAGTAAAATGTCTATTATACCTATACGTGAGTATCGAATCCACCAGTAAAATGTCTATTATACCTATACGTGAGTATCGAATCCACCAGTAAAATGTCTATTATACCTATACACGAGTATCGAATCCACCAGTAAAATGTCTATTATACCTATACGCGAGTATCGAATCCGCAAGTAAAATGTCTATTATACCTATACACGAGTATCGAATCCACCAGTAAAATGTCTATTATACCTATACACGAGTATCGAATCCACCAGTAAAATGTCCATTATACCTATACACGAGTATCGAATCCGCCAGTAAAATGTCTATTATACCTATACGCGAGTATCGAATCCACCAGTAAAATGTCTATAATACATCTACGCGAGTATCGAATCCGCCAGAAAAATGTCTATTATACCTATACGCGAGTATCGAATCCGCCAGTAAAATGTCTATTATACCTATACACGAGTATCGAATCCGCCAGTAAAATGTCTATTATACCTATACACGAGTATCGAATCCACAAGTAAAATGTCTATTATACCTATACGCGAGCATCGAATCCACCGCTAGTGCACATCAGCTAATTTGCTTACATTTTACTTTACCATTGAATTGCGACTTAAAAGCCTGCCCTTCTCTCTGGATAAATTAAAGCAATTAGTTCAATAACTTGGCCACATATTTAAACCCCCTAAACTGGGACATAGTCCACCCTTCTCCATCTTTATACAATATGGCCATTAACCCAGTTGAATCTGCACGCTGCCTTGGAGTGATCTTTGACTCCTCTCTTTCCTTCCATCATCAATAACAATGTCACTAGGACCTGTCGTTTTCTCCTTCACATTATTGCCAAGATCCACCCTTTTCTCTCTCTCTCCACTTCTAAAATGCTCATCCATGCCCTATAATCTCCCCTCTTGACTACTGTAACATTCTACTACTTGGAATCCCTGCCTCTATCTCTCTCCTCTCCAATCTTAAACTCAGAGCATCGGATCATCTCGTTCCTCTAAATGAGAACCCAAACACATGATACTTCAGTCCATAGGGTGGCTTCCCATCAAAGAATCATATTCAGTACCCTGCTTTTAACCTTTAAATTCCTTCGGTCTACTGCACCTCACTACTTATCTCTCTCTTGGTCCCTTATGTTCCAGGCCATGCCGTTCACAGACCCCAACTAACACTGCTGCCTCCCGCCTTAAACCATTCTCTCTACTGCTCCTACCTTTGGAACTCTCTCCCTCTCCGCTTCGCCTGGTGACATCCATTAATACTTTCATTCTAGGCTGTTTATCCTACTTCTGAGCACCAGCATAACAAATGATTGTTAGCCCTTTAAGCACTTTGTACCCCTCGCCCCCACATACTATCTGTATGTTGTCCCACCCACTCTCATTCCTAATGTGTCGAGGCATGCTGCACTTGTATCAATTTATTTTAATTTATATATATGTATTCTTAACCTATGTATGAAATTGTATTTAATTTTTATCTATCTGTATACAAATATCTTATTTGTATACCGGTAATTTGTATATTGTAATGTACAGCGCTGCGTAACCAAGTGGCGCTTTATAAATATAATTATACATACATACATTCAAGTATGAAGATCAATTTTGTCTAAAGTGGGATCTACCCAATCAACGTGCACTGGTGTTCTCTGACCTCTTGAAACCAGTTATGTCTTAATCTTCACAAAATACAGATTGGCTTCACTTTGCTTATTTCATTAGTAACAGGGCTAGATAGTAGGAGATGTGTAATATATGAGCGGCCATTTCGGGAAATAAGTGCCTAGTACATCGTGCGTTGTGGGTCAGTTAAATGGGCTGCATGTCTGTCATGGAGGACAACTTTCTCAGGTTCCTAATGGCAGATTTTGAAATTATTTAAACTCAGATTAACATTTTTTGTCTTAAAAAGTTACACAATTGTCCTTTGTGCAGGGGCTGTTTCTGGGGGCTGACTCCATGGGCCCTAATCAGGACCTTGGTTGGTTTATAGATAATATTAGTTCCACCCTCTCTTACATGTGAATTGTACTACAGGTATGATAATGATATTAATGCCACAGACAATGTCCCCCCTTATCTGGATCTGTGATGTTAAAAAGAAATTGGATTTTGTTTATCTTTCCTACAGAATTATTTTGTCATTTGTGAAGCCCTGGTGAAAATTCCAGACCAATAGGTTAAATGAACCGGCACGCAGTGAGGAATCAGTAACTGGGAATAATCGATCTGAATTGCATCGTCTGCTATTATTCAGCAACTTATTCAAATCAAAATCTCCAAATTGCTTTCCACGTGTTTACTGTAATTTGGGAATATTAGTGGGTGTCAAAGCCCTAGAACCAATGCAAACTGAACAAAGCTTCTAAAGTTACTAAGTCTAATTATCCTTAAAAGAGTTTAGTATAATAGTATATACAGTATAGATAGTAATAATATAGTATAGTACAATATAGAATAACTATGTATAGTATAATACAGATAGCATAGTATAGTATAATATATTACAGTCTAAGCAAAATAGTATAGTAAAAGTATAGTATAGTATAGACAGTATAGTATAGTATAGTATAGTAAGTATAGTACAGTATAGTATAGTATAGTAAAGTAAGTACAGTACAGTATAGCATATATATAGTACAGTATAGATAGCACAGTATAGATAGTATAAATAGTATAGTATAGTACAGTATAGTCAGTACAGTATAGCATAGTCAGTATAGTACAGTTAGTATAATACAGGATAGTATAGTATAGTACAGTACAGTATAGCATAGTATAGTACAGTATAGTATAGTACAGTACAGTATAGTTATAGTAGTATAGTACAGTATAGTATAGTATAGTACAGTACAGTATCGATAGTTATAGTACAGTATAGTATAGTATAGTTACAGTACAGTACAGTACAGTATAGCATAGTATAGTATAGTATAGTATAGTATAGTATAGTACAGTATAGTATAGTACAGTATAGTATAGTACAGTATAGTATATACAGTAAGTATAGTATAGATACAGTAAAGTATATAGCATAGTATAGTACAGTATAGTATAGTATAGTACAGTATGTATAGTATAGTATAGTACGGTATAGTTAACAGTAGTATGATAGTTATAGTATAGTACAGTATGCATAGTATAGTACAGTACAGTATAGTATAGTATAGTAAGTACAGTATAGTATGAATAGTATGCATATATAGTATACTCAGTATATAGTATAGTATTAGTACAGCGATAGTATAGTATAGTATAGTAACGTAATATAGACAAATATAGAATAAATAGTATAGTTAATACAGTTTAGCATAGTATAGTATAATATATTACAGTATAGGCAAAATGTATAGTATAGTATAAATAGTATAGTAGTAGACAGTACAGTATAGTACAGTATAGTATAGTATAGAATAGTAGTACAGTATAGTACAGTATAGAATAGTATACTATAATATAGTATAGTGTACTACAGTAAGTATAGTATAGCACAGTATAGTATAGACAGTATAGTATAATATAGTATAGTATAGTATAGTATAGTACAGTACAGTACAGTACAGTATAGTATAGTATAGTATAGTATAGTATAGTATAGTACAGTATAGTACAGTATAGTACAGTATAGTACAGTATAGTACAGTATAGTACAGTACAGACAGTATAGTATAGATAGTATAGTATAGTACAGTATAGTACAGTATAGTATAGTACAGTATAGTATAAAAATATAGAAATAAACAGTATAGTTTAATATAGTATAGATAGTATAGTATAATATATTACAGTATACCAAAATAGTATAGTACGTACAGTATAGTATAAATAGTATAGTACAGTATAGTGTACAGTAGTGTAGTATAGTATAGTATAGTATAGTATAGAATTTGAGGTTGATAAAGACATAGGTCCATCCAGTCCAACCTACTCAGCAATACCAACATTTCCTGCCTAACTGTTAATCCAGAGGAAGGGGGGGGGGGGAAATTCCTTCCTGACTCCAACGTAAAATCGGAAATATCCCGGATCAACTCTACTTTATGTATCAATACCAGTAACTTGTAACATTCCTTGTTTGTAGAAACTCATCCAGGTTTTTATTAAACTGACCAATGAACCTGCCATAACAACGTCCACTGGAAGACAGTTCCATAGCTTTACCGTTCTCACAGTGACAAACCCTTTCCCAACTCTACTTTATGTATCAATACCAGTAACTTGTAACATTCCTTGTTTGTAGAAACTCATCCAGCTTTTTATTAAACTGACCAATGAACCTGCCATAAAAATGTCCACTGGAAGACAGTTCCATAGCTTACCGTTCTCACATGAAAAAACCTTCCCAACTCTACTTTATGTATCAATACCAGTAACTTGTAACATTCCTTGTTTGTAGAAACTCATCCAGTTTTTATTAAACTGACCAATGAAACTGCCATAACAATGTCCACTGGAAGACAGTTCCATAGCTTTACCATTCTCACAGTGACAAACCCTTCCCAACTCTAATTTTGTATCAATACCAGTAACTTGCAACATTCCTTGTTTGTAGAAACTCATCCAGCTTTTTATAAACTGACCAATGAACTGCCATAACAAAGTCCACTGGAAGACAGTTCCATAGCTTTACAGTTCTCCCAGTGACAAACCCTTTCCCACACTTACTTTATGATCAATCCCAGTAACTTGTAACATCCTGTTTGTAGAAAACTCATCCAGCTTTTTATTAAACTGACCAATGAACCTGCCATAACAATGTCCACTGGAGACAGTTCCATAGCTTTAACGTTCTCACAGTGACAAACCCTTTTCCAACTCTACTTATGTATCAATACCAGTAACTTGTAACATTCCTTGTTTGTAGAAACTCTCCCGCTTTTTATTAAACGACCCAATGAACCTGCCATAACAACGTCCACTGGAAGACAGTTCCATAGCTTTCCGTTCTCACAGTGACAAACCCTTTCCCAACTCTACTTTATGTATCAATACCAGTAACTTGTAACATTCCTTGTTTGTAGAAACTCATCCAGCTTTTTATTAAACTGACCAATATATACATATACGCGAGTATCGAATCCGCAAGTATAATGTCTATTATACCTATACGTGAGTATCGAATCCGCCAGTAAAATGTCTATTATACTATACGCGAGTATCGAATCCACCAGTAAAATGTCTATTATACCTATACGCGAGCATCGAAAGCCAAAAATGTCATTATACTATACGGAGTATCGAATCGCCGAGTAAAATGTCTATTATACCTTACGCGAGTATCGAATCCGCCAGTTAAATGTCTATTATACCTATACGCGAGTATCGAATCCGCAAGTAAAATGTCTATATACCTATCACGAGCATCGAATCCACCAGTAAAATGTCTATTATACCTATACGCGAGAGATCGATCCACAAGTAAAATGTCTATTATACCTATACGGAGTATCGAATGCCAGTAAAATGTCTATTATACCTATACGCGAGATCGAATCCGCAGTAAAATGTCTATTATACCTATACGCGAGTATCGAATCCACAAGTAAAATGTCTATTATACCTATACGTGAGCATCGAATCCGCAAGTAAAATGTCTATTATACCTATTCACGAGCATCGAATCCGCCAGTAAAATGTCTATTATACCTATACGCGAGTATCGAATCCACAAGTAAAATGTCTATTATACCTATACGCGAGTATCGAATCCACAAGTAAAATGTCTATTATACCTATACGCGAGCATCGAATGCGAGTAAAATGTCTATTATACCTATACGCGAGTATCGAATCCACCAGTAAAATGTCTATTATACCTATACGCGAGTATAGAATCCGAAGTAAAATGTCTATTATACCTATACGCGAGCATCGAATCGCAAGTAAAATGTCTATTATCCTATACGGAGCATTGAATCCGCAGTAAATGTCTATATACCTATAGCGAGTATCGAATCCGCAAGTAAAATGTCTATTATACCTATACGCGAACACGAATCCGCAAGTAAAATGTCTATTTACCTATACGCGAACATCGAATCCACAAGTAAATGTCTATTATACCTATACGCGGAGCATCGAATCCGCAAGTAAAATGTCTATATACCTATACGCGAGCATTGAATCCGCAAGTAAAATGTCTATTATACCTATACGCGGCATTGAATCCGCAGTAAAATGTCTATTATACCTATACGCGAGCATTGAATCCGCAAGTAAAAGTCTATTATACCTATACGCGAGTATCGAATCAGCAGTAAAATGTCTATTATACCTATACGCAAGTATCGAATCCGCAAGTAAAATATCTATTATACCTATACGCGAGCATCGAATCCTCAAGTAAATGTCTATTATACCTATACGCGAGTATCGAACTGCAAGTAAAAATGTCTATTATACAATACGCAAGTATCGAATCCGCAAGTAAAATATCTATTATACCTATACGCGAGATCGATCCAAGTAAAATGTCTATTTACCTATACGCGAGCATCGAATCGCAAGTAAAATGTCTATTATACCTATACGCGAGCATCGAATCCGCAAGTAAATGTCTATGATAACTATACCGCGAGCATCGAATCCGCAAGTAAAATGTCTATTATACCTATACGCGAGCATCGAATCCGCAAGTAAAAATGTCTATTATACCTATACGCGAGCATCGAATCCGCAAGTAAAATGTCTATTATACCTATACCGAGCATCGAATCCGCAAGTAAATAAAGTCTATTATACCTATCGCGAGCATCGAATCCGCAAGTAAAATGTCTATTATACCTATACGCGAGATCGAATACGCAGTAAAATGTCTTATTATACCTATACGCGAGCATCGAATCCGAAAGTAAAATGTCTATTATACCTATACCCCGAGCATCGAATCCGCAAGTAAATGTCTATTATACCTATACGCGAGCATCGAATCGCAAGTAAAATGTCTATTATACCTATACGCGAGCATCGAACCGCAAGTAAAATGTCTATTATACCTATACGCGAGCATCGAATCCGCAAGTAAAATGTCATTTATACCTATACGCGAGCATCGAATCCGCAAGTAAATGTCTATTATACCTATACGCGAGTATCGAATCCGCAAGTAAAAATGTCTATTATACCTATACGCGAGCATCGAACCCGCAAGTAAAATGTCTATTATACCTATACGCGAGCATCGAATACGCAAGTAAAATGTCTATTATACCTATACACGAGCATCGAATCCGCAAGTAAAATGTCTATTATACCTATACGTGAGCATCGAATACGCAAGTAAAATGTCTATTATACCTATACGCGAGTATCGAATCTGCAAGTAAAATGTCTATTATACCTATACGCGAGTATCGAATCCGCAAGTAAAATGTCTATTATACCTATACGCGAGTATCGAATCCGTGAGTAAAATGTCTATTATACCTATACGCGAGTATCGAATCCGTGAGTAAAATGTCTATTATACCTATACGCGAGTATCGAATCCGCAAGTAAAATGTCTATTATACCTATACGTGAGCATCGAATCCGCAAGTAAAATGCCTATTATACCAATACGCGAGCATCGAATCCGCAAGTAAAATGTCTATTATACCTATACGCGAGCATCGAATCCGCAAGTAAAATGTCTATTATACCTATAAGCGAGCATCGAATACGCAAGTAAAATGTCTATTATACCTATACGCGAGCATCGAATCCTCGAGCTCGCGTTATAGGTATAATAGACATTTTACTTGTGGATTCGATACTCGCGTATAGGTATAATAGACATTTTACTGGTGGATTCGATACTCGTGTATAGGTATAATAGACATTTTACTTGCGGATTTGATGCTCGCGTATAGGTTTAATAGATATTTTACTTGCGGATTCGATGCTCGCGTATAGGTTTAATAGACATTTTACTTGCGGATTCGATGCTCGCGTATAGGTTTAATAGACATTTTACTTGCGGATTCGATGCTCGCGTATAGGTTTAATAGACATTTACTTGCGGATTCGTACTCGCGTATAGGTTTAATAGACATTTTACTTGCGGATTCGATGCTCGCGTATAGGTTTAATAGACATTTTACTTGCGGATTCGATGCTCGCGTATAGGTATAATAGACATTTTACTCACGGATTCGATACTCGCGTATAGGTATAATAGACATTTTACTTGCGGATTCGATACTCGCGTATAGGTATAATAGACATTTTACTTGCGGATCGATACTCGCGTATAGGTATAAGATATTTTACTGCGATTCGATGCTCGCGTATAGGTTAATAGACATTTTACTTGCGGATTCGATGCTCGCGTATAGGTTTAATAGCATTTTACTTGCGGATTCGATGCTCGCGTATAGGTATAATAGACATTTTACTCACGGATTCGATACTCGGTATGGTAAATAGACATTTTACTTGCGGATTCGATACTCGCGTATAGGTATAATAGACATTTTACTTGCGGATTCGATACTCGCGTATAGGTATAATAGACATTTTACTTGCGGATTCGATGCTCGCGTATAGGTATAATAGACATTTTACTTGCGGATTCGATGCTCGCGTATAGGTATAATAGACATTTTACTTGCGGATTCGATGCTCGCGTATAGGTATAATAGACATTTTACTTGCGGATTCGATGCTCGCGTATGGTATATAGACATTTTCTGCGGATTCGATGCTCGGGTATAGGTATAATAGACATTTTACTTGCGGATTCGATGCTCGGGTATAGGTTAATAGACATTTTACTTGCGGATTCGATCTCGCGTATAGGTATAATAGACATTTTATGCGGATTCGATGCTCGCGTATAGGTATAATAGACATTTACTTGCGGATTCGATGCTCGCGTATAGGTATAATAGACATTTTACTTGCGGATTCGATGCTCGCGTATAGGTATAATAGACATTTTACTTGCGGATTCGATGCTCGCGTATAGGTATAATAGACATTTTACTTGCGGATTCGATGCTCGCGTATAGGTATAATAGACCTTTTACTTGCGGATTCGATGCTCGCGTATAGGTATAATAGACATTAGCGGATTCGAGCTCGCGTATAGGTATAATAGACATTTTACTTGAGGATTCGATGCTCGCGTATAGGTATAATAGATATTTTACTTGCGGATTCGATACTTGCGTATAGGTATAATAGACATTTTACTTGCAGATTCGATACTCGCGTATAGGTATAATAGACATTTTACTTGAGGATTCGATGCTCGCGTATAGGTAATATAGATATTTTACTTGCGGATTGATACTCTCGTATAGGTATAATAGACATTTTACTTGAGATCGATCTCGCGTATAGGTATAATAGACATTTTACTTGCGGATTCAATGCTCGCGTTATAGGTATAATAGACATTTTACTTGCGGATTCAATGCTCGCGTATAGGTATAATAGACATTTACTAGCGGATTCGATACTCGCGTATAGGTATAATGACATTTTACTTGCGGATTCGATGCTCGCGTATAGGTATAATAGACATTTTACTTGTGGATTCGATGTTCGCGTATAGGTATAATAGACATTTTACTGCGGATTCGATGTTCGCGTATAGGTATAATAGACATTTTACTTGCGGATTCGATACTCGCGTATAGGTATAATAGACATTTTACTTGTGGATTCGATGCTCGCGTATAGGTATAATAGACATACTTGCGGATTCGATGCTCGCGTTATAGGTATAATAGACATTTACTTGCGGATTCGATACTGCGTATAGGTATAATAGACTTTTACTGTGGGATTCGTACTCGCGTATAGGTATATAGACTTTTACTCGCGGATCGATGCTCGCGTATGTATAATAGACATTTTACTTGTGGATTCGATACTCGCGATGGTATAGACATTTTACTTTGGATTCGATACTCGCGTATAGGTATAATAGACATTTTACTGGCGGATTCGATGCTCGTGAATAGGTATAATAGACTTTTACTTGCGGATTCGATGCTCACGTAGGTTTAATAGACATTTTACTTGTGGATTCGATACTCGCTAGGTATAATAGACATTTTACTTGCGGATTCGATTGCTCGCGTATAGGTATAATAGACATTTTACTGGCGGATTCGATACTCGCGTATGGTATAATAGACATTTTACTTGTGGATTCGATACTCGCGTATAGGTATAATAGACATTACTGGTGGATTCGATGCTCGTGAAAGGTATAATAGACATTTTACTTGCGATTCGATACTCGCTAGTATAGGTATAATAGACATTTACTGGCGGATTCGATACTCGCGTAGGATAATAGACATTTTACTGGCGGATTCGATACTCGCGTATAGGTATAATAGACATTTTACTGGCGGATTCGATGCTCGCGTATAGGTATAATAGACATTTTACTGGTGGATTCGATACTCGCGTATAGGTATAATAGACATTTTACTGGCGGATTCGATACTCACGTATAGGTATAATAGACATTATACTTGCGGATTCGATACTCGCGTATATGTATATATTGGTCAGTTTAATAAAAAGCTGGATGAGTTTCTACAAACAAGGAATGTTACAAGTTACTGGTATGATACTAAAGAGAGTTGGGAAAGGGTTTGTCACTGTGGAACGGTAAAGCTATGGAACTGTTTCCAGTGGGACGTTGTTATGGCAGGTTCATTGGTCAGTTATAAAAAGCTGGTGAGTTTCTACAAACAAGGAATGTTACAGTTACTGGTATTGTACATAAAGTAGAGTTGGAAAAGGGTTTGTCACTGTGAGAACGGTAAAGCTATGGAACTGTCTTCCAGTGGACATTGTTATGGCAGGTCATTGGTCAGTTTAATAAAAAGCTGAGTGAGTTTTACAAACAAGGAATGTTACAAGTTACTGGGATTGATACATAAAGTAGAGTTGGGAAAGGGTTTGTCACTGTGAGAACTGTAAAGCTAGGAACTGTCTTCCAGTGGACGTTGTTATGGCAGGTTCATGGTCAGTTTAATAAAAAGCTGGATGAGTTTCTACAAACAAGGAAGTTGCAAGTTACTGGTATTGATACATAAAGTAGAGTTGGGAAAGGGTTTGTCACTGTGAGAATGGAAAGCTATGGAACTGTCTTCAGTGGACATTGTTATGGCAGGTTCATTGGTAGTTTAATAAAAAGCTGGATGAGTTTCTACAACAAGGAAGTTACAAGTTACTGGTATTGATACATAAAGTAGAGTTGGGAAAGGGGTGTCACTGTGAGAACGGTAAAGCTATGGAACTGTCTTCCAGTGGACATTGTTATGGCAGGTTCATTGGTCAGTTTAATAAAAAGCTGGATGAGTTTCTACAAACAAGGAATGTTACAATTACTGGTATTGATACATAAAGTTGAGTTGGGAAAGGGTTTGTCACTGTGAGAACGGTAAAGCTATGGAAACTGTCCAGTGGACGGTTGTTATGGCAGGTTCATTGGTCAGTTTAATAAAAACCTGGATGAGTTTCTACAAACAAGGAATGTTACAAGTTACTGGTATTGATTCATAAAGTAGAGTTGATCCAGGGATATTCGATTTACGTTGGAGTCAGGAAGGAATTTCCCCCCCCCCCCTTCCTCTGGATTAACAGTTAGGCAGGAAATGTTGGTATGCTGAGTGGTTGGACTGGATGGACCTAGTCTTTAATAACTCAAATCTATATACTATCATACTTACTACACTACTGTACACTATACTGTACTATACTATTTATACTATACTGTATGTACTATACTATTTTGATATACTGTAATATATATACTAACTATGCTATACTATATTAAACTATATGTTATCTATATGATTATACTATACTGTACTATACTATACTGTACTATACTGTACTATACTATACTATAGTATATATACAGTAAGTACTGTACTATACTGATATACTATATACTAATACTACTATACTACTATAATATACTATACGATCTATACTTACGATACTATACGTACTGTAACTGTAATACTATACTATATATACTATACGATATTATACTATACTGACTATACTATACTGTGCTATACTATACTATACTGTAGTACACTATACTATATTATAGTATACTATTCTATACTGTACTATAACTGTACTATACTATTCTATAATATACTATACTGTACTATACTGTACTGTACTAATACTATTTTATACTATACTATACTATTTTGCTCATACTGTAATAATTATACTATACTATGCATGTACTGTATTAACTATACTATTTATTCTATATTTACTATACTATACTGTACTATACTACTATTACTATACTGTAAATACATACTATACTGTAGTATACTATACAATACTATTCTATACTATACTGTCTGTACTATACTATACTATACTACGTATATACTATCATACTGTATATACATATACTATCTAACTATACTGTATTAACTATACCGTACTATACTATACATACAATACTGTACTATACTATACTATACTTGTACTATACTATGCTATACTGTACTACTGTATATATACTATCTATACTGTATTTATACTATTACGTTACTATACATACTGTACTATACTACTTACTAGTACTATACTATACTACTATACATACTATGCTATACTGTACTGTACTGTACGTACTATACTATACTATACTGTACTATACTATGCTATAGTACGGTACGTACGTAATATACAGTACTATACTATACTATACTATACTACTGTGACTATACTATACTGTACTAACTATGCTATAATGTACTGTACTATACTATACTATCTGTATTATACATACTGTACTATACTGACATGCTATACTGTACTTGTACTATACTGTACATACTATACTATTATACTATACTATACTGGCTAACTATACGTACTAATTGCTATACTGTACTGTACTTTACTGTACTTACTATACTATAATTCTATACTATACTATATATTACTATACTATACTGTTAACTATACTATACTATACTATTTATACTATACTATTTTGCTTAGACTGTAATAATTATACTATACTATGTATACTGTATTATACTACATAGTTATCTATATTGTACTATACTATATTATCTATACTATAATGATTATACTATAATATACTAAACTCTTTAAAGGATAATTAGACTTAGTACTTTAGAAGCTGTGTTCAGTTTGCATTGGTATCTAGGGCAGTTGACACACCACTAATATTCCAAATTACAGTAAACACGTGGAAAGCAATTTAGGAGATTTTGATTTGAATAAAGTTGCTGAATAATAGCAGACGATGCAATTCAGATCGTTGATTCCCAGTTACTGATTCTCACTGCGTGCCGTTCATTTTAACCTATTGGTCTGGAATTTCACCAGGGGCTTCACAAAGACAAAATAATTCTGTAGGGAAAAAGAAACAAAATCCAATTTCTTTTTAAATCACAGATCCAGATAAAGGGGGGACATTGTCTGTGGCATTAATATCATTTATCATACCTGTAGGTACAATTCACATGTAAGAAGAGGGTGGAACATATTATCATAAAACCAACCAAGGTGCCTGATTAGGGCATGGAGTCAGCCCCCAGACAAACAGCCTCCGCACAAAGGACAAGTGTGTAACTTTTTAAGACAAAAAAATGTTGGGAATCTGAGTTTAAATAATTTCAAAATCTGCCATTGGAGGACCTGAGAAAGTTGTCTCACATGACAGACATGCAGCCCATTTAAACTGACCCACAACGCACGTGTACTAGGCACTTTATTGCCGAAATGGCCGCTCATAATTACACATCTCCTACTATCTAGCCCTGTTACAAATGAAATAAGGCAAAAGTGAAGCCAAATCTGTATTGTGAAGATTAAGGACATAACTGGGTTTAAGAGTCAGGTCAGAAACACCAGTGACGTTGATTGGGTAGATCCCACTTTAGACAAATTGATCTTCATACTTGAAGTATGTATGTATATTATATTTATAAAGCGCCACTTGGGTACGCAGCGCTGTACATTACAATATACAGATTACCGGTATACAAATAAGATATTTGTATACAGATAGAAAAAATTAAATACAATTTCATACATAGGTTAAGAATACATAAAAAATTAGAAATAAATTGATACAAGTGCAGCATGCCTCGACACATTAGGAATGAGAGTGGGTGGGACAACATACAGATAGTATGTGGGGGCGATGGGTACAAAGTGCTTAAAGGGGCTAACAAATCATTTGTTATGCTGGTGCTCAGAAAGGTAGGATAACAGCCTAGATATGAAAGTATTAATGGATGTCACCAGGCGAGCGAGAGAGAGAGGGAGAGAGTTCCAAAGGTAGGGAGCAGTAGAGAGAATGGTTTAAGGCGGGAGGCAGCAGTGTTAGTTGGGGTCTGTGAACGGCATGGCCTGGAAAATAAGGGACAAGAGAGGGATAAGTAGTGAGGTGCAGAGTAGACCGAGGAATTTAAGGTTAAAAGCAGGGTACTGAATATGATTCTTTGATGGGAAGCCACCCTATGGACTGAAGTATCATGGTTGTGGGTTCTCATTTGAGAGGAGAGCGAGATGATCCGAGCTGCTGAGTTTAAGATTGGAGAGGAGAGAGATGAGAGGCAGGGGTCCAAGTAGGAATGTTACAGTGTTAAGAGGGAGATTATAAGGGCATGGATGAGCATTTTAGAAGTGGAGAGAGAGAGAAAAGGGTGGGATCTTGGCAATAATGTGAAGGAGAAAACGACAGGTCCTAGTGACATTTGTTAATGTGATGATGGAAGGAAGAGAGGAGTCAAAGATCACTCCAAGGCAGCGTGCAGATTCAACTGGGTTAATGGCCATATTGTCAATAAAGATGGAGAAGGGTGGACTAGGTCCCAGTTTAGGGGGTTAAAATAATGTGGCCAAGTTATTGAACTAATTGCTTTAATTTATCCAGAGAGAAGGGCAGGGTTTTAAGTCGCAATTCAATGGTAAAGTAAATGTAAGCAAATTAGCTGGATGGTGCACTAGGCTTCTATTTTTTGGATGTATTAAAATTTGGTCACTACTAGAGATGTCCGAACTTCGCAAAATCCGGTCCGCTCGAGGATCTGCGAATTTTCGGAAAAATTCGAAATACGCGAGGGACCCATTAAAACCTATTAAATGAAAGTTCGGCAAAATCCGTTCTTTCGAAAATACGAGGAATGTTCGAAAATAGGACCCTGAAAATGTGGGTTGCTCCGTCCAAAAATGTGAAAAATCCGCGAAATTTTGAATTTACGAGGATTTCTCGTATTTTCCCATATTTTCGAAAATCCGAGAAATCCTCGTAATTTCGAAAAATTTTGAAAAGCGGGTTGGAAAAGGCAGGAAACCGGAAAATCCACGATACCGCCGTTTGCGAACGAGGTTCAGATCTGCGAACTGGGCATCACTAGTCACTATGTTCACTCTGGGATGGATGTACTCTATTTCCATCTTGTATGATATTTTTACTGTTCCCTATTATGAGTCTAGAATTTGACACCCGCGTTTGTCTATTTCATACGCTAGTGATATCCCCCTAATTGGCATTGCGCAGATGTAACACACAGCTCTCCTTGCTATGTTATTGTGTCCTTACACTTCCCGTCCCTCCGTTTACTTGCAACGGGGTATCCTAAACATTTTCATTAATCCTTTTTAATAGGAGCAACAATACGGCCTTCTACATGCATCCTCCAGTATATGAATTTCCTCACGCGCTAAAACGTTAACTGTGCTGCCGGGACTATTCGCGGCAAAGATCTCTGGGATGTGTCAGCTCGGAGAACCCTGTGATACTCTCTCCTGCCCTGTACACCCCCAGTGCAATTAATACTTCTGATTTTGGGTATGATCCATTTTAATGCTTTCATTAACCCAATGTACTCTGCTATACCATTAGAACACCTGTACAACTCAGGTACAATGCAGCTGGTGTCTTACCTCCTTGTCATCTCTCACCGTATTTCTCTGACGCGATTTTATTGTATGTTTTCATAATGACCCTTCCTTTTGGCTGATTTCATCTAATTACATTCTGCTCTCTCCGGCGTGTTTGGGAATAAATTAAACTTCTGGTTCATCAGCCTTTGTACTCTGTCAGAAGTTCCACTACGAACTTGCCATCACTTGTCGTCCAAGTTATCGTGTAGATATAGACAAGAGAGTCTCTGATTTCTACATAGATGTCATGGTTATTATCTCCCCTCGTCGTCCGTCAGTGTACTCACGATTGTCAGGATTTTTTTTTTTTTCTAACATGGATAACCACCTCGTGGCGCCCCCTCCGATACACCCTCGAATGCGTGTGTCCGATTTGTGTGTCACCGGCCATTTGTCCTTGTTGCCTGTATTTGCATCGTCGGCCGCACCCTCGGAATCCTCATTTTCGTCGGATTCTGCCCCCTTAAGAACACGTTCAAGTGTGATTTTGATAAACTCCGTCTTCGTTGACTTAATATTACGCATCTCATTTGAACATCTATGCACTCGCTAACATACTATTCCCCCATGATTGGCGATTCCCCCTCCTCTACGTTCATGAATTTTTACACGTTCCAGTTTTCCATTGATTTTTTTTCAGCACTCTTCCCTGCGCTATTTTTTCATTTTCGAATTCGAACCTCCATACCACCCAAATACGGAACCAAAACCCTTCCGGCCTTATCGTTTATCTTCGGCGCCCAACAGTGCTTTCGCGCGGGTGCTTTTTACATAGTATACTGAATTATGGCTACCATGAAGCTATAATTTGTCCTTTTTACTCATTATTCCCTTGTTTTTCCGTCGCTTTCCCCCTCCGGCCCTTCTGATTTATTTTCGCTTATTTTTTTCCTAACCCAAGGCAGTTCTTGCTGTGTGAAATTACAATAACATTTACTTGAGATCAACCCCGTGTAATTGCGCTCGGAAGATATCACATTTCCCTCTTTCATTGTGACCTCTCCTCTGTACATATGTGTTTACATGGAATACCTTGGGTATAACCCTCAAGGAACAAAGGGCTATTCCTCCTAATAAATTCCCGTAAATTATACAGTATCGTGACTCCCATAGTAACTACGGTTACTTGTCTCTTTTTTTGTTTTCTTCCCCATATAGTTAAAATTATCTACGATTACCACGCTAGAGGAGCGACTATCGACCGTTATTATACAATAAAGCAATCCGCCCTTCTATTCTTACTTACCCACCATCCTTAGCGCTTCATTACTGGTTTCTCCTTCGATTTCGATCATGATTCTAATTTGACCCACTCGGTATTCGCGCTATTGATTTTGTACAGAAGCTGATATGAGGATTACGATCGATTTATGTAAATAGTACCTAATTTTCCCAATACCGTTCTCAGATCCTATTTTCCCGACTCGGTTTATTTCTTCACATATAACGACTCCTTGTACCCCATTCCGTAGTCAAGTTTTCCAGGTGTGTGAAATGCGATCAACTTCCTCGACCACGAAGGTTTCCACCTCTCGGTGGCGATGGAGGACACGGCCTTACTACCTGATGCCGGGGTTGAGGCCACCCCTTAAGCCACCCAACGGCTCTTACATGGCGACAGTTTGACTCCCTCCTCCTCTTTGGATCCTCTACGCAGGTTGGGCCGCCGGTCTTATTAGTCACAAATCATAGTCCCTTCACAAATACGTGAAAACACACATTTGGTTAAAAATGTGAGTCTGTAACACTTTCCCGTGTCTCTACTAACCATCAAGGCAGGCACGAACCCATACCCTCAAATTTTATCATTGCGCTGCCCGTATCTTGATAATCCGGAAATCGCCTGTCGATCGCCTTCATTGGCTTCCAACCTGTTCCTCAATTTTGGGTTCCTGAGCAAATATCCCACCAAATGCGGGTGAGTCACAACGCTCACTTCAGTACTGCTTAGCTGAAGACGCACTTTTATACGCGCTTAAACTTTGTGTGAATAGATCTTTGACTACCGCCTAGTAGACATGTATTGGTGCGTCGTCATTGTACACTATTGGTAGAGTGTGCCCTAACTAAACTGGCTGAGGTTATGCGAGACCACGTTACCTTGCTTATTCACCCCTCCCCTTCAACTCAAATATATGGTATTATTTTTCTTTTGTTCTTTTCTTCTGTATGTCGCTTTGAACCTTTCCCCTCCTCCCTCCCTATTATCTTTAAGTCTTCTTAGTTCTACTCCGGACCTTTGTAGCCGTGTCTACATATGGTGTTTCTACTCTGGTGCCATTTCCCACCCCGCCCGTCCCTGCGTTAATTGGTCGTGATCTAGACGTCTTTAGACAGTGCGAAACTCGCCTAAGCTACTATGTTTTAATATGCTTCAGTCCTCTTGTTGTCGGCTCACATTATGTATGTGTCATTATATAAAGAAAAATCTCACCTCCTGTTTCGTTGCTCCTTGCTTGTTTCTGGTTGATACACCTTGTGTCAGTTGTTTTAATACCCGAGTTACTCCCTCATCAGAGTTCGTTATACGTAGATTACTGATTTTGAATTCCAAGTAATATCCCCCGCCTCTGCCGTTATTTTCATACACAGCGCCATAGATCACTCGAAGACTATCTTCTAATTGACTCGATCGAATCCACAAGTAAAATGTCTATTATACCTATACGCGAGCATCGAATCCACAAGTAAAATGTCTATTAAACCTATACGCGAGCATCAAATCTGCAAGTAAAATGTCTATTATACCTGTACGCGAGTATCGAATCTGCGAGTAAAATGTCCATGATACCTAGGCGTGAACATCGAATGTTGGAACGCGAGAGCTGGAAAATAGCACGCGTGAGAGTAAAATAGATTTTTCGAATGTCCTGGATATTGGATCATGTTACCCAGACCATTTCCCAGGTCCCACAGCCATTTACATTAAGTTACCATTGATATTTTAATTGTATTTCATTCGAACTTTTCAAACTATTTGACTCCCATTGACTTTAAAGGGTCCATTTTCGAATTATCCATATAGTTCGAAAGTTCGGCCATCTCTAGTTGACATACAGACATTGGTAAAATGGTTGGCAAATTGGCAGTTGTAAATGGTTGGCATTGCCTGTGCATCAAGTGCTATATACCACTGCCAATTTGCCAACCATTTTACCATGTCTGTATGCCACCATTTTGCTATTTCCAGTTTGGAAACATTTTACCAGTGTTTGTAAAAAACATTTACAAACAGATTTCCAACCAATTTGTCCGAGTCCAGTAGGAGACTTTACCGGGGAGCAATGTGGTCACGCAATGCTCCTTCCCCGTCTTAAAGTTGAGCGAACCGATAACATTTATGTAAAATTGAAATGGAATGGTGTCCCCCATTCATAAAGATAGTTCCACCCATCAGCCCCTGTCAATCTTTCCCTTAATGCTCGTACACAAGTGCGATCGTGGGTCAATTAGCATTGGGACTAATCTACTCAAATAAAACTACTTCTTAATGCTCGTACACAAGTGCGATCGTGGGTCCCCACCCGCGACGCACGATGTGTACGAACTAACGTTTGTAGACGATTCATCGGCCAAAACTGTTGCTCGTTCGGGGATCGTTTAATGACCGACTTGGCGGATCTCCGAATGAACGCCCATTTCGGCCGATAAAGCGCCTACACACGGGCCGATTATCGCCCAAAATGTTCATTCGTTCACATTGTGCGTCGCGGGTCGGGACCCCGGAACGCTTTGTGTATGAGCCTTAAGAAGTAGTTTTATCTGAGTAGATTAGTCCCAATTAAGTTTTCCTCATCCAATGCTAATTAAGTTAAATGTGGAGTTATTATCTGGCTCTATCAGATTGTGGGGACGAACAATGGATCTGCAGAGTCAGCAAATAATAAACAAACTGCCAATACCTTTTCTTGTGGCTCCGTATGTAAAACTCTGTCCTTTCTTTTACCCTTCAGTGCAGGGACAGGACTATCTAGGAATTATAATATAATTTATGACATTTATTATTAATGGCGCAGCATCTCATTACGAATGGGACCAGTCACATCTCTACTGCTTCTCAGCAGACTTTAAAGGGTATGTCTACCCCCTAATCTATCTATCTATCTATCTATCTATCTAGCTAGCTAGCTATCTAGCTAGCTAGCTATCTAGCTAGCTATCTGTCTATCTACCTACCTACCTACCTACCTATCTATCAATCTATCTATCTATCTATCTATAATATATCTATCTACCTATCTATCTATCTATCTATCATCTATCTATCTATTATCTATCTATCTATCTATCTATCTCTCTATCTATCTATTATCTATCTATCATCTATCTAATCTATCTATCTATTATCTATCTATCTATCCATCTATTATCTATCTATCTATCTATCTATCTATCTATCTATCTATCTATCTATCTACTGTATATTAAAATGTCCATTATATGAAATTGCATTTTTTTTGCTAGTCCTTTTAACCCTTTTAATAGTTTTATTGTAGAGAGAAAAGGAAGTTGTTACAATTTATTTATTGTGCGAACCGATAACATTTATGTAAAATTGAAATGGAATGGTGTCCCCCATTCATAAAGATAGTTCCACCCATTAGCCCCTGTCAATCTTTCCCTTAATGCTCGTATACAAGTGCGATCGTGGGTCAATTAGCATTGGGACTAATCTACTCAAATAAAACTACTTCTTAATGCTCGTACACAAGTGCGATCGTGGGTCCCCACCCACGACGCACGATGTTTACGAACTCCCTAATCTATCTATCTATCTATCTATCTATCTATCTATCTATCTATCTATCTATCTATCTATCTATCTATCTATCTATCTATCTATTATCTATCTATCTATCTATCTATCTATCTAGTCTATCTATCTATCTGTCTACCTACCTACCTACCTACCTACCTATCTATCAATCTATGTCTATCTATCTATCTATCTATCTATAATATATCTATCTACCTATCTATCTATTATCTATCTATCATCTTCTATCTATCTATCTATCTATCATCTATCTATCTATTATCTATCTATCTATCTATCTATTATCTATCTAATATATCTATCTATCTATCTATCTACATATTATCTATCTATCCATCTATTATCTATCTATCTATCTATCTATCTATCTATCTATCCATCTATTATCTATCTATCTATCTATCTATCTATCTACATATTATCTATCTATCCATCTATTATCTATCTATCTATCTATCTATCTATCTACCTATCTACTGTATATTAAAATGTTCATTATATGAAATAGCATTTTTTTGCTAGTCCTTTTAACCCTTTTAACAGTTTTATTGTAGAGAGAAAAGGAAGTTGTTACAATTTACGTCTTGGATTTATACATTGAATAAACCCTGTAGTTACAATGTAGGGTTGCTATTATATTATATTATTATTGTTATACCAGTGCAGATATCACTATATGGCATGGACGATTTGACACGAGACATTATCAGGTCAATTTACTTCCCAGTACATGAGATTATCACCTGTTCATCCTTTCTATAACCCATACATGACTTTAAACACTAATTTCTGCACTGCACGTCTCTGACCAACACACAAACACTTTCCTACATGTCAGGGCTCTTTAACATCTGCATGTGGGGACATCACTGCATCACCTTCCTTAGGGATTCCGCCATGTGGTTGAACATAATAAGATGGAATTCTGAATTATTTGCATGAAGGAAGAGGGAGCTACAAGCTAATTACTAGTCCCTGATGGACCTGCCTGGGATCTGCCAATGGCCATGTCTGAAAGGTCCACAGTTGATTGAAAATCATGGAGTATCTAGACAATGGTCCAGCTTTATCTTTTTGTATATGGAATCTTTAAAATAGCCATGGACAGGGACCATTTGCTTATTGCACGGAAGATGCCATAACAATCTGTCTGTAAAATGTGATACACACCTGTTCAACATTAGTGATGGACCCAAGTTCAGGTCGAAGTTTGTATGAACTCCGAACTATCCGATCAAGTTCAGTTTTTCAAACTTATGGACTTATTTTCCAATGGTAACCGGTAACCCTCCAATGTAGCGTTCAAATTCAGTAACCCTCCAATGTAGCATTCGGTTTCGGTAACCCTCCAATGTAGCGTTCGGTTTCGGTAACCCTCCAATGTAGCGTTCGGTTTCGGTAACCCTCCAATGTAGCGTTCGGTTCGGTAAACCCTCCAATGTAGCATTGGTTTCGGTAACCCTCCAATGTAGCATTCGGTTTCGGTAACTCTCCAATGTAGCATTCGGTTTCGGTAAACCCTCAATGTAGCATTCGGTTTCGGTAACCCTCCAATGTAGCATTCGGTTTCGGTTAACCCTCCAATGTAGCATTCGGTTTCGGTAACCCTCCAATGTAGCATTCGGTTTCGGTAACCCTCCAATGTAGCATTCGGTTTCGGTAACCCTCCAATGTAGCATTCGGTTTCGGTAACCCTCAAGTGTAGCGTTCAATTTCAGTAACCCTTCGAATTTATCGTTCGGTAACCCTCATATTGGCCATAACCCTCGAATGTAGTGTCCAGAAACCCAACAATTGCCTGATTCTGGGGGAAAGAAGTGTTTAAAAAAGTTTTGGTGATAGTGACGTGTTCCCCAGACCATTTTCCAGGTGCTACAGCCATTTACAGTAAGTTACCATTGTTAGTTTAGCTGTATTTAATCTGAACATTTTGAACTAGTTCTCCCCATTGATTTTAATTGGTAAACTTATAATAAAGTTTGGAAGTTCGAAAACAAATTAACTTCAGAAAGTTCGTCCATCTCTATTCAACATTAATATACTCCGCAGAATCAGCAAATATCACCATGAATTTAATGTGAAATAACAGAAATTACTTATGGGTAGAATTTGTGGTGGGAATTATGACCACAATCATTCTTAACCAAATGACATTAAAGAACAAGTTCTGCCATCAAATAAAAAAATGATAGAAAGGTAAACTAAACCAACATCCAAATGCCAAAACTTTACTAGTTAGCAATCTGATATATATAGGACTAACATGAAATCCTGCACAAAGTCCTGTTGTACCTATTTTTGCTTCCTGATTCTTCCAATTAGCAGCTGCCAGTAAATGACATCACAACCAATGACTGAAAGCTATTCCCCTAGCTGCCATCTCTGAGCACGCTCAAAGTCATAACCAGCTCAATATATTGTGTGAACAAATATAGCCATTAACACCCACTACCCCTTAATTTCCATGAGGAGTCTAGGAACATAGCAGGCCTACGCTAATTATTCCAGAAGACAAGGTAGGCTATTTCAACATATTTTAAAGCGGTTATTCTTTCTAAAATATGTCAATATGAGGATGGACTTGCCCTTTAGAGCAATTCAGAAAATGCCACAATGATATGGACAATAAATTAAAAAGAACGTGGCATTTTGTACGGATATCCTCCAGGTTATTAATGAGCTATTGCCGGTATTTATTAAATGTATAGAAATGCACATCAATGAATAGGCTATTAGCATGATTATTCATCTGTGTAATACACTCAGTAGGCAATAAACTGGTGTTAGTCAACCAAAGCGAAAGAGAAGAGGGAGAATAAATTGTGGGCATTATCTTTCCGAAGAACAAACACTATCCAAATCAATTTGGTAATGACTCCATATCAACGTCTATTAATCTGCCCAGGTAAGGTTCAGAGCTTTACGTGATGTTCAGAAAACCTTCAGTAAGTTCATCAAATCAGTTTGATGCTGTAGATATTATGGAATCAGCAAGGAGACTTGTTGACCTGTTTTGCCCTAGACATCTAATTAACGGATGGACCTCAAAGTCCAAGAGTCACATTCAGGTAACCTTAGTTAGATAAGGTGATGATGTCCGATGATGTTTTTCCTCTTTAGGGAGCACTAAATAGGCCCCATTGTTTTCAAAATCCCTGATTTTCCATGCATTGTCCCAAAATGTTTCCATTTTACAGCTAAGAGTAAACTGAGGCTCTCATACTCAATCCACCAAACATGTTGATAATTTCTCAGTATTTTTCTCTGTTTGCTTGGCAAAGTGCTAATAATTATGTGTCTGCTCACCATTTGGATATTACTTTTCATTTCATTTGAGTTCAGTAATTTTAAGCCTCTGTATGGGCAGTTAACCCCAAACGATAAACATGGGTGCTTCTCCAAACAAGATGGTATATGACACGGCCTTTACAGGCTTATGGTGTACAGAATGTAGTTTTCATTACATTTCATGATTAAAAAGAGTTAATATTCCTCTAAACACATAGATTTCACACAGCTGATTAAAATGAGAGTCCTGTCGTGTGTGGGAGATTCTTAATTCAAAAGTTATTAAATGTATCAACTCCCTAATAAATATTTCCTTCTGATTAGAAGAGGGAGAAAGAGGGAGATTGCAACTTCCAAGCCTTGTCCTAGATTGAACAGATTGAACAATGCATTAGAGCGAGGCACTGCCTTAATGATCTTAATATAATTGTATATTACTTATGCATGCTCCACAGTCATAGACAATAATACATTCCTACTAAAATGGAATAGTTTTTCTAAAATCACAAAGATGTACCCTAAATAAACCATTCATAATAATCTGATGAGCTTTCCTTGCCATATGTATAGTGGGAATGTTGGCTTTCCTTGCCATATGTAGTCTTTCAGACATGTATAGTGGGAATGTTGAGTGCTGCCCCATGATGTGGGTGCAGCTCTTTGATTGGCAGTTCACATAACAGAGAGCCAATCAGATGGCTCAAGTTGTGTTGCATTCTAATCCACCAATTATTTGGCTTACTCTGCTTCCTGGGTAGTCCATCAAGTTACTGAGATGCCATCAACACCAAAAGGATTCCATCTATACAGGTCTGAAAAGGTGTAGAAGGAACCTATTAATTTTTAAGAATTTTACCTCTGATTCCCACATATGGATCAAGCTTTGCTGCAGGTGAACATTTAAGATTTTTGCGGAGTGGGAAAAAAATAAAGTTTTCCATGAATCCAACTCAGTGGGGAAGTTTTGTTTCATCTCTATGGCAATGTAAATCCTCATAAGAATCCCCAGGTACAGCTCCTTAGAGGCCCCTTATTTATTAGTTAAGGTATTAAATATAATTGCCCAATGAAGCATTGGAAATTCATGACCTCATAAAGCAACAAGGCCCTATTTAAAATCTTAAAAAAGTTCTACAACCATATTAATCCTGGAGGTAGTTCTTACCATGCCAAGCTAATCATAGCAAATAACTTGCTTATTTAGTTATTTGTTACACCATTAGTGACTGTTCAATCATTAAGGGTTTAGAGGACCTGGAGCTCTGAAGATTGAACAAATTGCTGCTCCTTCCTCTGATGATGTAATAACAGGCCTGTACCACACCACTCTCTATGGCTGATTCCAGGTGGAATCCACCACTTCAATCTTCGGAGCAAGTCAACTTTTTGTCCATTATTGGAAACTACAATTCTTTCCAACTATCACTGTACCATGTTTTTTGTTGATCTGTCTCTCCTGTTTCTTTAGTTATTCAGTCTGAAACATTGTACATTTCAGCTGTCAATCAAATACCTTATTACAATAAACTCTTCTGTTGTGTGTAGTTTTGCTGTAACTTGAATGCTGACAGTTGGTATGTGAGAATTGCATGGTGGGAAATTCCTGCTTCCAGTGCTGACTTGTAGTAATTACTGAGCATGCTTGACTTCACAAAAAGTCACGTCAGATGGAAGTCGGCTAAAATGGGAGGGGAATATTTAGGCTGAGCAGAACAAGTCCTGAATTTAAAGCATGCAGCTACATACACACCTCAGAGTAACGACTACCTGCATGTATTTATTAATAGATTAAGAGGAGGCAAAGTCATTTTGTAGTATAACTTACTTTTTAAAATCTTTTCCAAATGATCCACTTCACGTCCTGCAATCAAAGACACAAGTATAAAAATTGTAAAATGTGGCAGTTATAAAAACCTCAAACCCAGATGAAATAAGTTCCAGCTCACTTCCTTTCTAACCATTGTTCAATAATTAGATTTGCTTAATTGACCACCATGTAACCATTGTTCGAATTAAGAAAAAAGACTTGCGGCTGCACAATCCTTTTGTGGCTGTCAGGTGAACAGTGTGGAGCATTTGATCTATAGATATGTGTAGGGAATTCTTCAGAGCGTTGAAGCTTAAATAACCAATTTTAAATGCATCGCTTAAAGATGAATGAGTCACAAAAAAAAACAATGTAGTCAGCTGGATGTTCGACTGGAAATTTCTTGACTTGTCGCGTTTTTTTATTATCCAATTAAATTCTCCTTTGAATTGACCAGATCCAACAGATTTACACGTCTGGGGCATTTCATCAATAATTTAGATCCTCTTGTTTCAATGAGAACTAGGGCATTTGCATAAAGGAAGGTTCCCATGATGCCCCATATTTATAACTGCAAAGCCTGAAATGGTAGATGGGAAAGGTGCAGTTGTAACAAAGATATACATCAAAACAGAGATGATAGCATCAACCACTAGAAGGCCTTGGAGATGGGAGGTCCAGTCTCCTTTGTGTAGGTTACAAAGATCAGGGCAAGAGACAAGAGGCTTTCATTCAAGGCCATGGTAGAGGGTTAAAGTTATAAGAAGTGTGTGGTACAGAAACAATCTCTTCCTCTCTCTTGGTGTTTTCGGAGCATACGGATTAGAAAAGCTAAAATAAAACAGGGGGATCCTACTAATTTTTTTTTTTTCATTCAGACTTTGAAGGCATCAGTCCTAGATATCTCTGTTGCCACTACAATAGGCCTGCTGGATTAGATTTAAAGGCGCGATCTCAACCAACAAAAAGGAAATAAGTAGTGATGTTATAAGGGCAGTTATATGTGCCCTTTTGGCACTTAGAAGTGCCCTAGCGGCACTGAAAAGTGCCTTTGCTGGGGGTCCTGCAGCTTGAAACCAGGAACCCCATTGGCTCTTAGAAGAGCCCTTGTGGCGTCTTCTTTTTTCTCCGGCTACACCAACTCTGACGATGTCGCCGACAATGGGCAATGCCACTGCAGCCGACAGTGACACCGCTGATGCTGGCGACATCAACTTAGTATTATATATATATATTATTCAAATATGATTGGTTAATGTGTGATCATATGATTGCAAGCATTGCAATATTAACCAATCACAATTGGATTTGGTCCTTCAGCAAACCTATATAAAGAGGTGCAACCCCCCTGCGGAACTCAGAAGTCATCACAGTGATGGCAGAAGAAAGAAGACTTCGGATGAAGACGTCAACAAAACCGGTGACATTGATGTCACCAGCGTCAGAGGTGTCACTGGCAATGTTAGGGAAATTGGCAGAGTTGGTGTCACCTGAGATGAAGAAGCTCTTCTAAGAGCCAATGGGGTCCTGGTTCTGAACTGCAGGAACAAAGGCACGTGTCAGTGCTGCTAGGGCACTTACAAGTGCCAGGAAGAGGGGGGGTCATGGTTTCAAGCTGCGGGACCCCTTAAGCCCCAAAAGGCACTTGTCAGTGCTACAAGGGCCCTTCCAAGGGCCACAAGGGCACTTATAAGTGCCGTGGTCGGAGGTCCCGGTTTTGAGCTGCAGGACCCCTGCAAGGCCAAAAATGCCTTTCCTAAGGGGGTTGAACTGCGGGACCCCCAAATGTCCGGCCGTGGGATTTTTGGCAGTTAGTCCTCGAAGAGCTGAAATCGAGAATCCTCGAACGTTCGAATCTTCAGAGACTTTTTCCCCTATTCTTCCTGCAGTGATGTTTTCCCCAGAATATAACCCAGGAGCCCTTTACAGTAAGTTACCACCTTCAGTTCATGTATTATTCATCCGAACGTTTTGAACTATTATGCCCCATTTAAAGTATATTTATCCTTTAATTTAAGGAACACTCATACTCAGAAGCATCTAGCTAGATTTCTTCCAGACAATGTGAAAGGGTCCAATGCACTCTTGTCCAATGGTGGGTGCAGACCCCCCTAAAAGGAATGGTTCATTCCGGTGAGGGTCACACTCCAATATATATATATAACGTATTTATTAGAAACCACACGTCAATAAACACAACCTTTTGGGGATTATCTTCCGAATTTCCCAAATTATACTGAAGTTCGGGGGAACATCCATCTCTAGTAAGAAGCAGAGATGGACTAACTATCGAAAACCCGTTCGGCTCGAGGATACCGGTATATAAAAAAAATGTGAAAATTCGAAACATCTGTGGAACCACTAAAGTCAATGGGGAAAAAAATTCCGCCTATAGCAATGGTAACTTACTGTTTATGGGACCTGGGACCTTAAAAAGTACCATCCAGTACCGAACCTTTGTTTCCTGTTTTGGTGTTCCGTTGAGAATTTTCTAAACATTTAGAAATTTCTAGATATTTTGAATTTATGAAATTGAAAATTTTTGGGACTTTTTTTAAAATTTTGGAAATCCTAAAATTTTCGAAAAAATTTGGAAATCCTAAAATTTTTGAAAAAATTTGGAAATCCTTCAATTTTCACAAAAAATCCGAACACGGTTTGGAAAAATCCCCAAAAATGGAATGGAATTCTGAGAAACTCTGCTACATCCTTGATCCCCGGATATCTGAAATCCACCTCAGAACTGGGTTTGGATCTGCGATCTGTTCCATCTCTAGTAAGAAGGAAATAGAATGTGTTTACCATTACACACAGATATTGTCATAACAGGTGCAATGAAGCATCCACCACCAACCCCTCCCAAAACAGCTTTACATTTCCTGGTGACTCTACAACAGAAAGATTATAAGGCTGGAATAGTGGTACATCAACAGGTCACCTGTTTAGACTGAATTCCTATAACTACAATATGTATTCCCAAAAAACGCGGAAAATCCGGAAAAATCCGCCGTTCGCGAACAGGATAAATCTGCGGCAGATCCGGGTTTGGATCTGCGAACCGGCCATCCCTATTTGCCATTTAAAGACTACAATCTTTTTATTTTATTTTATAGGTGAGAGGCAGTGCAAGTTTAATCTACAGCCCACTCCACATTACAAGGTATTGGGTGGTACTGTAAATCTTAGCAGGGAAGGAATCTCCGTTATAATGACCAAAGCTTCTATATCTGATTCCCACCTTAAACCCAAATCACTGCTAACATAAATCCACATGCTTCCACTATATTATATTGAGCTAATAAAGAAGCGAATAGACATGCAAACATTCCAGTGTAGCTATCTACTAGGATAATATTCTGGAACAGTTCACGGGATAATGAAACGAGGATAATCATCTGGCTGTGAAAATTGCAGCTGTGATATCTGGGTAGATACATTAATACCATTAAAGCAGAGCTTACCCTTCAGAAAAAACCCTGATCTATACATTTAGCACAGCTCCCACTGTAGATAAGCGAGTTATCCTTCACCTGTCATGCCAATAATATTTCAATATTTCTAGCGAGAGGAATTTCCAAAGCATGACTTTAGAATTTACGAAGGGGTTTGCATTTGAGGTCTGGGTAATAATCAGAGCATGGTTTCATCTCCAAGATGACACGCTGAATTATGGGTCGGTCACAAATATCTTTTGTGTATTTACAACATAGTCCCCCCCATCCTTGGCTTTTAACTCAAGTGGCTTAAACTGTTATTAAGAGGCTTGGTTGATTACCCTTGGGACATTTTAAAGATGAATTAGGTTTTAGTATGGGAGGAATCACTGGTACCTTTTATCTCAAGAAAATACTTTAGCTGCTCTATTGTATATTCATGTTGGATGCCCCCCATTTTTTTTTGTAAAAATAAATTAATAAATATAAATAGTATTTTGATGTCATCATTAGAGATCATGATGTCAGAAATCAATTTTCGACACTGAATAACAAATTTCACCAATTTTTGACCCTTTGACTTTACAGCCCTGAATTTTGGACCTTTCAACACAAATATTTGATAAAGTTCTGGCAGATCTACAAAGTTTCGAAACCTGGTTAAGTTTGAGACTGGCACTCATGATGACATCAATATTTGTTTTTTGCATTATCTATATTGTTCTATTCTAGATTGAAAGATAAATTAAACTTTAAAAAAAAATATGTCTCCATCTATGAAAATCTGCAACTTCTCTTAAGGTAACATTCTCTGTTGGTGAGTTCCTCCCCATGTGGAGCTGTCAAATTGCTACCGGTTGACCTGTCCATGGCCTCTTGTTAATGCTGAGGATTATAGAATCAAATCAAGGTTATCTATATATCTTCAGTTTTCCTTTAATAGAAAGCTGTGTTCACAACATATGGTTGATCTTTTGGACTATTTACCTATCATGGGGGGGATTTAGCTCTCTGGTCGGATGATTTTCGGACCCCGCTACCTTGTTTCAGCCTAAACTTAATACTTTTTCTTTATTTCTTCTTTTAAAATAGGAGGGGGAAAATGAAATTGCATCTTCACATTTCTGTAGACCCTGGAGGTTTAAGGTCTTTATCATTTATAAATTTTGGCAGAGGCCCATTCATTACTTCCAAAGGCACATTGATTGCCTACAAAACGCTATATAGGCGAAACAATTCTATTTGATTGGATGAATAGGTTGGAATGCCTTCCAGGCCCTACATTGGAATTGGTGACAATAATAACTTGCTTATAACAGCTGTTTTACCCACGTAACGATGTTGGCTCCATTCCCTCTCCATTGAATACGGCTGATAATTGTTTAGCTTCGAAGCACTTGACCATGAAACCTTTTATATATATCTACAAATTAATATTTGTGTCATTATTGCCAAGTCACCTGATTATTTAGAACCCAGTCATTCCATAAAGTGATTAAATGCATCGTGATGAGAGCTTGTCGTCTTGTATAGGAAGGATGTATTCAATGTATACACGGCCATTGTGCCATTCATATTGTTTCTTGGAAAGGGGATATTAGAACGTCAGTGAGAAAATCCGATAAAGTAATGTACTGTCGCATTCAAGAACTTAATGGATTATGTAATTATGGTCTAAACCGTCGACTCTACATTACACAGTAGAGAAATAAAGGAGACATTAATGTAGAAGGAAAATTCACAATCGTAGAAGGAAAAAAAGGATAACTGGTGTGATTATGTGTAATAATATGCATGCTTAGTCACTAGAACTATAGGTTGCACACTATGCATTGAATAAAGACCTGTCAGGGAAGATTCAGTGTTGAATTACATGCTATTTGCAGGAAAGGTCTAGGTGCAATTTGAATGCAATTGCAAATTAACCCCAAATGTATAGCTTTCCTGTCCCTTGTACACCCAAGACCATCTGCACTCCATTAGTTTTGTAGGTAAAATCCCTGCTATCATTTTTACCCAAGGTGCAACATTCGTTGGCCCTAAAATATAATGGTAAATTATGTATCCAATTAAACTCTCTGACAATGTGAGAAATCCCTGCATTCTGATTGGTTTTGAGGCTTACTCCTTCCTTTTTAAAGGCTTGACATCCTAATCTAATACGAGGTACTTTGTTTTTGTTTGTTTTTTTGCTACATTGTGTAACAGTTGGGTGTCCATACAAAGACTCTATACAGCGCATATAATGAGAAATATACACCCAGTATTTACAGAGCACTAGGTAATTCAATATTTTAATGAGTGTTAATAAGCCAGAAGGGTTGTCAATGCCAAGGTGTAAGAGCCAAGAGGGTAGTCAGAGGATTCTAGGGGTCATCAGCCATTAGTGGGATTACCAAACTGGGATTTAAACCAAAGAAGAAGAATACAAGAAACCAGATTGTGTGGTACAGGACGCAGGAGCAAGGAGGAAGAAAAAGTGCAGGAAAATATAATCAGTTAGCAAACATTTGGTCCCTTGTAGAGATGGACTAGAACCTGAGTTTGAGGCAAACTTAACAAGTCAGAATGGACTCGGACTTCTTGAACTATCCCGGATCTGGATTTCTCGGACTTTCTAACTTTCTGGTCTTTCGATAATTATCGAACGTTCGCCGTTGCGGTTTGGAGAATTATCAAATTTACAAGCCGTTTGCTAACCCTTCAATGTATCGTTTGCTAACCCTCAAAAGTATCATTCGTTTTCGCTAACCTTCGAAAGTATCGTTTGATTTCGATAATCCTCGAATTTAGTGTTCTAAGTTTGGTAACCCTCGAAAGTATAGTTCGGTAACCCTTGAATTGTCCGTAACCTTTGAATGTAGCTTGCACAAAACCGGACAATTGCCCGTTTGTGTTTAAGAAGTGTTTGAACAAGTTTTGGTGATAGTGACATGTTCCCCAGACCATTTCCCAGGTGCCACAGCCATTTACAGTAAGTTACCATTGTTAGTTTAGCTGTAAATCACCTGGACTTTTCAAGCTATCCCTCTACCATTGACTTTATGGGTCCGAATTCGAACTTTAGAACTTTTACTGAAGTTCGAAAGTTCGGAAACGGACTGTACTTTATGAAGTTTGGCCATCTCTATATAACAGTTGGGTGTCCATACAAAGAGCTCTTATAATGAGAAATATACACCCAGTATTTACAGAGCACTAGGTAATTCAATATTTTAATGAGTGTTTATAAGCCAGAAGGGTTGTCAATGCCAAGGTGTAAGAGCCAAGAGGGTAGTCAGAGGATTCTAGGGGTCATCAGCCAGCAGTGAGATTACCAAACTGGGATTTAAACCAAAGAAGCAGAATACAAGGAACCAGATTATGTGGTACAGGACGCAGGAGCAAGAAGGAAGAAAAAGTGCAGGAACAAAAATCAGTTAGCAAACATCTGGTGCCTTGCAAATTAAATATCCCACCCGTTTAAGTGCCAATGTGCATGTATGTTTGTACATGTGACCAGAGCTCTCCATAATAAAGTAATAAATAAATCATCATAATTTAATATATCATTAAATGGTTAAAATGTATATTTCAGACATTTACTAAATAAAACCCTCGTACCTTACAGGAAAAAAAACCATAGCACATAACACACAAATTCCCATGACTCTTTGGAATAAAAATGTGTTGTGTTGACTTGGATTTAGATCATTTCTTGTTCCTGCTGTTCCTATATCCGCTGATCTACGGGTTAGTAAATAATCCTAATACATTATCCTATTATTGCTTGATTCACGTAGAGAAGGAGAAAATAAACTACATTGATAAGCAAAAGGAAGCAACATCATCTAGAGAGGCATGAAAGGTGAATATGAAATCAAAACAACCTTCCCCATTCCCACTATGATTTCCATTTTATCATTCAGAATTAGATTTTAGAACTTTAAGGATTCTCCTACATAAATAAATGTGATGTGCAGATTTATGGGCCATGGGGAACATCTATAGACACAGCATAAATGATAGGGAATGAATTATAGCAGGAGATATGCGATTTATTTGATTTCTGCAAGGTTCCAACAACGTGGTCTACAAAACCGTCATATTTCAACTTCTGTGATTTATTGTTTTCTACTCCATTAGCTTTTTAGGGAAAACGAAACTTTAAATGTCCACCAATTTTTAAAGATTCTTTGTTTCTGTTTATCTGAAGAATAGGAGGTTAATGAGCTGTGTCTTACCTCCTGTTCTTCAGTAAAACTTGCAGGAGACAGGAGAGAACTTACCAGCTATCACTCCAACACCAGCTTCTCTCTGAGAGGTCCCGACGCATCCGCGCTCCCTTGCACCGTGTGCGCATGTGTGCATGATGAAAAGGACTTCCTCCTATCCTGCGACATAGCTCATTTACCTCCCGTCAGTTAAAGGGGAACTGTGGTCCAAAAATGACTTTAGGTAAATTGATAGGAATTGCTTTCCTGAGAATTTTTACAATTTATTTTCATTGATTGTTTTGCATAGTTTTGAAGAGATTTACATTTTTGTGATATGGCAGCAGCATCACCAGGTCCCCTGCACTTCCTGCTTCCTGCTCTGAAACCATGTGACAGTCAATCTGCCCTGTGTCTCCTCCTCCCCTTGCAGACCCCCTCCTCTTGCAAGCCCCCCATGTCCCTCCCACTTATGGACCCTGTGGCCCCTCCATTTGCAGGCCCCCCTTAGCCCCTTCCCTTATAGCCCCATGAGGCCCCACCCACTAGGTGCCTTAGCCCATCCCACTCATGGGTGCTGTGGGACACTCAGACACCCCCCCTACAGAAAACTGTATGAAAACAGCCTTTTCAGGCAGAGTAAAATTTCACATAGTGGGAGAGTAGGGCTGTCAATTCCCTTACCTTCTCTTTGGGGATCTTTGCACAGCAGGGAGGGGGAGGAACTTGCTGTCTCCTGTCCTATCGCTGAAGTCTGAGGCTGTGCTTGCCAGCGGAGAGGTAAAGGAGCAGCCTTAGGAATGTCACATGTCAGCCTCCCACCCATTAACTTTCTGGTCAGTAATTTCTTTATTTTTCTTTTCTTGGGCTGTGGAGCACATAGAGAGGTGGTTGATGGCTCATTTTAAAAGTTCTGAAAGTTCATTGAAACTTCAAAACCGGGTTCGAAATGAGCCCGAATCCCATCCCTAGTGATGACTCACGGTTTCTGGACAAACCTGCTTTTGATCCGGAGTTGTCGGTTTCAAAAACTCACATATCCAAAGGATTTTTCAATACTTTTGATCGAAAATTAGAATCAAATATTAGAAAATTAAAAATTCTAAAATTGAATTTAAAAATCCAAAATTCCTATTGAAAATTCTAAAATTGTGATTGAAAATGTAAAATTTGTTTTTTAAAAATTCCAATTCATTTGGGTTCGATTTGAATTTTTAGAACAATAGTTTGTACGATACCATTGTCTGATCCAACTCACCAGTTTCGTTCATCTCTAGTAGTGATTTTGACACAAATTTAAACTTCGTCTAAAATTTTTTATATTTAAAAATTAGAATTTTTGAAATGTGACAGTAATTTGAGGACACGCAAGTTCAGTCATCTCTAAACTCCAGAACAAGAATATGCAAACTTACAGGACCTTATAGATTCCACTAAATTTCAAATATAATTTATATATTGTTATTATTCTTTTAGTGTTCTTATACCCTTTAACAGATTCTACCTTTAGCACACGTCTTTTAGCTTAAGTCATTTTTAATTTTTAATCTACTGTTTCCAATATGCTTTCATCAAATTGGCCATCGATGGTGAGCAGAACATTTGGGAAGCCTCCTGCCGACAGGAAATAAAATTTGGGAAGCTTCCTGCATACAGGATAGGAAATTTGGAAAGCCTTCTGCAGACAGGACAGGAAATTTGGGAAGCCTCCTCCAGACTGGAAATAAAATTTGGGAAGCCTCTTGCAGAATCATGGGGCATTTGAAAAGATTTTGGATTGGTGACAGTTGGGGAATTCCATCTCTCAGTGCTGGATGATAGTGATTTCAGAGCATGCTCAGTTTAAAAAAAAGTCAGGTCAGAAGAATAGAGGAGTCGGTTAAGAGAGGAAAGGGGGATACTGAACCTGAACAAAACAAGTACTGTATTGAAGGCATGCAGCAACACACACACTTCAGAGTAATTGCTACTTACAGGTTCTTAATTATAAATTTAGATGAGGCAAAGTCATTATTTCAGTGTACATACCCTTTAAGGTATAGTACCTGATATTTTACATGACATTTACCAAGACATTTTAACAGTCACTTTCAGGGGACGATAATTAATGAGATATTTGGATGAGATGATCGGTGTGACAGTGAATGAATTATTCTCTGTAGGGCCCATTACATAACCATAATTAGTCCTTCAAGTGATTTTTTTCTTCGGAAGGATGCGTTAATTATAGGTAATTAATATTGCAATGCCGTTGAATTTAAAGTAAACATCACATACCTCATATACCTTATAGAAAACATGTAAAGGATCAAATTCCTTTTTTAAAACCCATGCTGTCCATTCGAACAGTTTGCAAATCAAGCCACGATATTTCGGAAGTATTAGATGCTTGAGCAGACTCTATCTGGGCTTCCATTCTTATTGTGATTGACATCTGTTTCTGAGTACATAAGGATAGACCTCACAAGTGAGAGCATTCAAATAAGCCCTGAGAGGCAAGTTGTCCGAGCTGTGAAGGAGAATTGAGAGAAGAGGGGCAATCCCTTTGTTTAAATTTTAAGGGTTTTTCAAATGATAAACATTGAAGTGAATTTATTTTATTATTACCCAAAGCTCATAATTCCCCAGAAACAAGATTTACCTCAAGGTTGATCCATTAGGCGCACAGGTTATTATTTTCATGATGCAATAAGGATGACCAAATCATAGAGAAGAACAAGTAGCACAGCGCAGCTGGCACGCATTAACATGAAAATGTCATTTCGCTGTAGGAATACCAATATCGAGAGTGCACCGGCAATAGGCCGTCAAACTGCCAACCACTGAATCTTCAATGCCAAATGCCCAACCCTCGAACCCATGTAGAAATCTCATAGACATATGGGGATACTTCAAAGCTGATGGACGAAATGGCAAACAGACCTTCGGGAAGCCATAACACATCATATCATAGTGCCCCATTTATAAACACAATCAGGGAGATTCAATAAAAGTTCTTATCGTTTAAAATGGTGCTTATTTTGCCCTAACCAATCAGATCTTATTTAACATTTGAAAGCTAACACCTGATTGGTTGGGGCAAAATTAGCACCATTTTTAAATGATAAGACCTTTTATTGAATCTCCCTGATAGTATTGGATCAAATTTCTATTTGAAGGGATTCCCCACATTTAAAGGGCATGTTCACCGTTTGGGAACCGGTTTAACGATCATTCTTTTCTGATCGTTATTGTAAATTACTAAATCTATGATAACGCGATCGTAGATTTACGATCCCCATAGATAATCATTGTGGAAGTTTACTACTGTATGGTATTCTATAACCGAACGTTGGTTAATTAACGGGCATTCGGTGTAAATGTATGACCGTCGTACATTACCGATAATACGCGGTATTGCTAAATTGCGATACCATGCTTTATATATATATATATATATGGCCCTTTAAATCACAAAAATCATCCCCCAGCCCTCAATAGTTAGAAAGTTGACAGATGTTGGACTAACCTGTTAGGCAGCAAAATGTTCTCATCGCATCATTCTGCCCCTTAAAAGGTTTATACTTCCTCTCCACGTTCTCCAACTCTTTTTACAAGCTTGCACATGTCCAAAGTAGGTAGCTAAAGGAATATGATTCAGTCATTGGCTGTGATGTCAACAATCAGATACAGCTGTCACATGCAGCTGCTAACTTGAAAAACCAGGAAGCATCTCTCACCTTTTTGCATTTTGGGGGTTTGGGGGCCATTTCCCTATATACAATGATTCATTTGAGGGGAGTTTGTTGATCTAACACAAAAGTTTGTTAGCAAACTGAAATTTTATAAAAAGCCAATAGGAGTGAAAATCTCTTTTGGGCAAAAATGTCTCCTAGGACATTAAATGCTTTTATAATAGGATTATTCATTATACATCAATTCTGATATTTCTATTTACTAATGACCTTGGGTATTGCTTAGTAAAGACGTACATATACTTATAAATAATTTTATATAAGTATTTTGAAATTCCTAGATCAACGTTTGCCTTAAGAGGACAATATTAGAAAGAATAATATATTAAAGTTCTATCTTCTTAGATTAATGGCTTTGGTAAAATCTGTAGCCCTTGGGAACATCACATAAACACCTTACAATTATCCCGAACATTAGCACAGTGACTGGTGCTTGCAATACCTTGGACTGAACCCTCCCCAGAAGAGTAAGAGGTCATCTTCTTAGAGGTGTTTGGTTTTTATACTTTCATGGTTTTTTGTACCATTAAACAAAAGTACAATAGGTGATTGATGAACTCGGTTAGTTTTGAATGGCTGTTGGGTTTGTGACTTTTTTGTTGGGTTTGTGACTTTTTCCCCCAAAAAAGTTTTGAAACTCTTAACCTACGAAAAAGTGAAATTTAGATAAATAAAAAAAAATATATGAAAATTGTAATTGAAAATTTAAAAAAAATTCCAATTCTATTGGGTTCCAAAGTTTTTTCTGAAATTCAGTAAGTTCTGTGAAACCCCTGTCCCAACAAAACGTGCAAACTATTATTGGATTGTAATATCAGATGTTAAGATTTAGTGCATACAGGGAGTAGAGGAGGTCATTTTAGAGGTTTTAGAGGCTAATAGCCATGCTACATTTCAAATGGAAGGGAGAGCTGGGAAATACCGTGAGGAACATGAACCAGAAATTGGAGAATAATAGAGATACAGTATGATCAACCCCAATACGGTATGTTCAACCCTAATACAGTTTGCTCTACCCCAATACAGTATGTTCAACCCCAATACAGTATGTTCAACCCCAGTACAGTATGTTTAACCCCAATACAGTTTGCTCAACCCCAATAAAGTTTGTTCAAGCCCAATACAGAATGTTCGACCCCAATACAGTATGGTCAACCCCAATACAGTATGTTCAACCCCAATACAGTATGTTCAACCCCAATACAGTATGTTCAACCCCAATACAGTATGTTCAACCCCAATACAGTTTGTTCAACCCCAATATAGTTTGTTCAACCCAATACAGTTTGTTCAACCCCAATGCAGTATGTTCTACCCCAATACAGTATGTACTACCCCAATACAGTATGTTCAACCCAATACAGTTAGTTCAACCCCAATATAGTTTGTTCATTGTTCAACCCCAACTTGTAGAGTTCACCAATGTGAAACATTGTTTCATCTCATGAACCGAATTTGAAAATTCTTAGCAAAAAATTGAATACCGGTATCAGAATATATACCGTAAATATTTTTTTAATTTTGGGAAGAAAACTACAGTAGACCAGTAGGTCTAATAAAGGTGATTTTTTGGGAAACAAAAAAACATGATATAGGTGCACACAACTGTCCCCATTTCGGGGAACCAACTGTCCCCTTCCTCAGGTGTTCCTTGAACTGTTGAGTTTGATACTATGTTTGAATTTTAATAAATCATTTGATAAGTAGTGTGCACTTCTATCATATTTTTTGTTTTCTAATATTACTGTTCTGAAGGTAGTGGACTTCGGAGGTCTGCCCCTACAGTCTTGGCAAGTTGCCTTTTTCTCAGTGTGTGTAGGTATGTACTGTTTGTGAGTCCAAATATTGCTTTGGGTTCATATTTAGATCAAGAGGTGGAATGTGGTGTTAATTAGCAGAGTAAATTCACATTCATTGAAACAATATCATTGTAAATTCACACAATATTTAACACAACTAAGGACCAAAAGTTTAGTACTTCCAATTCCCACTTAAATTATTTATGTTGTGATTAACTGGAACAAAACGGCATTTATGGGATTTTTGTTTTCGTTTTGAGAATCTCTAAAATTTCTGGTTGACAGAAACCAAATAGAGAACCAAATAGAAAGATGTCCTCCTTTCTTGGTTCTTGTAGAACTTCTTAGTCCTGTAGATCCTCATCATACCAATTAATAGTAAAACGCAACTTGGTAATAACGTAATTTATAAGACCCCCTTGAAAAAACATTGTAACACAGAAAAAAATATTGTACATTTAATTAACAACCAAACAGAGTTGTTTTGTCAGTTGTTTCACAAAAGCGATATTTCCTCTGCAAAGCCCATTAAAGTCAATCTTTGGGGTTATTTCAAGGCTAAAAAGTAACTTGCAAAACAGAATTTTTGCCTGTTTTACTAAATTGCGAAGACTGAACATTATCAGTGGAATCAACTTTGTGGTGATGTATTGACCGTCGGTAATAATAATGAGTCGCCAAATAGTCTCTGAACATGTTAGGGTTAAATAAAAGCCTAACATCACGTGACCATATACTGCTCCTCTCCACCCCAGGGGAGAAGCCGGCTCAGTTAAGATTTAATGCCGGGAAAACTGGAAGTACTTGCAAAAAATTATAGTTAAGAAGGGGAGCCCATTAATGCTGGCAGAGGCTGATCACATGACTACAAACAAACTGGTCACATGGTTGAAAACAAGAGGTGTTCAGGCAGAAAGATTCCCAGGAGTTTCCCTGGACTTTGGGCTAGAAGTCCTGAATCCTGCTCAACCCAAAAGAACAGGGCCGTCTCTAGACTTTCTGGTACCTGAAAAAAAAAATGCTATCCCCCCCTCGCCACGCAACGGCAAGGGATTTGGTTTTATAATTGAAAGTGGGTGATGCTTTGTCCAGAAGTGGGTTAGGGCTTGTTCAGAAGTGAGAGGGGCTTGCTAAATAATGCCCACAATGATTGGTAAATGATGCCCACAGTGACTGGTATTAGAGGCCCACAGTGACTGGTAAATGATGCCCAACATTGATTTTTGATCTGCTGAGCTGACAAACATTGATTTTGATCAAATTGCTGCCTCCCTATAGAGTGCTGCTCTGTAATGTGCTTCACCTTGCCTCATTAGAGAGGCGGCCCTGCAATAAAGGCCAGGCAGAAGGAATTACTCATTTGGGGATTTCAATTTACTATGGAAGTAAAAGCATTCCAGAAAGGAAGAAATTCCATATCAACAAGCTGTGAAAAACAGAAAAGCAACCAAAAAAAAAGAAGGAACATACATCTTATAGAATTAAACATTAAATGAAATAAATGGCCCAGCAGAATTTCATTCTTCATTACGCCCATTAGGAACAACGTTCTCGGGAAATCTATCAATTTTAACTGTTACTTTAATGGTGTCCTGCCAGAGAGCTGATCTCTCAAATAAAAACACCTTATTCTCCGAGTCAACAAAAGTAATGGACCTGCCTTATGTGTTAATATTAACTGGTGTTACGTATTTATAAGGCCGGAGATTGAGATCTAAAACTATTTGTTTGAAGTAGAACTAAAATAAAGAAAAAATCTATAGGGTTCAACATCTTATCTGAACCTATATATTATTGATTTCAGGCTACAGGCTGGTATAGTTAATCCCTATGCAAATTTATAGGGGAATACTTTAGCCATTACTGAGCAACAGTGGTTCTAGAGGCAAAGGACTATGGGAAGCCACAAAAATGGCATCCATATTTGGAATTTTAAAAACTTTCAACTTACACACTTTTAATTTCCTTTGGGAATTTATGGGAAATTATCAATATAGAGCATGGTGAATTGACTGGTTTGGGTTGGTACCTCTGGATATTACCAATATAGTTTTGGATTCATTCTTTTAAAGGGCATAAGTGAAAATGTACTTTTTAAAATTGAAATCTACACTCACTGGATTGGAGGCTATTGAACTCATTGTCATGGTAAAGGAACCAGTGTGAGATGATGTGTGCTTTGGGAAATGGAGCATTATTGCAAGTAGCAACCAGAAGACACTGTGGTCTTAAAGAGATGGACATAGTCAGCAACAATTGTTGGCTGTGGTATTTAATCCTATATTAATGATGATCCTTAGTTGGTACTAAGGGGCCTAGAAAATGTCCCCCATACTATTCCATCACCACCAGCAGTTTGAACCGTTGGCACAAGGCTAGAGGGAACCATGTTTTCATGTTGTTTAGGCCAAATTCTGACCCTAACATCTGAAGATCCATCAGACCAGACAACGTGTTTCCAATCTTGTATCATCTAATACTGGTGACCCTGTTTAAACTGTAGCCTCAGTTTCCAGTTCTTAGCTGACTGGAGAGGCCCTAGCCCACCTGCTTAAAGGTTTGACGTTTTGTGTGTTCAGAGATGGTGTTCTACATTCCTTGGCTGTAACTAGTGGTTATTTGAGCTACAGTTGCTTTTTGTTCTTCTTGAACCAGTCTGATCTTTCTTCTCTGACCTCTGACATCAGTAATGTATCGTTGCTCACTGGATGTTTTTTTTTTTGGAGGGGACCATTTTCTTTAAACCCTAGAGATGATGGTGCGTTAAAATCCAAATAGATTAGAAAATACTCAGACTAGATCTTCTGGCACCAACAACCATGGCACGTTTAAAGTCACTTTCTCCTTCAGCTACTTGTCTTTGCAATGTCTAGATGCCTAAATGCATTGAGTTGCTGCAATGTGATTGGCTGGTTAGCTATTTGTGTTAACAAGAAATTGAGCAGGTGTTAAACCCAATAAAGTGTCAGGTGAGTGAATATTTACTAGGGAGATAGAAGAGTACATTTCTGTAATAGTAAATTAGAGGTGATTGGTAAGATGTCAAAGATGCTGCTTATCCACGTCTGACACTTTCACTAGCACACGCGTGTGTCTATGGTATAGAAGTCCCAGCAGCAAACTGAATAAGTAGCAGTGAAGCTGTCAGTCGTAGATTTGTTATTATCCAGAGATTCTTTTAATTCTTCCATGCCTTCAGATGGGAGAATTTCCTTTCTCTGCTTCCAAATTGAATTAATCAGATGGATGTGTGTCTTTATTCAATCTAAACAACTATATTATTTATGGACATAAAGCAGTTTGCCAAGGGACAGGTTGAATATTTTTCTATTTATATACAATTCATTTTCTATGAATCAAGTTGGTGGATTGGTTACTGTTGTCCAAATGAAGATTTGTTGTATGAAATCAATGATACCACTAAACCATATTTGAAATTTTATCCATCAATCATCATGTCTATCTCCAGGACAGCAGAAAATATTAACCTTTTCTGCATCAAATCTTCTGACAGGTTGCACATACAGATGTGATCCGGGGCTTGTGTTATGTCCTCAGACTCACCGGCACCAGGGGTCCTGCCTGCGCGCGCACGCCGGCATTCGCGCAGGGGTGTGCACGTTGTGATTAGGTTGGGGGTCTGCATATGCGTGCGGCAGTGTTACTTCACGGGTGTGCGTGCCATGAGTCCAGGCCTTTTCCTAAGGTGGTCGATGGTGCGCCTATGTCTTCCTGTGTGCGTGCGCCGGCATTCATGCGCGGGTGCACGCGCCGCAGGTTGATGACTAGAGATGGACACAAAACCGAACTCAAACCCGAGTTCGAGCGAACTAGTTAAAGTTTGTTTTTCCGGACCCTCGGCTGTATCTACGATAACTATCGAATTTAAGGAACGTTCGCTAAACCTAGAATGTATCATTCAGTAACCCTCAAAATTATTGTTCGCTTTCGATAACCCTCGAATGTACGGATCATTTTCGCTAACCCTAGAATGTACCATTGGCTAACCCCCGAATGTGCCGATTTTCGGTAACCCTCGAAAGTATCGTTTGTTTTCGGTAACCCTCGAATTTATGGTTCTATTTCTGCTAAACCTTGAAAGTATTATTCGGTAACCCTCGAATTGGCCATAAACCTTGAATGTAGCTTGCGCAAAACCCGACAATTGCCCGCTCATGTTAAAGTGTTTTAACAAGTTTTGGTGATAGTGACATGTCCCCAGATCATTTCCCAGGTGCTACAGCCATTTACAGTAAGTTATCATTGTTAGTTTAGCTGTCAATCATCTGGCCTTTTCGAACTATCACTCCCCCATTGACTTTAATTGGTCTGAATTCAATCTTTTGCAAGTTTGAAAACAGACCGAGCTTTATGAAGTTTGGCCATCTCTATTGATGACGCCATCATGCTTATTTAAACCTGCCTGGCCTCTTCAATCTTCTCTTCTTCTAAGCCTGTTGTCTGCTGATTTCCCGGTTTTGATCTTTTGCCTCCTATGCCTGTCTGACGCCTGCCCACGACTTGGAGATATCGATTCGAATTTTCGATGATTATCTAAAGTATGTCCGCAAGTTTGGAAAACCCAAAACTTCATCGTTCGGAGAGTTCTAAAAACCCGAGTTCGCATGAACTCATAAAATCCTCCACGAACTCGAGTTTGAGTTCAAGTTCTAGTCCATTCCTACCAGTCATTATTGGCCACGATGGGATCACTCACTGCCGTAATTTAATGATGCTGCCAAGAAGAAGAGGAAGAAGACAGAAGACAAGTAAAGAGGCTGCCCAACACCATCCTATTATTCTATTACATCTAATATTCTATTCTAAAATCATTTCTTTTTATTGTCATTACAAAGTTTTTTTTTAAATTCCCAAGTAGAGTTTTTAAAGGGAACCACACTACAGAGAACGTTCTATTTTCCGCTTCCTAAAACAAACAATTTAATATTGGGCATTGTTACAGAGAAATAAATAAATCTCCATTATCTGTATTAATATTAATCTATTGTTGTGCTGTTTTGTCTGTTTCACCAGATGATTTACATAAACCCATTTATTCTGGATGTGGCCACAGGGTAAGGGAAAATGTTACATTGTTTCAATTTGTTTAGAAGACCCCATAAATCACCCCATAAAGTGTGGTTACCCTTTTCATTGGGAAGGATTAACGCCCCCTGTAGGTGACTCTGTGCATAATTGTCTTGATGATATTTATAATATTAAATGCAGGTTTATAAATTCCAGGTTTATAATTCAGGGTAAACATTTTAAATGGTCGATTTGCCAGAGATTTGTTCATCTACCGTATGCAATTAGATGATATTCACACTTCTTTTTTGCTTGCCTGTTATATTTTTACGTAAATACGATAATTATTTCAGTCTGGCGAATTTCTGAATATATTCCCTTCATTAAATCCGCCAATACAACAGATAATGACAGAAAACAAAGACAACCGAATCGCAGGAGTTTATTTTCTCCTTTCCAAATATATAAAAGAGAAAACACGTCAAAGTGTCCAATTGAATTGATTGGGAAAGTAATTTATTTTTATTGCCAAATTATTTCCTTCCGGACAGAAAAAGAAGGAAAAAAATACCAACCGCCCCTTAAAATACTAAAATAAACACTTGGGGCCACATTCAATCAACCACGGTACACTACCGCAATGCTATTGTATGGGTGAGCGTGCGGTTTGTATGAACGTGTTTGTAACTGCTGAGATGCTTAGATTGTAAGCTTTTTGGGGCAGGGCCTGATTTGAACGTGTAATTGTAAAGCGCTATGGAAGCTGTTAGCGCTATATAAATCCACATTAATAATAAGAGTAACTGTACAAGCCAATTGTACATAATAAATAAAAACATGATACCACATCTTTATAAATATACAGGGTTATTCAATAAAAGTTCTTATCATTAAAAATGGTGCTAATTTTGCCCCAACCAATCAGATGTTAGCTTTCAAATGTTAAATAAGATCTGATTGGTTAAGGCAAAGTTAGCACCATTTTTAACAATAAGAACATTTATTTAATCTCCCTGCTGATCGTTTAGAATGGTGATAATTTTGCGCCAACCAATCAGATGTTATTTAACATTTGAAAGCTAAGATCTGATTGGTTGGGGCAAAATTAGCACCGTTTTAAACGATAAAAACTTTTATTGAATAACCCTGAAAATGTATTCTTATTAAATGTAAAATTAGCATCGTACAAACAGGTTGCTATTTGCCATATTGTTTCATTTAATTTTACATTTCTGCTGCCAGATAGAAAGTTCTGCACACGAGATTCCGTACAGTAATGGAGAACTTGCCCTCAACTACTATGGAGTTGATTTAAAGATTCACACTTCATAACAAGAGCTGGTGTGACCAGAAGTGAAGATCCCCATGTTGGTGTCCTGGAATTGGTTTCTGTTCCAGTGATACTCATATTCACCCCAATACTTTACTCACCTACCACACCAACCCTTCCTTCCCGGTCCCTAGCACCTAAACAAACCTGGAACATTGGGCCATATTTATAAAGGTGCAGCATCGCTCTTTGGCGATAGCGCACATTTACTAACCGGTTTAACGATCGTTAAACTGATCTATAATTTCCGGCTGTTTTAACAATTGTTAATTTACAAACACGATGGTAGATTTGCGATCCTCGTAGATTACCATTGCGATATTTTACTACCGCATGGTAATCTAGGACCAAACGTTTGTTAATTAACAAATATTCGGTGTAAATGTACGACTGCGGTAATGTACGAGCCGCTGTCACACATTTCCGATTGTGAAACCGCGCTTTAGAAATATGGCCCATTGTCCCCTCCTCTTCTGGACCATAATTCTTTGGCATCTGCATGAAGATTTTCAAAATATGGTGACCCAAAGTAGTATAAGACGTGTGATCTTGTGAATCCGTGCCTTGTCTTCTGTCACAGATTTATATTAAACCCTTTGTTAACCTCCAGTGGGTCACACTCATTTTGTTTTCAATGTAATATATTTCTGCTTAGGGTTCTAACAATTTCTCATATCTACTAAGAATTACGTTTACCTTCCTCCTTCGCTCAGCATCATTAAAACCAAGCTTTAGGTGACCTATTGTTCCATTTCATACAACATTTACATATTGTTCAGCCGAAAATGGAAAGAAATTGCATGAAATAAGAACAAAGAAGTTTTTTCTTTAATGTAGCTTTAAGCGATAATTATTCATTCTATGTATTATATTTTATTTCAGTTGTTTAGCGTTACGTTTTTTCCTGCTTGACATGTTCCCCAAACCAGCTATGTATTACACAAGCCCTCTCACTAAGAAAACATGACTGGCTTGATTACCTCTCAGAAGATTAAGCCAATGATCTAGGTGCTAGATTGATGCTTTAGCCTCTATTTAGCTGTTATATTTCTTAACTTGTGTAGGGAACTGTAAACTAGTTACCCTTTAGTCTTCTCTGACAGGATTTGGCCAGTAGTGGTTGCTGAGCCTGGGACCTTGATAACAGGTAGGCCCAGTTAATGTGAGATTAGATTCTGTTATAGATCACTCCAGGAGTGATAGATGGGAGTAGGGTAGCTACTGAGCAGCCTGAGCTCCAACAAGGAGATTTAGTAAGGACTAGAGCCCTGGGTATAGCACCTGATTTACTATCGCCTTACACTTGACTCTACAAAGCACTAACTTTAGGAAAGGTTGCTAAGGCCATTAGATACCTTGTAAAGGTTCCACGTTCCTAACCTGAAATGGTTAAAAGTCCCATTTTAGGAAATAACTGCTTCTATGCTTGTCCTTTATCAGTCTACATTATCAACATTCCTTAAGCACAGCTAGAAAAAAACTAAGGATTGGATTTTCATTAAAAAAGGCTAAATCCCCCTTTTAACTCAAACACAAGTAGAATTAAGCGAAGAATAAGCATTATGACAAAAACAAAACCCGTTATCGTTTGGTGAACAGAATCGGATAAGTCCTCTCAGAATTTAATATATATATATATATATATATAAAATTTTGTTTTAACCAGAGGATTATTCAGTCTTTTCCCCCAAAAGGGATCTGGTACATAATGGAAAGCAATTAGTCAAGGGGCCCACGAGCGATGGAATTTTGTCAAGGAACGATGATTAGCACAGCCATGTGTGACCGAACTATCATCACTAAGAAAATTGCTGTTCCCATCAAAAAAAAAAAACACAAAACGGTCCTTAAAGTCTATATCCTCGAACAGAATGTCGACACTGTGTAAATGATGTTTGTACTGCTATGCGCTGTATTGTGTCTCTACTAAAACGATTTACAATATGCGCAATTTTTATTTATTTATTGTTAAAAAACAAACTGGCTCAAACCCCTTTAAAGGTGTCTATGCTCTAAAAAATGGAATTTTCAAAAATTATATCTTTAGATACACGAGAAAAAAGGCGGGGGGAGGGAGTGTGTAACAGACATACCATTGTAGTGTGCAAACTTATAATGTTCACAACACTACAGAGGCAGTGAGTAAGGGAGGGTGGGGGGAATTAGGAGCACTCACTAAACATTAATAATTTAATGACAAGCAAGCACAGATAAATATGTTGTACCACCTTTTACTTCTCTCAATTGTAGTTACAGATAATGTAAAGTTGTTTGAGTGAGTATAGGACCCATAAAGACTACCATTGTGAGGATCTTAATGGGTTGGCCCTAATGCCTGAATTTACCGCTAATCGCTGTCAATCTTTCATTTAAATGTCTAATTGGGTATGCCTTGCCGCCCTTGCTAGCTCAGTATGCCTTGCCCCCCCATGGCTAATCTGTATGCCTTGCCCCTTTTGCTAGTCCCATATGATTTTCCCCGTTTGCTAGTCTGATTTGCTTGCCCCCCCTTTGCGTCCAGTATGCTATAGCCCCCTTTGATAATCCCTTATGCCTTGCCCCTTTTACTAGTCCAGTATACCTAGCCCCCCCTTTGCTAGTCTGGAATGCCTTGCCCATTCCTTGCCCCCTCGCCTTCCAGGAATAAACTTTCAATTAAAGTTTGACATTGCCAAGTAAGGTTGTTTTTTAGGAGTTTTAAAACCCAACTATACTCAAAAAAATAACTTCAGCAAGAACAATGTATTGTAATACCATAATAATAATATAATAATAAAATAATAATAATAATAATAATAATAATAATAATAATAATAATAATAATAATATAATAATAAACAACAATAATAATAACAATAATGATAATATAATGATATAATAATAATAATAATAATAATAATAAAAAGATAAATAATAATAATGTTGATGATAATAATAATAAGTTGATAATAATAATAATAATAATAATAATAATAATAATATGTGATAATAATAACAATAACAATAATAAACAATAACAATAACAATAATAAAAATAATAATAATAAAGTGATATATAATAATATAATGTTGATAATAATAATAATAATAATAATAATAATAATAATAGTGATAATAATAATAATAATAATAATAATAATAATAATAATAGTGATAATAATAATAATAATAATAATGATAATAATAATAATAATGTTGATAATAATAATAATAATAATAATATCAATAATACTAATATTGCAATAAACAAAATTATTTGGAAGGAAGGATTTTGGAGTTGCTTGTCTGCTTTTCTCAAGATGTCAAAAAAAAATGCTGCTTGCCCACCTGTGTCTGTACCAGCAGGGACTCACTAGTCCCGATATGCATTGTTAAGAAGGAATTCATTAGTCGCTCAATGAAACAGTGTTGTACACAATGGTTTTGAACTCTACTAAGGTTCATCTGCTGTATAATGGTTATACAAGGATTCACTTTACAAAGCTGCGCTAATGGACTCAAAGTCATTTCTGCCTCCGTCTATTGTAAATTCCACACAGATGGGTAGGAGAGATCAGCCTTCCACTCCCAGCTAAGGTTTCACGCTCTGATCACAATTGAAATGGTCGATACCACGCAGAACCTAGTATTTTATGGTATTCTCCACCATGGTGGTAATATACTGTGAGTGTTGGCAATTTATGATCACGGTAAAGGTGTGGTAGAGCAGAAAGCTATGCATTAGGAAATATGAAATATTTTAATACCACCGCCATAATAAAATAAATGAATTTTTTACATTTTCAATTATAATTTTTGACAGTTCATTCTAAATTTTCAAATGTTCAATTGGAATTTTTAATATTTTTCCAAATTTTGTAAATATTGATTTTCAATTTTTCGATGATAAGCTCCAAGCTTCCAAATTTGAGAAAATTCTGTCAGATCCACAAATTACGAAAACCAATTCCGAATTCAAACCAGATTTGTTTAGAAATCCCGATTTTGAAGTGAACCTGGTTTCGATTCGGAACTGCCTTTTTCGAATATCACTGATTTGAGGTATTTTTCAATGTTTTTTAAACTCTGAACTTTTTACGGAAAATTGAAAAATCGGAACATGTAAAATTCCATTTGAAAATTGAAAATTTTTAAAATTCAGATTCAGTCAGATTTTCTGAACTTCTATAGGTTCCAAGGAAAGGAAGGAAACATACGCACGATCAGCTGTTCAAAAGACCGTACCCGAACTTCCGGAACCAAACCGGAAGTTCGGGGGCGGTCTTTTAAATAGCTGATCGCGCATATGTTTCATTCATACGTGCGATCAGCTGTTTAAAAGGGCATGTCCTTGCAAAGATTATGGCCTTGTGGTGGGCCTTACTCCCGTCCGCCCCCCCCCCCCCCCGTGGTTGCGGCGGTGGTGGGGGCAGTAGTTACGCCCCTGCTAGGGGTGTAGAACCCGAACCCGAGTTCAAGGCAGATTTTATGAGTTTGTACAAGCTTTGACTTTTTAGAACTCTCCGAACAAGGAATATTTTTGCTAATTATCGAAAATTCGAGGATAATCAAATTTTCGTATTGGTAACCTTCGACTGGGGTCTATAAAACGGACCCATTAAAGTGAAAAGGGAAAAACAGTTTGAAAAGTTCAGATAAAAAATGGTTAAAATATCAATGGTAACGTACTGTAAATGGCTCTGGGACCTGGGAAATAAATGGTCTGGGTCCGTTTTACTTTTACTGATGATCTATAGTTAAAAAACTTTAGCAAGTTTATTCAAAACTGTTCGAAACTGTTCGTTCCGTTTTTGAATAAAGTTCGAAAATTCGAGTTTCGATTTTTGAAAATCGGCTACTTTTGTTGTTTTGATTTTTAAAAAAACATCTACTGTCGATTTTCGATTTTTGAAAATCGTCTCCTTTCGATTTTCGATAAAAATCGAAAATTCTAAAAATTCGGGTTTCCGTGAAATTCGGGAGTTCCGAAAGTTTTGGGTCGGGACTTCGAAAGCCTCAGATTCGATTCGAAACTGGATTCTATTAGAAACCACATTACATCTCTACTCATCACTACTAACTAGTGCCGCTATAGAATAGGGGAAATGGTTTAAAATAGAAACATGCTATGAACAGAGGACTGACGTTGCAGGCCATTCAAACATAACCAGATTTAAAGGAGTATTTTTGAAAAGATCAAAGGCTAGAAGAACAAAGTCCTATTTATGATATTATTGTAGCTCTCAGTCTGGGTTCCCTTCCAGATAAAAAATATAATTGATGCAGCTCTCCCAGAGGAATCATTATTACCCAATGCTAAAAAAGCTACTCCCTAAACCCCCCGAAGAGATACGCTAGGTCTACTCTCTGCAGGAATATTTGATTAAAATAGAAGTAATTGGATTTAAAAACGAATCTACTTGGATCTAACAGAATTTCTCCAGTTTCCAATGTGACAGAAATATCTTGTTCTAAGAATGACTTCACCGCTGTGAAACCTTCAACCTTTTCCATGAATATTAAGAGTTGTTACATGAGACTTTTCCAGTTGACACGATGTATTAAAGGGGGAAAGTTTAATAAAACGTTGACTTTAAAGGGAAACTGTAGTTCAAAAATGACTTAGGGTAAATTGACAGGAATTGCTTTCCTGAGTATTTTTGCAATTTACTTTCATTATTTTTTCTCCCCATTGACTTTAATATGTTTGTTTTCGAACTTCGGTTCGGTAGTTCGAAAACTTCCATCTCTACTCTCTGTACAGCACCTACCCTCCGCCTGATCTTACCCCTTCCCCCATTATGCAGATAGCTGTTATAATAGGAATTTGCTGGATCCAGGATGGCCAAATATAAACTGTACAGCCTTATCTGGTATATGCAGTGCAGTCTTAGACCCTAGCCCAAGAGTATAGAGTAGGGCAACTAAACTGATTAAATTGATGGAGAATTTGTATAATAGAGAGATCAGGATTTGTTTTCTGTAGAAAAGAGGTGTTAGTGAGGGAATACGATAACCCTATTCAAATATGTTAAAGGGAACTACAGACAATTATTCGGGGATCTTTCAGCTTAAGTAATGTAAATGGATGAGTTGACTAGAGTTGGCTGAATCTCTGAACACTTTCAAAGGAGGTTTAGATGTCTTGTTGCACAGCAGAATATCCAAGGATACAGCTGGAGACTGTATATGTGTGGGGGGTGTTTTTGGCTGTACTTTGAATAAAGAAGACTGGTGTTTTTATTTGTTGGGTTGCTGGATCACCTGATTGGCTGTTTTTTCCTCCAACCCTAAAGCTGGGTACACACATTCCCAACAAAGGGCCAAGCCCATCGGTGTACGAAAATTTTTACCTTGTTCAAAGATGACTGTGTGTACCCAACTTAAATGAACGGTGTAACTGTAAATCAATGTTGACAATGGGAATCCTCATCATTCATCCAGTCCCACAAAATCCCATGAAGTTCTGAGTCTGCAGAAAGTTCTGAATTAAATATAAGGGAGGCGATACCAAACAAGATATTAACTCGGATTCCTGGACAAATGAATGAAAACGGCAGGTATTAAACAAAAACAAATTGTATCTCTGCGCATAGAGGGGAAAAAAAGATCTGGTTAATAAGTCATGTGATTCCTCATTACGACCGCGCGATATAACAATTTGGCATAACCCTGAACGTTTCCTAAACCATCTGAAAAGACAGAATATATCCAATTACTTCACCGCGAGTAGCACATTCGTTTTTTAAAAAATCAATAATGAAAAAATAAGCTGCTATTTCATTTACTTGTACAAATCTGCAGTTAAACAATCATCTGGGCATTGGCTAAATACCTACAGCCATCCGGTGTTGTGTGGAAAGGATAAATAAAGAGATTCTTATAAAAGGATTTTAACCTCCATGAATCCTACATCAACAGTTAATAAGCAGTCGGAACTTACGCTGACTAGCTCCCCCTATCTTCTGGGCCAATAAAATGTTTCAACTTTACTACTACTTTATATAAATATCGCCCCCTAACTTTCTTATATAATCAAAACTTTCTTTCTTTTAGTTCCCTTCTGGTCACTCGGTGACGTAAAACAGTAGGTTGGATTGTTTTAATATTTGGTTAATCATTAGTTTGGTGATTATGGGGTAACAAAGCAAATGAAAGATATCTAGGGCCTGGTTTAACCACCCCCAGCACTCCTTGCTACTCAGTATGGGAAAAATCCCCTCGTATAAACACAAACCGGACCAGATGCGGAATATGAGTGTAAAAGTGTTTACCAGTATAAATTAGTGGCCCAGGTGCAGCCAAGCCCCTGTGCCTTTCGCCAGGCCAGAAATCCTAGAAATTTCTAAAATTTAAAATTTCTAAAATTTCGTAAATTTTAAATTTCTAAAATTTCCGTAAATTTAAAATTTCTAAAATTTCCGTAAATTTAAATTTCTAAAATTCCGTAAATTTTAAATTTCTAAAATTTTCGTAAATTTTAAATTTCTAAAATTTTCGTAAAATTTAAATTTCTAAAATTTTCAAAAATACTAACAGGAAGCTTATGAACTTTCCGGACAGGAGGGTTGTTTTTTTTTTGTTTTTTTTTTAAGGTTTTGGGCATTGATACGTGTTCCCCAATCCATTTTCCAGGTCCCAGGTTTTAGGCGGAATTTTCAGATTTTTTTTTAACTCTCATTGACTTAGCCGCTTGTGGATTTTTAGAACTTTCGGATTTTTTTCTAAACTCCACAAATGTGTGAGGGGAATGGATTTCAGTGAGTTTGCCCATCTCTACCCTTTCGATCCTTGGCACTTCTGGAATATGAGGAAGGGGGCTAGGGACTAGTGATGGCCCAGTTCTCGGATCTGAATCCGCGGCGGATTTACCTCATTCGCGAACGGCGGATATCGCGGATTTTCCGTTTTTCCGCCTTCCGAACTTTCCGAACCGCTTTTTTGAAAATTTTCAAAATTACAAGGATTTCTCGTATTTTCGAAAATACACGGAACCCTGTATTTTCGAAAATTTTCGAAATTAGGAGGATTTCTCGTATTTTCAAAGATTTTTTCGTTTCAATGGGTCCGCTCGCGGATTTTCGAATTTTCTAATTTTTCCCAAAATTCGCGGATCCTCGAACGGACCGGATTTTATGAAGTTCGGACATTTCTACTAGGGACCTAAATGAGCGTGTTGGGGACACACTCTGGTAGGTGGGTTACAGAAATCAGGACCTGCTGCTAATCTGAGAGGTAAAAAAAAAAGCTATGTTTAAAGGGCATGTCTACACTCAAAGCAATATTATAACAAACTCCATTTTTCTTATACTTACCTATTTCTGATGAAAGGACTTACAGACCCCAATTTCTTGTCAGCTCTTTTCATTCAGTGGCTTTTGGGAATCAGCTGTCAGTCAAAGCCATATCAGCCAAAGCTGTCAGTCAAAGCCAGTTAATGTTACAGCCAATGGCTGATAGCCGTTACCTAACCAGCCACTTCTTCTGTTGAGCGCAATTGTAATCAGCTCACAACAGCAGCAGAGGAGGCTGAGCCTGTCGGCAAAGTGTATAAAATGAATCGATTTTCAAAAATAACAACAAAATGTAAAATACCAACGAATATATAACAAACAATTTTCCTTTTTTTATTCCTTTAAAAACACGATTTTCTTTCTTTTTACTGCTTCCCAATGTCCAATCCACTCCTACCCTGTCCGTATAGTGGCAACATTCTATCTCTGCATTGTACTTATGAAGTTGCGTTGCCCTTTAATTGTGTTGCTTTAAAGGGAATCTGAGCAGAAAACGGTGACACTTTACCTTCTCTCCACGGATCATTAGTATAAATTAAGGCGTTTGCACGTGGCAGCCATTTAGAACCTGACGAGATCCACAGCTCGTTTACACAGTGCGGGTGATTAATGTTCTGCTACCTGTGT
>CM033474.1:9480079-9487579 GCA_019447015.1 Hymenochirus boettgeri
CCTCAACTACTATGGAGTTGATTTAAAGATTCACACTTCATAACAAGAGCTGGTGTGACCAGAAGTGAAGATCCCCATGTTGGTGTCCTGGAATTGGTTCTGTTCCAGTGTACTCATATTCACCCCAATACTTTACTCACCTACACACCAACCTTCCTTCCCGGTCCCTAGCACCTAAACAAACCTGGAACATTGGGCCATATTATAAGGGCAGCATCGCTCTTTGGCGATAGCGCACATTTACTAACCGGTTTAACGATCGTTAAACTGATCTATAATTTCCGGCTGTTTTAACAATTGTTAATTTACAAACACGATGGTAGATTTGCGATCCTCGTAGATTACCATGCGATTATTTACTACCGCATGGTAATCTAGGACCAAACGTTTGTTAATTAACAAATATTCGGTGTAAATGTACGACTGCGGTAATGTACGAGCCGCTGTCACACATTTCCGATTGTGAAACCGCGCTTTAGAAATAGGCCCATTGTCCCCTCCTCTTCTGGACCATAATTCTTTGGCATCTGCATGAAGATTTTCAAAATATGGTGACCCAAGTAGTATAAGACGTGTGATCTTGTGAATCCGTGCCTTGTCTTCTGTCACAGATTTATATTAACCCTTTGTTAACTCCAGTGGGTCACACTCATTTTGTTTTCAATGTAATAATTTCTGGCTTAGGGTTCTAACAATTTCTCTATCTACTAAGAATTACGTTTACCTTCCTCCTTCGCTCAGCCATCATAAAACCAAGCTTTAGGTGACCTATTGTTCCATTTCATACAACATTTACATATTGTTCAGCCGAAAATGGAAAGAAATTGCATGAAATAAGAACAAAGAGTTTTTTCTTTAATGTAGCTTTAAGCGATAATTATTCATTCTATGTATTATATTTTATTTCAGTTGTTTAGCGTTACGTTTTTTCCTGCTTGACATGTTCCCCAAACCAGCTATGTATTACACAAGCCCTCTCACTAAGAAAACTGACTGGCTTGATTACCTCTCAGAAGATTAAGCCAATGATCTAGGTGCTAGATGATGCTTTAGCCTCTATTTAGCTGTATATTCTTAACTTGTGTAGGGAACTGTAAACTAGTTACCCTTTAGTCTTCTCGACAGGATTTGGCCAGTAGTGGTTGCTGAGCCTGGGACCTTGATAACAGGTAGGCCCAGTTAATGTGAGATTAGATTCTGTTATAGATCACTCCAGGAGTGATAGATGGAGTAGGGTAGCTACTGAGCAGCCTGAGCTCCAACAAGGAGATTAGTAAGGACTAGAGCCCTGGGTATAGCACCTGATTTACTATCGCCTTACACTTGACTCTACAAAGCACTAACTTTAGGAAAGGTTGCTAAGGCCATTAGATACCTTGTAAAGGTTCCACGTTCCTAACCTGAAATGGTTAAAAGTCCCATTTTAGGAAATAACTGCTTCTCTGAGTTGTCCTTTATCAGTCTACATTATCAACATTCCTTAAGCACAGCTAGAAAAAACTAAGGATTGGATTTCATTAAAAAAGGCTAAATCCCCCTTTAACTCAAACACAAGTAGAATTAAGCGAAGAATAAGCATTATGACAAAAACAAACCCGTTATCGTTTGGTGAACAGAATCGGATAAGTCCTCTCAGAATTAATATATATATTATATATATAAAATTTTGTTTTAACCAGAGGATTATTCAGTCTTTTCCCCCAAAGGGATCTGGTACATAATGGAAAGCAATTAGTCAAGGGGCCCACGAGCGATGGAATTTTGTCAAGGAACGATGATTAGCACGCCATGTGTGACCGAACTATCATCACTAAGAAAATTGCTGTCCCATCAAAAAAAAAAACACAAAACGGTCCTTAAAGTCTATATCCCTCGAACAGAATGTCGACACTGTGTAAATGATGTTTGTACTGCTGATTGCGCTGTATTGTGTCTCTACTAAAACGATTTACAATATGCGCAATTTTTATTTATTTATTGTTTAAAAAACAAACTGGCTCAAACCCCTTTAAAGGTGTCTATGCTCTAAAAAATGGAATTTTCAAAAATTATATCTTTAGATACACGCGAGAAAAGAAGGCGGGGGGAGGGAGATGTGTAAGCAGAGCATGACCATTGAGCTGTGCAGAACTTATAATGTCACAGACACTACAGAGGCAGTGAGTAAGGGAGGGTGGGGGGAATTAGGAGCACTCACTAAACATTAATAATTTAATGACAAAGCAAGCACAGATAAATATGTGTACCACCTTTTACTTCTCTCAAATTGTAGTTACAGATAATGTAAAGTTGTTTGAGTGAGTATAGGACCCATAAAGACTACCATTGTGAGGATCTTAATGGGTTGGCCCTAATGCCTGAATTTACCGCTAATCGCTGTCAATCTTTCATTTAAATGTCTAATTGGGTATGCCTTGCCGCCCTTTGCTAGCTCAGTATGCCTTGCCCCCCCATGGCTAATCTGTTATGCCTTGCCCCTTTTGCTAGTCCCATATGATTTTCCCCGTTTGCTAGTCTGATTTGCTTGCCCCCCACCCTTTGCTTGTCCAGTATGCTATAGCCCCCTTTGATAATCCCTTATGCCTTGCCCCTTTTACTAGTCCAGTATACCTAGCCCCCCCTTTGCTAGTCTGGAATGCCTTGCCCATTCCTTGCCCCCCTCGTCCTTCCAGGAATAAACTTTCAATTAAAGTTTGACATTGCCAAGTAAGGTTGTTTTTTAGGAGTTTTAAAACCCAACTATACTCAAAACAAATAACTTCAGCAAGAACAATGTATTGTAATACCATAATAATAATATAATAATTAAAATAATAATAATAATAATAATAATAATAATAATATAATAATAATAAAATATAATAATAACAACAATAATAATAACAATAATGATAATATAATGATATAATAATAATAATAAAATACTAATAAAAAGATAAAAATAATAATGTTGATGATAATAATAATAAGTTGATAATAATAATAATAATAATAATAATAATAATAATATGTTGATAATAATAACAATAACAATAATAACATAACAATAACAATAATAAAATAATAATAATAAGTGATATATAATAATACTAATGTTGATAATATAAAATAATAATAATAATAATAATAATAGTGATAATAATAATATATAATAATACTAATAATATAATATGTGATAATAATAATAATAATAATAATGATAATAATAATAATAATGTTGCTATAATAATAATAATAATAATAATAATATAATAATACTATCAATAATACTAATTGCAATAAACAAAATTATTTGGAAGGAAGGATTTTGGAGTTGCTTGTCTGCTTTTCTCAAGATGTCAAAAAAAATGTCTGCTTGCCCACCTGTGTCTGTACCAGCAGGGACTCACTAGTCCCGATATGCATTGTTAGAAGGAATTCATTAGTCGTCAATGAACAGTGTTGTCACACAATGGTTTGAACTCTACTAAGGTTCATCTGCTGTATAATGGTATACAAGGATTCACTTTACAAAGCTGCGCTAATGGATCAAAGTCATTTCTGCCTCCGTCTATTGTAAATTCCACACAGATGGGTAGGAGAGATCAGCCTTCCACTCCAGCTAAGGTTTCACGCTCTGTCACAATTGAAATGGTCGATACCACGAGAACCTAGTATTTTATGGTATTCTCCACCATGGTGGTAATATACTGTGAGTGTTGGCAATTTATGATCACGGTAAAGGTGTGGTAGAGCAGAAAGCTATGCATTGGAAATATGAAATATTTTAATACCACGCCATAATAAAATAAATGATTTTTTACATTTTCAATTATAATTTTTGACAGTTCATTCTAAATTTTCAAATGTTCAATTGGAATTTTTAATATTTTTCCAAATTTTGTAAATATTGATTTTCAATTTTTCGATGATAAGCTCCAAGCTTCCAAATTTGAGAAAATTCTTCAGATCCACAAATTTACGAAAACCAATTCCGAATTCAAACCAGATTTGTTTAGAAATCCCGATTTTGAAGTGAACCTGGTTTCGATTCGGAACTGCCTTTTTCGAATATCACTGATTTGAGGTATTTTTCAATGTTTTTTAAACTTGAACTTTTTACGGAAAATTGAAAAATCGGAACATGTAAAATTCCATTTGAAAATTGAAAATTTTTAAAATTCAGATTCAGTCAGATTTTCTGAACTTCTATAGGTTCCAAGGAAAGGAAGGAAACATACGCACGATCAGCTGTTCAAAAGACCGTACCCGAACTTCCGGAACCAAACCGGAAGTTCGGGGCGCGTCTTTTAAATAGCTGATCGCGCATAGTTTCATTCACGTGCGATCAGCTTTTAAAAGGGCATGTTGCAAAGATTATGGCCTTGTGGTGGGCCTTACTCCCGTCCGCCCCACCCCCCCCCCGTGGTTGCGGCGTGGTGGGGGGCAGTAGTTACGCCCCTGCTAGGGGTGTAGAACCCGAACCCGAGTTCAAGGCAGATTTTATGAGTTTGTACAAGCTTTGACTTTTTAGAACTCTCGAACAAGGAATATTTTTGCTAATTATCGAAAATTCGAGGATAATCAATTTTCGTATTGGTAACCTTCGACTGGGGTCTATAAAACGGACCCATTAAAGTGAAAAGGGAAAAACAGTTTGAAAAGTTCAGATAAAAATGGTTAAAATATCAATGGTACGTACTGTAAATGGCTCTGGGACCTGGAAATAAATGGTCTGGGTCCGTTTTACTTTTACTGATGATCGTATAGTTAAAAAACTTTAGCAAGTTTATTCAAAACTGTTCGAAACTGTTCGTTCCGTTTTTGAATAAAGTTCGAAAATTCGAGTTTCGATTTTTGAAATCGGCTACTTTTGTTGTTTTGATTTTAAAAAAACATCTACTGTCGATTTTCGATTTTTGAAAATCGTCTCCTTTCGATTTTCGATAAAAATCGAAAATTCTAAAAATTCGGGTTTCCGTGAAATTCGGGAGTTCCGAAAGTTTTGGGGGGACTTCGAAAGCCTCAGATTCGATTCGAAACTGGATTCTATAGAAACCACATTACATCTCTACTCATCACTACTAACTAGTGCCGCTATAGAATAGGGAAATGGTTTAAAATAGAAACATGCTATGAACAGAGGACTGACGTTGCAGGCCATTCAAACATAACCAGATTTAAAGGAGTATTTTTGAAAAGATCAAAGGCTAGAAGAACAAGTCCTATTTATGATATTATTGTAGCTCTCAGTCTGGGTTCCCTTCCAGATAAAAAATATAATTGATGCAGCTCTCCAGAGGAATCATTATTACCCAATGCTAAAAAAGCTACTCCCTAAACCCCCGAAGAGATACGCTAGGTCTACTCTCTGCAGAATATTTGATTAAAATAGAAGTAATTGGATTAAAAACGAATCTACTTGGATCTAACAAATTTCTCCAGTTTCCAATGTGACAGAAATATCTTGTTCTAAGAATGACTTCACCGCTGTGAAACCTTCAACCTTTTCCATGAATATTAAGAGTTGTTACATGAGACTTTTCCAGTTGACACGATGTATTAAAGGGGGAAAGTTTAATAAAACGTTGACTTTAAAGGGAAACTGTAGTTCAAAAATGACTTAGGGTAAATGACAGGAATTGCTTTCCTGAGTATTTTTGCAATTTACTTTCATTATTTTTTCTCCCCATTGACTTTAATATGTGTTTGTTTTCGAACTACCGAACCGAAGTTCGAAACTTCCATCTCTACTCTCTGTACAGCACCTACCCTCCGCTGATCTTACCCCTTCCCCCATATGCAGATAGCTGTTATAATAGGAATTTGCTGGATCCAGGATGGCCAAATAAAACTGTACAGCCTTATCTGGTATATGCAGTGCAGTCTTAGACCCTAGCCCAAGAGTTAGAGTAGGGCAACTAAACTGATTAAATTGATGGAGAATTTGTATAATAGAGAGATCAGGATTTGTTTCTGTAGAAAAGAGGTGTTAGTGAGGGATACGATAACCCTATTCAAATATGTTAAAGGGAACTACAGAAATTATTCGGGGATCTTTCAGCTTAAGTAATGTAAATGGATGAGGTGACTAGAGTTGGCTGAATCTCTGAACACTTTCAAAGGAGGTTTAGATGTCTGTTGCACAGCAGAATATCCAAGGATAGCTGGAGACTGTATATGTGTGGGGGGTGTTTTTGGCTGTACTTTGAATAAAGAAGACTGGTGTTTTTATTTGTTGGGTTGCTGGATCACCTGATTGGCTGTTTTTTTCCTCCAACCCTAAAGCTGGGTACACACATTCCCAACAAAGGGCCAAGCCCATCGGTGTACGAAAATTTTTACCTTGTTCAAAGATGACTGTGTGTACCCAACTTAAATGAACGGTGTAACTGTAATCAATGTTGACAATGGGAATCCTCATCATTCATCCAGTCCCACAAAATCCCATGAAGTTCTGAGTTGCAGAAAGTTCTGAATTAAATATAAGGGAGGCGATACCAAACAAGATATTAACTCGGATTCCTGGACAAATGAATGAAAACGGCAGGTATTAAACAAAAACAAATTGTATCTCTGCGCATAGAGGGGAAAAAAAGATCTGGTTAATAGTCATGTGATTCCTCATTACGACCGCGCGATATAACAATTTGGCATAACCCTGAACGTTTCCTAAACCATCTGAAAAGACAGAATATATCCAATTACTTTCACCGCGAGTAGCACATTCGTTTTTAAAAAATCAATAATGAAAAAAAAGCTGCTATTTCATTTACTTGTACAAATCTGCAGTTAAACAATCTCTGGGCATTGGCTAAATACCTACAGCCATCCGGTGTTGTGTGGAAAGGATAAATAAAGAGATTCTTATAAAAGGATTTAACCTCCATGAATCCTACATCAACAGTTAATAAGCAGTCGGAACTTACGCTGACTAGCTCCCCCTATCTCTGGGCCAATAAATGTTTCAACTTTACTACTACTTTATATAAATATCGCCCCCTAATTTCTATATATCAAAAACTTCTTCTTTTAGTTCCCTTCTGGTCACTCGGTGACGTAAACAGTAGGTTGGTTGTTTTAATATTTGGTTAATCATTAGTTTGGTGATTATGGGGTAACAAAGCAAATGAAAGATATCTAGGGCCTGGTTTAACCACCCCCAGCATCCTTGCTACTCAGTATGGGAAAAATCCCCTCGTATAAACAAAACCGGACCAGATGCGGAATATGAGTGTAAAAGTGTTTACCAGTATAAATTAGTGGCCCAGGTGCAGCCAAGCCCCTGTGCCTTTCGCCAGGCCAGAAATCCTAGAAATTTCTAAAATTTAAAATTTCTAAAATTTCTGTAAATTTTAAATTTCTAAAATTTCCGTAAATTAAAATTTCTAAAATTTCCGTAAATTTTAAATTTCTAAATTTCGTAAATTTTAATTTCTAATTTTCGTAAATTTTAAATTTCTAAAATTTTCGTAAAATTTAAATTTCTAAAATTTTCAAAAATACTTAACAGGAAGCTTA
>CM033474.1:9492579-9497579 GCA_019447015.1 Hymenochirus boettgeri
TTGCGGGACCATAACCCGACCACAGATTGGCAGGACCATACCCGACCCACAGATTGGCAGGACCATAACCCGACCCACAGATTGGCAGGACCATAACCCGACCCACAGATTGGCAGGACCATAACAGGGGTAACAATATATTTAGATCTCCATAAATGACAAAAACCGACTAAATATAAACCATTTCCAGCTACATTTAAAGGTTTTAAGTAGATTCTCCTACGTCAGACCGTGAACCCAGGTACCTTAACCACACATGTCCCCAGACCACCCAACCTTCATCCCCAAACCCTGCACACTCAGGACAAGGCAACTGTAAATGGGCTTGTCAAAAATCCCCAAGGAAACAACTTGAAAGGGAGAGAATATGAAGCATATTGTAGACAGGTACGATGGTCAAGGAACCGGACCGAATGATACACACATGCCATTATTCCATATTATAGCCCACTCAGGGGTTGGGTGCACCATCATGGCTACATATACAGACTATCCAATCAGATCCCTGATCCGCTGGTCCAATCCACTGATCCGCTGATCCCCTGGTCCAATTGTTTTTCTGCTTTGTGGGATGTCTCCAGATTGCTCCGCCCCTCCATTTAAACAAGGCAGTTCCCTGTACAAGAATCTTTAGATGTTGTCTTCATTACAACAATATTATATTCTTTATATTCTAAGATATATTCTTTACCTAATGAATTTTAGATAGATAGATAGATAGATAGATAGATAGATAGATAGATAGATAGTGATAAATAGATAGATAGATAGATAGATAGATAGATAGATAGATAGATAGATAGATAGATAGATAGATGATAGATAGATAGATAGATGATAGATAGATAGATAATAGATAGATAGATAGATAGATAGATAGATAGATAGATAGATAGATAGATGATAGATAGATAGATAGATAGATAGAGATAATGTATTATAATAAAAAATAGGGGTCAGTAGGAGTAAGATAGATCTGTAAATGAGTGATAATAGAGATATGAAATGATAGATGGGTCCCTGAACCTGTCCTGGTGGGCCCCTAGTGTCAGATTAGATAGATAGATAGATAGATAGATAGATAGATAGATAGATAGATAGATAGATAGATAGTGATAGATAGATAGATAGATAGATAGATAGATAGATAGATAGATAGATAGATAGATTTTCTGAACTTCTATAGGTTCCAAGGAAAGGAAGAAACATACGCACGATAGCTGTTCAAAAGACCGTACCCGAACTTCCGGAACCAAACCGAAGTTCGGGGGCGGTCTTTTAAATAGTGATCGCGCATATGTTCATTCCATACGTGCGATCAGCTGTTTAAAAGGCATGTCCTTGCAAAGATTATGGCCTTGGGTGGGCCTTACTCCCGTCCGCCCACCCCCCCCCCGTGGTTGCGGCGGTGTGGGGGCAGTAGTTACGCCCCTGCTAGGGGTGTAGAAACCCGAACCCGAGTTCAAGGCAGATTTTATGAGTTGTTACAAGCTTTGACTTTTTAGAACTCTCCGAACAAGGAATATTTTTGCTAATTATCGAAAATTCGAGGATAATCAATTTTCGTATTGTAACCTTCGACTGGGGTCTATAAAACGGACCCATTAAAGTGAAAAGGGAAAAACAGTTTGAAAAGTTCAGATAAAAAATGGTTAAAATATCAATGGTAACGTACTGTAAATGGTCTGGGACCTGGGAATAAATGGTCTGGGTCGTTTTACTTTTACTGATGATCTATAGTTAAAAAACTTAGCAAGTTTATTCAAAACGTTCGAAATGTTCGTTCCGTTTTTGAATAAAGTTCGAAAATTCGAGTTTCGATTTTTGAAAATCGGCTACTTTTGTTGTTTTGATTTTAAAAAAACATCTACTGTCGTTTTCGATTTTTGAAAATCGTCTCCTTTCGATTTTCGATAAAAATCGAAAATTCTAAAAATTCGGGTTTCCGTGAAATTCGGGAGTTCCGAAAGTTTTGGGTCGGGACTTCGAAAGCCTCAGATTCGATTCGAAACTGGATTCTTTAGAAAACACATTACATCTCTACTCATCACTACTAACTAGTGCCGCTATAGAATAGGGGAAATGGTTTAAAATGAAAACATGCTATGAACAGAGGATGACGTTGCAGGCCATTCAAACATAACCAGATTTAAAGGAGTATTTTTGAAAAGATCAAAGGCAGAAGAAACAAAGTCCTATTTATGATATTATGTAGCTCTCAGTCTGGGTTCCCTTCCAGATAAAAATATAATTGATGCAGCTCTCCCAGAGGAATCATTATTACCCAATGCTAAAAAAGCTACTCCCTAAACCCCCCGAAGAGATACGCTAGGTCTACTCTCTGCAGGAATATTTGATTAAAATAGAAGTAATTGGATTTAAAAACGAATCTACTTGGATCTAACCAGAATTTCTCCAGTTTCCAATGTGACAGAAATATCTTGTTCTAAGAAGACTTCACCGCTGTGAAACCTTCAACCTTTTCCATGAATATTAAGAGTTGTTACATGAGACTTTCCAGTTGACACGATGTATTAAGGGGAAAGTTTAATAAAACGTTGACTTTAAAGGGAAACTGTAGTTCAAAAATGAACTTAGGGTAAATTGACAGGAATTGTTTCCTGAGTATTTTTGCAATTTACTTTCATTATTTTTTCTCCCCATTGACTTTAATATGTTTGTTTTCGAACTACCGAACCGAAGTTCGAAAACTTCCATCTCTACTCTCTGTAGCACCTACCCTCCGCTGATCTTACCTTCCCCCATTATGAGATAGCTGTTATAATGGAATTTTGCGGATCGATGGCCAAATATAAAACTGTACAGCCTTATCTGGTATATGCAGTGCAGTCTTAGACCCTAGCCCAAGAGTATAGAGTAGGGCAACTAACTGATTAAATTGATGGAGAATTTGTATAATAGAGAGATCAGGATTTGTTTCTGTAGAAGAGGTGTTAGTGAGGGAATACGAAACCCTATTCAAATATGTTAAAGGGAACTACAGACAATTATTCGGGGATCTTTCAGCTAAGTAATGTAAATGGATGAGTTGACTAGAGTTGGCTGAATCTCTGAACACTTTCAAAGGAGGTTTAGATGTCTTGTGCACAGCGAAATATCCAAGGATACAGCTGGAGACTGTATATGTGTGGGGGGTGTTTTTGGCTGTACTTTGAATAAAGAGACTGGTGTTTTATATTGTTGGGTTGCTGGATCACCTGATTGGCTGTTTTTTCCCCAACCTAAAGCTGGGACACACATTCCCAACAAGGGCCAAGCCACTCGGTGTACGAAATTTTTACCTTGTTCAAAGATGATGGTGTACCCAACTTAAATGAAAGGTGTAACTGTAAATCAATGTTGACAATGGGAATCCTCATCATTCATCCAGTCCCACAAAATCCCATGAAGTTCTGAGTCTGCAGAAAGTTCTGAATTAAATATAAGGGAGGGCATACCAAACAAGATATTAACTCGGATTCCTGACAAATGAATGAAAACGGCAGGTATTAAACAAAAACAAATGTATCTCTGCGCATAGAGGGGAAAAAAAGATCTGGTTAATAAGTCATGTGATTCCTCATTACGACCGCCGCGATATAACAATTTGGCATAACCCTGAACGTTTCCTAAACCATCTGAAAAGACAGAATTATCCAATTACTTCACGCGAGAGTAGCACATTGTTTTTTAAAAAATCAATAATGAAAAAAATAGATGCATTTCATTTACTTGTACAAATCTGCAGTTAAACAATCATCTGGGCATTGGCTAATACCTACAGCATCCGGTGTTGTGTGGAAGGATAATAAAGAGATTCTTATAAAAGGATTTAACCCCATGAATCCTACATCAACAGTAATAAGCAGTCGGAACTTACGCTGACTAGCTCCCCCTATCTTCTGGGCCAATAAATGTTTCAACTTTACTACTACTTTATATAAATATCGCCCCCTAACTTTTTATATAATCAAAACTTTCTTTCTTTTAGTTCCCTTCTGGTCACTCGGTGACGTAAAACAGTAGGTTGGATTGTTTTAATATTTGGTTAATCATTAGTTTGGTGATTATGGGGTAACAAAGCAAATGAAAGATATCTAGGGCCTGGTTTAACCACCCCCAGCAATCCTTGCACTCAGTATGGGAAAAATCCCTCGTATAAACACAAACCGGACCAGATGCGGAATATGAGTGTAAAAGTGTTTACCAGTAAATTAGTGGCCCAGGTGCAGCCAAGCCCCTGTGCCTTTCGCCAGGCCAGAAATCCTAGAAATCTAAAATTTAAAATTCTAAAATCGTAAATTTAAATATTAAAACGAAAATTTAAATTCTAAATTTTAAAATTTCTAAAATTCCGTAAATTTTAAATTCTAAAATTTTCGTAAAATTTTTAAATTTCTAAAATTTCAAAAAATACTTAACAGGAAGTTATTGAACTTTCCGGAACAGGAGGGGTGTTTTTTTTTGTTTTTTTTTTAAGGTTTTGGGCATTGATAGTGTTTCCCAATCCATTTTCCAGGTCCCAGGTTTTAGGCGGAATTTTCAGATTTTTTTTTAACTCTCCTTGACTTAGCCGCTTGTGGATTTTTAGAACTTTCGGATTTTTTTCTAAATCCACAAATGTGTGAGGGGAATGGATTTCAGTGAGTTTGCCATCTCTACCCTTTCGATCCTTGGCACTTCTGGAATATGAGGAGGGGGCTAGGGACTAGTGATGGCCCCGTTCTCGGATCTGAATCCGCGGCGGATTTACCTCATTCGCGAACGGCGGATATCGCGGATTTTCCGTTTTTTCCGCCTTCCACTTTCCGAACCGCTTTTTTGAAAATTTTCAAATTACAAGGATTTCTCGTATTTTCGAAAATACACAGGAACCTGTTATTTCGAAAATTTTCGAAATTAGGAGGATTTCTCGTATTTTCAAAGATTTTTTCGTTTCAATGGGTCCGCTCGCGATTTTCGAATTTTCTAATTTTTCCAAAATTCGCGGATCTGAAAGG
>CM033474.1:9502579-9733085 GCA_019447015.1 Hymenochirus boettgeri
TCACTAAATTGCTGAAGGGGCAGGAACAAATATAGCCATTAACACAAACTGCCTCTTAGTTTCCATGAGCATAGCATTCCTACGCTAATAATTCCAGAGGACAAGGTAGGATATATCAGCATATTATAAAGAGGCCATTCTTTCTAAAAGCTGTCATTATGCGAGTGAAGTTGCCCTTTAATTCTCATTTTAGATTAAGTCCATTTCCATAATGCAACGTTTAGTTTGATCTAATTTGGCATTTCACATTGAATTGAACTATCTTCCAAAAAGATCAGATTACCCTCTATCTTCTATTGTAAGTTTTTTTTTATGTATTCTGCATTATAAATGAAGGCAAAAGGTAAATGAAGTAAAACAGAATCTGCATATTGTATTGAGCTTCACAATTGTCATTATTTTATCTGCAGGCAGCAGTAAAAGTCTCTAATTAAAACAATTGTCTTTCTTTTGTCTCGGAATGAACGGTCAGTTGAGTTTATCTGTAGGTGACCTCACTCAGACAATGTTCCCAAGAAAATGAAACATGTAGAACTCGGTACCAAAGTTCAGGAAAATAACTATAGAAGGAATGGCAATTATTATTTTATATAAGCATGAAAATATCCTTGTGACCTGTTATTATAAGCTGAGCTCTATACATTGTGTTAGGCTGGAAGATCTGCCTCTTACTAACATCTCCATGAGTTATGGTTCCAGTGTATCAGGTCCCTGATTTAATAAAAGTAACGTCCTGTTAAATTTATAGACGAGTTTGATAGAGTATACTTGTTACATGAAAAAGGTAGCACTCCTTTCAATCAGCAAGGCTGTCTCCCATAAAAACAGATTTATTATACAAAAGTTAAAAACATTCCCACACCTGACGCGTTTCGAGCACTATCCTGCGCTCTTAGTCATAGGTAGATAATTACATATTTCCTGTTGGCTTTAAATACCTAAACTACAGCGCATCACACTGCCTCCTATTGGTGAAATCACCTCCATGCGCAGAGCTCTGCGTAGAGTTTGATAGAGTCTCTCTAGAGTGGAGTGTGTCATTTTCTTGGCTAAGATCATTAAGGATAATAATATTAATAGCATAATAACCAGCCCAAGCAATTGCTGGAGCATCGTGAGATGGTCAGGCCATAATATAGTGTATGGTTAGCAATTGGATGCATCCTGTTAGTGTATTTCTTTCTTACTCAAGCAATATGTTTCACTATTGCAACAATATTCCAACAATACGCTTGGTAGCATTAAAAAGGGCACATTCAAATAAAACAGAGAAAAAACACCTCCCCGTACCTCTCATCTAATGTAACCAGGGTGAGGACAAAAAAATCTACTCTTGGGAGTACATGAGATTGTGCAGGATACTTACCTAATGTCTTCATTCCAGCCAACCTCCTTAACTAGGAAGGGGAGTCAACCTAAGAGAAGACATTCTCTGCAAGGAGCCCAATGGTAGTGAATCTGCTGGCTCACAAAAGGTGGAAAGACTGGAATTTTCAATAATTAAGGCTAGGGACACATTAGCCAGTATTTTGTCCTGATTGATGAGTCGCCAATAAAGATATTTAAAGACCACACAGTCAACAGAAATTTGCCAACCTGTCTAATTTAATTCCCCCCCCCCCCCCCGATTTGGACGATGGTTCATCCAAGTTTATTCCCGATCAACCAAAATGGATTGGTCAAATATCACCTTGAGTGTACCCAGCATAAGAGATAACATATGAGATATGAAAGATAACAATGTGCTAAAACAAACAAATAACTTCTCATGCAGTTGAAAAAATACATCATTACTGGTCAGAAAATTCTGTGATAACTTATTAGATGTTCTACAGCTATTGAAGGGGTGTTTAGATTCATAAGTACACTAGTAATTTGGAGAAGTGTTTACAACAGTAGAACCAATAACTACTTACCAATTTTATGGGTGAATGGAAGACAAGAGGCCACTCCTATTCACTTTTGGAAAGGTCTTTCAAGCAATTTTAATGGCTTTTCAATGTGATGGTTGTGGAATGAAGGTGACAAAGTTAAAATGTCTGCATTGTCTTCTTGGAAAGACACAATATCCAGTGTTGCAGTTAGGTGTAAAGGGTGCGATCGGCTACATTGTTGCGCAATTGTGCGTTGGAGGCTGTGCTTCTCTGTTCGATAGGTGTTGTTAGGCTTTGCAGGAAGGGGTTGAACATGATGGATTTTAGTCAATGGAACTGTTTTAATTCAGCAATAGATTTTATTCTGTAGGTGCTGTTCTATGATTCACCAACATCACCAACTGATACTGGGGCCCTTATCCTTTGTTGGGTTCAAATCTAGCATGTAATTTCCAGCTGTAAATGGATACCCCCCCCCCCCACACACACACACAGACACACACACACCAGCATCTAAAGTCTATTATCTAGATCACTATTGTCAATTAACTTGGATTTGATGAGCCCCAGATGGTCCACGAACAGTTGGCAGTTTTATGGAGAACTTGAATCTCGTTCTACCAGCGAACTGCTAATTTGCAGTGAGAGTCAATGGGCTGTGCGAAGATCATTTATGCATGCCGGTATAATACCTAAGAAATGTTTAAATGGAATCTCTCGAAGGTTGTTAACCAATATCATTTTATTGTCTTTGTATTTAACCTTCGCAGCGCAGAAAGTCGTCAACGAATCTGAATGTAAGAAAAGGTTCTAAACTGTTCCCTCTTTCCAAACATCCACACGCTGGTAATTTACCGTTAAACATTCTGTAAGGTTTGGTCAACGGGGCCTAATTTATCATAATTCATTCAAATTAAATCTGCGAGAATCGGCCAGCTGATTCCAGACTGTCGGCACAAATTAGCCATTAAACAAAAACAGTTACTAGTATTGCCTACCCCAAGATAGTGGAGTTTAATGACCAACGCATAAAATATCCTTTTATAACATTGATACCTGCTACTGTCTGCCTACTCGGTCAGATGGCTACTAGAGATGTTGGTAATGACTTCCGTTACAAATTTTTCTTTTGGTAAAAAAAAATCTGAAAATGGACCCATAGTCAATGGGAGCTAAAAAATGCAAGTTCCGATTAAATTTAAGGTATAAATATCAATAGTAACAGTGGTGTAACTACAGCCCCTGCGACGTTGGGGGGGGGTGCAGGGGCTATGAGAGACCTCCAAACCACGATCCGCGGTTTGTAAACAGCTGACCACGGGTACGTAACTACGTAATCAGCTGTTCCAAACTATGGCCGGTCCAGTACAGTAGTTTTAAACAGCCTTTATTTTTGGATGCGCAACCAGCTGTTTAAAAACTGCGGATCATGGGAGATTTTCGTGATTTTTATTGGAAAGGCTCTCAGATTCACTATTTCTCCCATATTCACAAATCGAGAGTTCACATATTCACAATCGAGAGTTCACATATTCACAATCGAGGGTTCAAATAATTACAATTGAGGGTTCACGCATTCACAATCGAGGCTTCACATATTCACAATCGAGGGTTCACGTATTCACAATCAAGGGTTCACATATTCACAATCGAGGGTTTACATATTCACAATCGAGGGTTTACATATTCACAATCGAGGGTTCACATATTCACAATCAAGGGTTCACATATTCACAATCAAGGGTTCACGAATTCACAATCGAGGGTTCATGTATTCACAATCGAGGGTTCAAGAATTCACAATCGAGGGTTCACGTATTCACAATCGAGGGTTCATATATTCACAATCAAGGGTTCACGTATTCACAATCGAGGGTTCACGTATTCACAATCGAGGGTTCATCATATTCACAATCGAGGGTTCACGTATTCACAATCGAGGGTTCACATATTCATAATCAAGGGTTCACGTATTCACAATCAAGGGTTCACGTATTCACAATCGAGGGTCCACCTATTCACAATCGAGGGTTCACATATTCACAATTGAGGGTTAAAATATTTACAATTGAGGGTTCACGCATTCACAATCGAGGGTTCACGTATTCACAATCGAGGGTTCACGTATTCACAATCGACAGTTCACGTATTCACAATTGAGGGTTCACATATTCACAATCGAGGGTCCATGTATTCACAATCGAGGGTTCACATATTCACAATCAAGGGTTCACGTATTCACAATCGAGGGTTCACAAATTCACAATCGAGGGTCCACCTATTCACATTCGAGGGTTCACATATTCACAATCGAGGGTTCACGTACTGTATTCGACATTTCTCGAAAATCATTAACTTATGTTAATTACCGAAAATGTTCCACAATCCAAAAATCCAAGCGTTCTGTGGGAACTTTGGAGCCGTCAGTTCAGAGTTGGACTTCATCTCTAAAGGTGCCCATACATCTATAAGATTTTACTTACCCAACCGAGCGCTCACCCGATGTTCCTTCGATCCTGCTGGAACCACTTCTCCCGATCTTACATTCGACCGACATGCGATCGCAAAATGAATGGGATTTTGCGATCGCATGTCGGCCGAATGTAAGATCGGGAGAAGCGGATCCGGCAGCATCGATGAACATCGTGTGAGCGATCGGTCGGGTAAGTAAAATCTTATAGATGTATGGGCAACTTAATGGCTACAGGATCAAATACAGTAAGTCAGAGAACTGTACCTGTGTATGGCTCAATTATCACTCCCATTTCTATCCTGCCATGTCACACACCATTAGCAAGATTTTTATCTACTGGAAAAGTAGCACTTTTTTTTTTTTTTTTTGCATTTTATCTAAAAATTCCTCTAAAGAACAAAATAGCCCATTTTACTATTTTAATAATAGATCTGCAATTCAAAAGGACATTTTCAATTTTTTTAGGGCTAGGAGCAAAATAAAGTTTGATATATTTACATAATATTCTGACTTATTTATTTCCCTCTATCATAAATTTTAATTCATTTATTGTGAGGGCAAAAAAAAGAAAAAACTGTTATTCACAAACTGCTCAGCATTACAAAATCCAGTAATCACTGTATAAATGTAACCTAATCCTATGAATAAGAAATGTGCTTACATCTCACTGGAAATTCACAAATCTCAAACAGAGAGGATGTCTCAGCACCTAAATAAACTGACATTGTGCATCTATCTATACCAGCTAGACAGATTCTCTGGTGTCTATTATTGTAGCTCACATGAATTATGTAATATATTTAGAATATTAAAAGTAAATTCCTGACACTGAATATGCAGAGAGCTTTACCAAACAAAAAATCGATACGAATCTGCATTGTACTGGAGGTTAAATAATGCTATAGCACAAGAAGAATAATGGGGGAGTCACCTAGTCAGGTGAATCCAAGTGTGTTTATTCAAACAACATACACAACGTTTCGGGACGCACAGTGCGACCTGAAACGTTGTGTTTATAGAACTGTGCTATAGAACTATTTGGTCCTTGGAGTGCAGGGCTAGGGGGATAGCACCTATTTATTTGTCTGGCAAACAGCCAACATCGGTGTGCTGGAGTGTACCCTGAATTTTGAGGTTAAATAATGCCCATCTTGTTTACCCTACCCACAATGCCTGTCTAAATGTTGATCTGGGGGAGGGCAAAATATCCTACTTCAGGGGCGTAACTACCAGGGGTGCAGAGGGCCCCAGGAGCCAAGGGGGCCCCATCTTCTTATTTTTTCCTATGACAGATATAGCCTCCTTCCAGATAACCACTGTGGATAAAGCACAGATAGGGGCCCCATCATAGTTTTCCTGGGAGCCCCAGTGATTCCTAATTATCCCACTGTTAATGTATTAACAGGGGTGCCCCTGCCATGATACAAACTGCAACTTTAGCTATACAGTATGTATTAACAGGGGTGCCCCTGCCATGATACAAACTGGAACTTTTGTTTAGGGAGCACCCTGTGAAACATTTAAAAGGCGGCAGTTAAAAACACCAAACTCCTTCCTGCAATACTACATTTCAGCACCAGTCCACCAGTCAGTGTTAAAGGATAAGTGCACTGTAAAATCAACTTCTGTTCATTTGGAAGCTGCAGCTTTATAAATACCGTTGCCATATTTTATTTTGCCTATGTCCTTCCAGAGCCTAGCTTTGTGCCTTGGAAGTTGCTGACATCTTGTTACTGGTTTGCTGAATGTTAAGCTCCGCCCCTCTGAGATTTCCTAAGCTTTCTCCTGCTTGAGCCTCAAACAGTAATGCTTGTGAGTTCTGTGCACACGCACGTGCATGGAACTCACAGGCATTACCATTTGAGGCTCAAGCAGGAGAGTGCACGGAACTCCACAGGAAGCCTAGTTGGAGGCTCAAGCAGGAGAGTGCACGGAACTCACAGGCATTATGTTTGAGCTCAGCAGGAGAGTGCACGGAACTCACAGGCATTACTGTTTGAGGCTCAAGCAGGAGAGTGCACGGAACTCACAGGATTACTGTGTGTATGAGGCAGCGGAGAGTGCACGGAACTCACAGGCATTACTGTTTGAGGCTCAAGCAGGAGGAGTGCACGGAACACAGGCATACTGTTTGAGGTCAAGCAGGAGAGTGCACGGAACTCACAGGCATTACGTTTGGGCTCAAGCAGGAGAGGCACGGAACTCACAGGCATTATCTTTTGAGGCTCAAGCAGGAGAGTGCACAGTGAACTCACAGGCATTAATGTTTGGGCTCAAGCAGGAGAGTGCACGGAACTCAAGGCATTACTGTTGGAGGCTCAAGCAGAGAGTGCAGAACTCACAGGCATTACTGTTTGAGGTGCTCAGCAGGGATGATGTGCACGGAACTCACAGGCATTACTGTTTGAGGCTCAAGCGGGAGAGTGCACGGAACTCACAGGCATTACTGTTTGAGGCTCAACCAGGAGAGTGCACGGAACTCACAGGCATTACTGTTTGAGACTCAAGCAGGAGAGTGCACGGAACTCACAGGCATTACTGTTTGAGGCTCAAGCAGGAGAGTGCACGAAACTCACAGGCATTACTGTTTGAGGCTCAAGCAGGAGAGTGCACGAAACTCACAGGCATTACTGTTTGAGGCTCAAGCAGGAGAGTGCACGGACCATAACAGTGTACATTCCTGGGTACTGCTACCTTCAAACGAACCAATAACCAGTGCACATTCCTGGGCTAACTGCTACCTTCAAACAAACCATAACCAGTGCACATTCCTGGGCATGCTACCTTCAAACAACCATAACCAGGTGTACATTCCTGGGCTACTGCTACCTTCAAACAAACCATAACCAGTGTACATTCTTGGACTACTTGCTACCTTCAAACAACCATAACAGTGCACATTCCGGGCTACTGCTACCTTCAAACAAAAAAAACAGTGCACATTCCTGGGCTACTGCTACTTCAAACAACAACCATAACCAGTGACATTCCTGGGCTACTGCTACCTTCAAACAAACCATAACCATGCACATTCCTGGGCATACTTACCTTCAAACAAACCATAACAGTGTACATTCCTGGGCTACTGCTACCTTCAAACAAACCATAACCAGTGCACATTCCTGGGCTACTGCTACCTTCAAACAAACCATAACCAGTGCATTCCTGGGTACTGCTACCTTCAAACAAACCATAACCAGTGCACATTCCTGGGCTACTGCTACCTTCAAACAAACCTAACCAGTGTCACATTCCTGGGCTACTGCTACCTTCAAACAAACCATAACCAGTGCACATTCCTGGGCTACTGCTACCTTTAAACAAACCATATCAGTGCACATTTGGGCTACTGCTACCTTCAAACAAACCATAACCAGTTCACATTCCTGGGCTACTGCTACCTTCAAACAAAACCATAACCAGTGCACATTCCTGGGCATATGCTACCTTCAAACAAAACCATAATCAGTGCACATTCCTGGGCTACTGCTACCTTCAAACAAACCCATAACCCAGTGCACATTCTGGGCTACTGCTACCTTCAAACAAACCAAACCGTCACATTCCTGGGCTACTGCACCTTCAAACAAACCATAATCAGCGCCACATTCCTGGGCTACTGCTACCTTCAAAAAAAAAAAACATAATCAGTGCACATTCCTGGGTGACTGCTACCTTCAAACAAAACATAATCAGTGTACATTCCTGGGCTACTGCTACCTTCAAACAAAACATAATCAGTGCACATTCCTGGGCTACTGCTACCTTCAAACAAAACATAATCAGTGTACATTCCTGGGCTACTGCTACCTTCAAACAAACCATAATCAGTGCACATTCCTGGGCTACTGCTACCTTCAAACAAACATAATCAGTGCACTTCCTGGGCTACTGCTACCTTCAACAAACCATAACCAGTGCACATTCCTGGGCTACTGCTACCTTCAAACAAACCATAACCAGCGCACATTCCTGGGCTACTGCTACCTTCAAACAAACCATAATCAGCGCACATTCCTGGGCTACTTCTACCTTCAAACAAACCTAAACCAGGGCACATTCCTGGGCTACTGCTACCTTCAAAAAAAAAAAAAAACTAATCAGTGCACATTCCTGGCGACTGCTACCTTCAACAAAAATAATCATGCATTCTGGCGACTGCTACCTTCAAACAAAACATAATCAGTGCACATTCCTGGGCTACTGCTACCTTCAAATAAAACATAATCAGTGCACATTCCTGGGCTACTGCTACCTTCAAACAAACATAATCAGTGTACATTCCTGGGCTACTGCTACCTTCAAACAAAACATAATCAGTGCACATTCCTGGGCTACTGCTACCTTCAAACAAAACATAATCAGTGCACATTCCTGGGCTACTGCTACCTTCAAACAAAACATAATCAGTGCACATTCCTGGGCTACTGCTACCTTCAAACAAACCATAATCAGTGCACATTCCTGGGCTACTGCTACCTTCAAACAAAACTAATCAGTGCACATTCCTGGGCTACTGCTACCTCAAAAAAAACATAATCAGTGCACATTCTGGGCTACTGCTCCTTCAAACAAAACATAATCAGTGCACATTCCGGGCTACTGCTACCTTCAAACAAACATAATCAGTGGCACATTCCTGGGCTACTGTACCTTCAAACAAAACATAATCAGTGCACATTCCTGGGCTACTGCTACTTCAAACAAAACATAATCAGTGCACATTCCTGGGCTACTGCTACCTTCAAACAAAAACATAATCAGTGCACATTCCTGGGCTACTGTACCTTAAACAAAACATAATCAGTGCATTCCGGGCTACTGCTACCTTCAAACAAAACATAATCAGTGCACATTCCTGGGCTACTGCTACCTTCAAACAAACCTAACAGTGTACATTCCTGGGCTACTGCTACCTTCAAATAAACCATAACCAGTGCACATTCTGGACTACTGCTACCTTAAACAAACCATAACCAGTGCAACATCCTGGGCGACTGCTACCTGCAGTTAATTTCATGCTGGGGTTATCCTGTTGGTACCATGTGGGTGTTTCGGGTGACCTTCTCAGTTGTTCCTTTAGCTACTAAGACACAATTCCTGGCTAGTGAATTCAGAGTTGTTGTTGATTTATCTTCTTTTTCTTTTTATTTTATTGTGATTTTTTTTTATTGATTTATTGTTAAGTACAAAACCTTTGCTGCGAAACTTAGGGTCCATACATACAGAATGAGTTAGATAGTCAGCTGAAGCGGATAATAAATAAATAATCCAGTGTCTCCCAGTGAAATTGTCTATTGATCACAAAACAATCTACTGCTGAGCAACCTCTAATTTAATGTGTATAAACTCCCAACTGTAATAATAAGCTAAGCCATGGGAAAGCAAGGTACAGTACTAGGGAACATTATATAGTAGAGACAGTACATTACAGTATAGATAGTACAGTACATTACAGTTAGTACAGTAAGTATAGCAAGGACGTATAGTACAGTACAGTAACAGTACAGTACAGTACAGTATAGTACAGTATAGTACAGTACAGTATAGTACAGTATAGTACAGTATAGTACAGTACAGTCAGTACAGTATAGTACAGTACAGTACAGTACAGTACAGTATAGTACAGTATAGTATAGTACAGTACAGTACAGTATAGTACAGTATAGTCATACAGTACAGTACGTTAGTACAGTACAGTAAGTACAGTATAGTACAGTATAGAATAGCAAGTACAGTATGTATAGCACAGTACAGTATAGTATAATAGTACAGTACAGTATTAATAGTACAGTACAGTATATATTAGTACAGTACAGTACAGTACAGTTATAAGTACAGTTTTAGTATAGTAAGTACAGACAGTGTATAGTATAGTATAGTACAGTATAGTATAGTAAAGTTTAGTATAGTATATACAGTACAGTACAGTACAGTACAGTGTATAGTATAGTATAGTAAGTATAGTACAATAAGCACGTACAGTACAGTACAGATAGTATAGTATACTATAATATAACAGTATAGTATAGTATAGTGTAAGTACAGTATAGTACCGTATAGCATAGTATATAGTATAGTACAGTATAGTATAGTATAGTACAGTATAGACAGTATAGCATAGTATATAGTATAGTATAGTATAGTATAGTACAGTATAGAATAAGTACAGTATAGTATAGTATAGTACAGTATAGTATTTGAGGTTGAATATAGCCATATATCCGTCCAGTCCAACCTACTCAGCAATACCCACATTTGCTGCCTAACTCTTAATCCAAGGAGATAAACAAACCCCAGTATAAAAGGGGGAAAATTCTTAAATTAGCAGTGTCATCGGAAATATCCTGGATCAATTCCAACTTTATGTATCGATACCAGTAACTTGTAACATTCTTGTTGCAGAAACTCATCCAGTTTTTATTAAACTGACCAATGAACCTGCCATAACAACGTCCACTGGAAGACAGTTCATAGCTTTACCGTCTACAGTGACAAACCCTTTCCCAACTCTACTTTATGTATCAATACCAGTAACTTGTAACATTCCTTGTTTGTAGAAACACATCCAGTTTTATTAAACTGACCAATGAACCTGCCATAACAACGTCCACTGGAAGACAGTTCCATAGCTTTACCATTCTCACAGTGACAAAACCCTTCCCAACTCTATTTATGATACATTACCAGATAACTTGTAACATTCCTTGTTTGTAGAAACTTATCCAGCTTTATTAAACTGACCAATGAACCTGACATAACACGTCCACTGGAAGACAGTTCCATAGCTTTACCGTTCTCACAGTGACAAACCCTTTCCCAACTTACTTATTGTATCAATACCAGTACCTTGTAACATTCCTGTTGTAGAAATCATCAGCTTTTTATAAACGACCAATGAACCTGCCATCACCACGTCCACTGGAAGACAGTTCCATAGCTTTACGTTCTACAGTGAAAAACCCTTTACCAACTTGAAGCCTAAACCTTTTTTCTTCAAGTTTTAAGGGATGTCCTCGGTCTTCTGACTGTTCTATTGGTGAACAATGCCCCAGAATGTTTATTGTATGGCCGTTAATGTATTTATACACAGTAATCATATCCCACGCAAGCATCTTTTCTTATAATACACAAAGTTAATGATAGAATCATGTGACATAGTTTTAAACACAAATTAGAACTGATGCCATCAATAAGCACCATTTATCAGGATATCTGTTGTATCCTATGTAATACAGGATAGTTTACACATTAGAAGAAAACTCAAGACCTCCATGATTTTGCAGAGGAAGAGAATATATGGTTCTTGCTGAGCAACAAAACTTAAGTGTGAAAATTTCCCCGCTTGACGGATTCCCTCAAGAATTTCCCATTCAAGACTTCTTTCCTTCAAACTACACACATGTCAGGCGATGAAATGTTCATCTATCAAACATGAGATGTGCAAGTCAAAAGAAAGGGCCCTTGGGTATTGATGCCATCACTTTTTTTTTCTTTGGTTGCAACTGTAGTAACAATAAAAAAGAAGAAAAGAAGATACAGTTAGTCTAGATCTCAAGAGCTTTCAAAGATTAATGACGACCATAGCGAAGGTATTATCCATCATAAGCAGACCCTGGTAAGGAAATTTTGAAAACACCTGAGCCCTGAAGAGTCCTTTTCTAGATACATAATTATAATAATTCTCCTGCAACTTGCCTTCTCTGTATTGATAAAGAGAAAACGAAGGCTTAGGGGCAACATATATTCTTTATTATTATCCCCTATTCCTAAGGCCAGTTAATGCAAAAGTTGGATTCTGCAAGTCACTGTGGGGAAAGAGGATGAAAATCAATATTAAAGGGTGTCTTTACTCTAAAAATACATTTTTTAAAAGTTGTATCTTCATATAGAGCCAGAGGCCATTACTCCAAAACTTCTGGATTTTAAATTTGAGTTGTAGATTCTGAGAAATCATCATTTAATCACAGCATTTACAGGGAAAGACCTGTCACTCCAAAAGAAGAATTACATATGTTTCCCACTCCCTGACCTTTACTAGGATCTTTGGCTGCCTGCCAGCACACTTTCTGTAAAATTAAGAGAATCAGAGAAGAAAGAAGGCAGGGGGGGGAGGGAGATGTGTAAGTAGAGCAGTGTCCATGGTGAGGCTGTGCAGAGCTTATAAGTGTCGCAGACACTACAAGGAGGCAGTGAGTAAGGGAGGGTGGGGGGAATTAGGAGCACTCACTAAACATTAATAATTTAATGAAAAAGCAAGCACAGATAAATATGTGAGTACCACCATTTATTCTCTCGCATTGTAGTTTCAGATAATGTAAAGTTGTAAAGTGAGTATAGTGACCCTTTAAGACATAATATCCCTAATTTTCATTATGTAAGAAAGTACAGAACTATCTCTGTAGATTATTATTTCACTTTGAAATCTATTTATGGAGCCATCTTTGTTGACATTTTGGGCATCCAGTTCCCCAGATATAAATAGAAAACATTTTGAAAAATGAGTTGCCAGTTGGTTCTCCGAATCAGTCAAGCCTAAGAAAGAATTGACGCATCATTACATCAGTCATCAATAAGCTCCCTGCTGACAGCTCTTAGCATAGTGAATCCTCCTGCACGCAGTTGTCTCAAGCACAGACTAAAATGTTCAAACCTGTCCAATCCTTAGAATGACAGAATTAAAAAAACAACAACACCATTCTCATACTTCCTTTCTGATGGTGCAAACAATCATTGCATTCCTTCCATTATTGTTAATTAAATATAGCTTGTTTCATTGTTGAACATAAGTTCTGCACATACTGTAAAAGAATAAAAATCACTGAAAACAATTAAATTTTCAGCCTTTGTCCCTGCAAAGCTTAAGTACGACAATGACCTTGACAAAGATGTGAAATAAGTAATAGAACCAACTTGGGCTGAACTTCAATTATAATTGTCACTGTCTGGTATTTCATATGGAAAGTACCAACAATGATATAAGTGAAAAAGAACGACCAATGAAATCAATCTTGCAGGTCTTAGAACATTTTTTAAGGAACATTACTTTATAATAATATAATAATTGTATTATTTTTTTTAACACATGTGTTTTAAAGAGCCACATGACACTAATGACAAAAAAAATAATTTCCGTATGACTGATGACACTGTAAAGCACTGTTTACTGTATTTACAGGATATGTGGATTATATATTTAGAAGGCGTGTAGGGTGAGGCTTCAATTTGAATAACTAAGCTAAATATTGTATAAAAAAAAACTCTTGCGCATTCCTTTCATTTCATACAAAAAAACAAAATAACCTTTGCAGTTTATTTTTATCAAGCACAATAAGTCTGGGGATTGAAACCTTATCTCATGGGCTGTGTGTTTCTAAACAAACCATAACCAGTGCACATTCCTGGGCTACTGCTACCTTCAAACGAACCATAACCAGTGTACATTCCTGGGCTACTGCTACCTTCAAACTAACCATAACCAGTGCACATTCCTGGACTACTTCTACCTTCAAACAAACCATAATCAGTGCACATTCCTGGGCTACTGCTACCTTCAAAACAAAAAAAACAGTGCACATTCCTGGGCTACTGCTACTTCAAACAAAACCATAACCAGTGCACATTCCTGGGCTACTGCTACCTTCAAACAAACCATAACCAGGCACATTCTGGGCTATGTACCTTCAACAAACCATAACCAGTGTACATCTGGGCTACTGCTACCTTCAAACAAACCATAACCAGTGCACATTCCTGGGCTACTGCTACCTTCAAACAAACCATAACCAGTGCAATTCCTGGGTACTGCTACCTTCAAACAAACCATAACAGTGCACATTCCTGGGTACGCTACCTTCAAACAAACCATAACCAGTTCACATTCCTGGGCTACTGCTACCTTCAAAAAACCATAACAGTGCACATTCCTGGGCTCTGCTACCTTTAAACAAACCATAATCAGTGCACATTTGGGCTACTGCTACCTTCAAACAAACCATAACCAGTGCACATTCCTGGGCTACTGCTACCTTCAAACAAACCATAACCAGTGCACATTCCTGGGCTGCTACTTCAAACAAACCATAATAGTGCACATTCCTGGGCTACTGCTACCTTCAAACAAACCATAACCCGTGCACATTCTGGGCTACTGCTACCTTCAAACAAACCAAACCGTCACATTCCTGGGCTACTGCACCTTCAAACAAACCATAACACGCCACTTCCTGGCTACTGCTACCTTCAAAAAACATAATCAGTGCACATCCTGGGCTACTGTACTCAAACAAAAACATAATCAGTGTACATCCTGGGCTACTGCTACCTTCAAACAAAACATAATCAGTGCACATTCCTGGGCTACTGCTACCTTCAAACAAACATAATCAGTGACATTCCTGGGCTACTGCTACCTTCAAACAAACATAATCAGTGCACATTCCTGGGCTACTGCTACCTTCAAACAAACATAATCAGTGCACCTTCCTGGGCTACTGCTACCTTCAACAAACCATAACCAGTGCACATTCCTGGGCTACTGCTACCTTCAAACAAACCATAACCAGCGCACATTCCTGGGCTACTGCTACCTTCAAACAAACCATAATCAGGCACATTCCTGGGCTACTTCTACCTTCAAACAAACACATAACCAGGCGACATTCCTGGCTACTGCTACCTTCAAAAAAAAAAAAAACTAATCAGTGCACATTCCTGGGCGACTGCTACCTTCACAAAAATAATCAGTGCATTCTGGGCTACTGCTACCTTCAAAACAAACATAATCAGTGCACATTCCTGGGCTACTGCTACCTTCAAAAAAAAACATAATCAGTGCACATTCCTGGGCTACTGCTACCTTCAAAACAAACATAATCAGGTACATTCCTGGCTACTGCTACCTTCAAACAAAAAATAATCAGTGCACATTCCTGGGCTACTGCTACCTTCAAACAAAACATAATCAGTGCACATTCCTGGGCTAGCTACCTTCAAACAAACATAATCAGTGCACATTCCTGGGCTACTGCTACCTTCAAACAAACCATAATCAGTGCACATTCCTGGGCTACTGCTACCTTCAAACAAAACCTAATCAGTGCACATTCCTGGGCTACTGCTACCTCAAAAAAAAACATAATCAGTGCACATTCTGGGTACTGCTCCTTCAAACAAAACATAATCAGTGCACATTCCGGGCTACTGCTACCTTCAAACAAACATAATCAGGGCACATTCCTGGGTTACTGCTACCTTCAAAACAAAACATAATCAGTGCACATTCCTGGGCTACTGCTACCTTCAAACAAAACATAATCAGTGCACATTCCTGGGCTACTGCTACCTTCAAACAAAAACATAATCAGTGCACATTCCTGGGCTACTGTACCTTAAACAAAAATAATCAGTGCACAATTCCTGGGCTACTGCTACCTTCAAACAAAACATAATCAGTGCACATTCCTGGGTACTGCTACCTTCAAACAAACCTAACCAGTGTACATTCCTGGGCTACTGCTACCTTCAAATAAAACCATAACCAGTGCACTTCTGGGCTACTGCTACCTTCAAACAAAACCATAACCAGTGCACACATCCTGGGCGACTGCTACCTGCAGTTACATTTCATGCTGGGGGGTTATCCTGTTGGTACCATGTGGGTGTTTCGGGGTTGACCTTCTAAGTTGTTCCTTTAGCTACTAAGACACAATTCCTGGCTAGTGAATTCAGAGTTGTTGTGATTTATCTTCTTTTTCTTTTTATTTTATTGTGATTTTTTTTTATTGATTTATGTTAAGTTACAAAACCTTGCTGCGAAACTTAGGGTCCATACATACAGAATGAGTTAGATAGTCAGCTGAAGCGGAATAATAAATAAATAATCCAGTGTCTCCCAGTGAAATTGTCTATTGATCACAAAACAATCTATGCTGAGCAACCTCTAATTTAATGTGTATAAACTCCCAACTGTAATAATAAGCTAAGCATGGGAAAGCAAGGTACAGTTAGGGAACATTATATAGTAGAGACGTACATTACAGTATAATAGTACAGTACATTACAGTTAGTACAGTAAGTATAGCAAAGGACAGTATAGTACAGTACAGTAACAGTACAGTACAGTACAGTATAGTTCACAGTATAGTACAGTACAGTATAGTACAGTATAGTACAGTATAGTACAGTACAGTCAGTACAGTATAGTACAGTACAGTACAGTACAGTACAGTATAGTACAGTATAGTATAGTACAGTACAGTACAGTATAGTACAGTATAGTATACAGTACAGTACCGTTAGTACAGTACAGTACAGTACAGTTATAGTACAGTATAGAATAGCAAGTACAGTATGTATAGCACAGTACAGTATAGTATATAGTACAGTACAGTATTAATAGTACAGTACAGTATATATTAGTACAGTACAGTACAGTACAGTATAAGTACAGTTTTAGTATAGTAAGTACAGTACAGTGTATAGTATAGTATAGTACAGTATAGTATAGTAAAGTTTAGTATAGTATAGTACAGTACAGTACAGTACAGTACAGTGTATAGTATAGTATAGGTAAGTATAGTACAATAAAGCAGTACAGTACAGTACGATAGTATAGTATACTATAATATAACAGTATAGTATAGTATAGTGTAGTACAGTATAGTACACGTATAGCATAGTATATAGTATAGTACAGTATAGTATAGTATAGTACAGTATAGACAGTATAGCATAGTATATAGTATAGTATAGTATAGTATAGTACAGTATAGAATAGAGTACAGTATAGTATAGTATAGTACAGTATAGTATTTGAGGTTGAATATAGCCATATATCCGTCCAGTCCAACCTACTCAGCAATACCCACATTTGCTGCCTAACTCTTAATCCAAGGAGATAAACAAACCCCAGTATAAAAGGGGGAAAATTCTTAAATTAAGCAGTGTCAATCGGAAATATCCTGGATCAATTCCAACTTTATGTATCGATACCAGTAACTTGTAACATTCTTGTGCAGAAACTCATCCAGTTTTTATTAAACTGACCAATGAACCTGCCATAACAACGTCCACTGGAAGACAGTTCATAGCTTTACCGTCTACATGACAAACCCTTTCCCAACTCTACTTTATGTATCAATACCAGTAACTTGTAACATTCCTTGTTTGTAGAAACACATCCAGTTTTATTAAACTGACCAATGAACCTGCCATAACAACGTCCACTGGAAGACAGTTCCATAGCTTTACCATTCTCACAGTGACAAAACCCTTTCCAACTCTATTTATGTATCATTACCAGATAACTTGTAACATTCCTTGTTTGTAGAAACTTATCCAGCTTTATTAAACTGACCAATGAACCTGACATAACACGTCCACTGGAAGCAGTTCCATAGCTTTACCGTTCTCACAGTGACAAACCCTTTCCCAACTTACTTATTGTATCAATACCAGTACCTTGTAACATTCCTGTTGTAGAAAATCATCAGCTTTTTATAAACGACCAATGAACCTGCCATCACCACGTCCACTGGAAGACAGTTCCATAGCTTTACCGTTCTACAGTGAAAAACCCTTTACCAACTTGAAGCCTAAACCTTTTTTCTTCAAGTTTTAAGGGATGTCCTCGGTCTTCTGACTGTTCTATTGGTGAACAATGCCCCAGAATGTTTATTGTATGGCCGTTAATGTATTTATACACAGTAATCATATCCACGCAAGCATCTTTTCTTATAATACACAAAGTTAATGATAGAATCATGTGACATATGTTTAAACACAAATTAGAACTGATGCCATCAATAAGCACCATTTATCAGGATATCTTTGTATCCTATGTAATACAGGATAGTTTACACATTAGAAGAAAACTCAAGACCTCCATGATTTTGCAGAGGAAGAGAATATATGGTTCTTGCTGAGCAACAAAACTTAAGTGTGAAATTTCCCGCTTGACGGATTCCCTCAAGAATTTCCCATTCAAGACTTCTTTCCTTCAAACTACACACATGTCAGGCGATGAAATGTTCATCTATCAAACATGAGATGTGCAAGTCAAAAGAAAGGGCCCTTGGGTTTGATGCCATCACTTTTTTTTTCTTTGTTGCAACTGTAGTAACAATAAAAAAGAAGAAAAGAAGATACAGTTAGTCTAGATCTCAAGAGCTTTCAAAGATTAATGACGACCATAGCGAAGGTATTATCCATCATAAGCATGACCTGGTAAGGAAATTTTGAAAACAACTGAGCCCTGAAGAGTCCTTTTCTAGATACATAATTATAATAATTCTCCTGCAACTTGCCTCTCTGTATTGATAAAGAGAAAACGAAGGCTTAGGGGCAACATATATTCTTTATTATTATCCCCTATTCCTAAGGCCAGTTAATGCAAAAGTTGGATTCTGCCAAGTCACTGTGGGGAAAGAGGATGAAAAATCAATATTAAAGGGTGTCTTTACTCTAAAAATACATTTTTTAAAAGTTGTATCTTCATATAGAGCCAGAGGTCCATTACTCCAAAACTTCTGGATTTTAAATTTGAGTTGTAGATTCTGAGAAATCATATTTAATCACAGCATTTACAGGGAAGACCTGTCACTCCAAAAGAAGAATTACATATGTTTCCCACTCCCTGACCTTTACTAGGATCTTTGGCTGCCTGCCAGCACACTTTCTGTAAAAATTAAGAGAATCAGAGAAGAGAAGAAGGCAGGGGGGGGGAGGGAGATGTGTAAGTAGAGCAGTGTCCATGGTGAGGCTGTGCAGAGCTTATAAGTGTCGCAGACACTACAAGGAGGCAGTGAGTAAGGGAGGGTGGGGGGAATTAGGAGCACTCACTAAACATTAATAATTTAATGAAAAAGCAAGCACAGATAAATATGTGAGTACCACCATTTATTCTCTCGCATTGTAGTTTCAGATAATGTAAAGTTGTAAAGTGAGTATAGTGACCCTTTAAGACATAATATCCCTAATTTTCATTATGTAAGAAAGTACAGAACTATCTCTGTAGATTATTATTTCACTTTGAAATCCTATTTATGGAGCCATCTTTGTTGACATTTTGGGCATCCAGTTCCCCAGATATAAATAGAAAACATTTTGAAAAATGAGTTGCCAGTTGGTTCTCCGAATCAGTCAAGCCTAAAGAAAGAATTGACGCATCATTACATCAGTCATTCAATAAGCTCCCTGCTGACAGCTCTTAGCATAGTGAATCCTCCTGCACGCAGTTGTCTCAAGCACAGACTAAAATGTTCAAACCTGTCCAATCCTTAGAATGACAGAATTAAAAAAACAACAACACCATTCTCATACTTCCTTTCTGATGGTGCAAACAATCATGCATTCCTTTCCATTATTGTTAATTAAATATAGCTTTGTTTCATTGTTGAACATAAGTTCTGCACATACTGTAAAAGAATAAAAATCACTGAAAACAATTAAATTTTCAGCCTTGTCCCTGCAAAGCTTAAGTACGACAATGACCTTGACAAAGATGTGAAATAAGTAATAGAACCAACTTGGGCTGAACTTCAATTATAATTGTCACTGTCTGGTATTTCATATGGAAAGTACCAACAATATATAAGTAAAAAGAACGACCATATGAAATCATCTTGCAGGTCTTAGAACATTTTTTAAGGAACATACTTTATAATAATATAATAATTGTATTATTTTTTTTAACACATGTGTTTTAAAGAGCCACATGACACTAATGACAAAAAAAATAATTTCCGTATGACTGATGACACTGTAAAGCACTGTTTACGTGTATTTACAGGATATGTGGATTATTATTTAGAAGGCGTGTAGGGTGAGGCTTCAATTTGAATAACTAAAGCTAAATATTGTATAAAAAAAAACTCTGGCGCATTCCTTTTCATTTCATACAAAAAAACAAAATAACCTTTGCAGTTTATTTTTATCAAGCACAATAAGTCTGGGGATTGAAACCTTATCTCATGGGCTGGGTGTTTCTAAAACTTTCCTTTCAGTTATTTTATCATGCTTAGTTTATATTGTACATACCTAGTTATTTTACATATTCTATTCCATTTTGACATTTCAGGTTCTGTAACGGTCCTTCTTCTCCTCAGAATGTACACTACCTTGGAATGTTCCTTACAGTAAATTCTACTGATTGGCTGTTGGAGGGTCAAACATGCTCACATCTCTACTGCTACCTTCAAACAAGCAGGGGGCTACTGCTACCTTCAAACAATCCAGAACCAGTGTACATTCCTGGGCTACTGCTACCTTCAAACAAACCATAACCAGTGCACATTCCTGGGCTACTGCTACCTTCAAACAAACCATAACCAGTGCACATTCCTGGGCTACTGCTACCTTCAAACAAACCATAACCAGTGTACATTCCTGGGCTACTGCTACCTTCAAACAAACCATAACCAGTGTACATTCCTGGGATACTGCTACTTCAAACGAACCATAACCAGTGCAATTCCTGGGCTACTGCTACCTTCAAACAAACCATAACCAGTGCACTTCCTGGGCTACTGCTACCTTAAACGAACCATAACCAGTGTACATTCCTGGGCTACTGCTACCTTCAAACTAACCATAACCAGTGCACATTCCTGGACTACTTCTACCTTCAAACAAACCATAATCAGTGCACATTCCTGGGCTACTGCTACCTTCAAACAAACCATAACAGTGCACATTCCTGGGCTACTGCTACCTTCAACAAACATACCAGTGAACATTCGGATGCTACCTTCAACAACATAACCGTGCACATTCCTGGGCTACTGCTACCTTCAAACAAACCATAACCAGTGACATTCCTGGGCTACTGCTACTTCAAACAAACCATAACCAGTGCACATTCCTGGCTACTGCTACCTTCAAACAACCATAACCAGTGCACATTCCTGGGCTACTGCTACCTTCAAACAAACCATAATCAGTGCACATTCCTGGGCTACTGCTACCTTCAAACAAACCATAACCAGTTCACATTCCTGGGCTACTGCTACCTTCAAACAAACCATAACCAGTGCACATTCCTGGGCTACTGTCCCTTTAAACAAACCATAATCAGTGCACATTCCTGGGCTACTGCTACCTTCAAATAAACCATAACAGTTCACATTCCTGGGTACTGCTACCTTCAAACAAACCATAACCAGTGCACATTCCTGGGCTACTGTACCTTCAAACAAAACCATAATAGTGCACATTCCTGGGCTACTGCTACCTTCAAACAAACCATAACCAGTGCACATTCCTGGGCTACTGCTACCTTCAAACAAACCTAACAGTGCACATTCTGGGCTACTGCTACCTTCAAAACAAACCATAATCAGCGCACATTCCTGGGCTAGCTACCTTCAAAAAAAAAAAAACATAATCAGTGCACATTCCTGGGTGCTGCTACCTTCAAACAAAACATAATCAGTGTACCATTCCTGGGGTACTGCTACCTTCAAACAAACATAATCAGTGCACATTCCTGGGCTACTGCTACCTTCAAACAAAACATAATCAGTGGACATTCCTGGGCTACTGCTACCTTCAAAAACCATATCAGTGCACATTCCTGGCTACTGCTACCTTCAAACAAACATAATCAGTGCACATTCCTGGGCTAACTGCTACCTTCAAACAAACATAACCAGTGCACATTCCTGGGCTACTGCTACCTTCAACAAACCATAACCCGAGCACATTCCTGGGCTACTGCTACCTTCAAACAAACCATAATCAGCGCACATTCCTGGGCTACTTCTACCTTCAAACAAACCATAAACCAGTGCACATTCCTGGGCTACTGCTACCTTCAAACAAACCATAACCAGTGTACATTCCTGGGATACTGCTACCTTCAAACGAACCATAACCAGTGCACATTCCTGGGCTACTGCTACCTTCAAACAAAGAGCAAAAAAGCCATCCACAGAGCATAAAAATGGAGCAGAGCCTTCTTATAACAGAAAGTATCTTGCAGTCTCACGCTAATGAATAGCATTGCCCAAAAATCTAAGAAACAAGAAGCAAATTCTCACTCCCAGGTTCCCCAGAGTAAGGGGCGGAGATATCAAAATTATTATTCTCCTTTATGTTATCCTTTGGGATATTTTGCATATCTCCGCCCTTACTCAGGGGACCTGGGAGTAAGAAATTGCTTTTGTTTCTTAAGGTGAGTACACACCATACAATTCTTCCTTCTGGCAGACCGTCCGAGGTTTCCGACTGTTAGGCCAGGCAAAAGCAGCCGTGTCCATCAGTTAGCCGTGACCGATCATGGTTTTCTGACCCGTCTGATTGTGCTTTCGTCATTTCGGAGAGAAGGAACGGTCGGCGAACGGCCGGAGCCGCCATGAATAATTCGGCCAACCGAAACACTGAAATGTTGGTAGGTCGGGCCGAATTATTGTATGGTGTCTAACCAGCTTTAGATTTTGTGGCAATGTATTCTTATAGCATGAGACTGCTAGATGTTTTTCGTTTAAAAAGGTTCTGCTCCACATAAATTCCTGTAATTACTAAACAGCAGACAAAAATGATCACTGTCTATAAAGCTATCCATGTGCGACAAGGACTAACCCTGGCCCATCATCCGCTAGGGGAGTCCATTTATAGTTTTAACTTGGCTCCACCCTGAGCGACACTGTGAATGACATTTGCCTGGGGTTTTGTTGAGTCATTTAGCGTGTGGTGTTTGAAGACACATCTCCCCATGGGGAATTTCTCTGGATCGGTTACTCACCAGGATAATGACGAGACCCCAGGACACACGTATAAATTTGAAAACACTAAGCCACCATCATTAACCCCATATACTACACTCTGTACCGATGCAAAGCAAAAAGAGTCACAGATTTCTCACCACTTACTCTTTACTGGCAGATGGTTCCTGGAACTTCAGGTTAAAGGGAACTTCAGTGTTTGCAGTAAAAAGGGAGTATTTTCCAATTCAATGACCATACGTGCCCATCCAGTAATCTCTCTGTGATAAATAATGTTTTCATAATACTGACTTGCTGTTTGCAGGACCCCTAATAGAGACTGTTATAGTCTCAGTCCCTGTGGATTCAGTTGCTCAGTAGAGATCTGAGCATGTTTGACCCAATGGCGTAACAACCGCCCCCCTGTGACCACAAGCCCACAACCTCTGCGATCTGCTGCTGTTTTTAAACAGCTGATCGCATGTATAAAGAAAAACATAAGCATGATCAGCTGTTTAAAAGACTGGACCCGAAATTCCGGAACCGATACGAAAGTTCAGGTCCAGTCTTTTAAAAGCTGATCGCAATCAGTTTAAAAAAAAACTGATCGGGGACCTAGGAGAGGGAGGCGGATCGGGGCCTGGCCTCACTTGCGTGCGTGGGGGGGAGGCTGACAGTTATGCCCCTGTTTGACCCATCCAACAGCCAATGCAGAAATTACAATGAGGAACATTACAATGGAAGAAGAAGACCATAACGGAACCTAAAATGGCAGCTCACTACGGACCCCAGCAAGGGCATATAATAACGGAGCTTTCGAAACGAAATACAATATATAGAATATCTAGGTATGATAGTATAAATAAATAATGTAAAAATATTGTTTTTTCACTGAACTTCCCCTTTCTATACCAGGTATCTGTATATATATACATATATTAATATATTATATATATATATATATATATATATAATATATATAATATTTATTTCCTAATCATTTGGGGAATTAAAGGGGTTAAACAAGACAAGGCAGGTGCTAGTATGAATTAGTATTTATGGTGTCAGCCACTGAACAAAAAGTTTTCCGCCACCCTGGTAACTATAGCGACGTCAGAACGTGCACATAGATTTGTGTTCTATTGTCCATAGACAGCGATGGGTGACGCTATTTTTTTCCATTCCACGGGGGCGATGGTGTCTGTGTCACCGCCGATGTCATTAGAAAGCGATCGGATTGGCTGACCAGCTGATAACCTCCCAACTCGGTGGTTTATGGCAATTTAAAGGAAAGGTCATTGAGTTAATGTGGTACAGTTCCTTTGTACGTTAACGTATCCCCTGTCACAGAACAGCCATTCATGGAAAGGGGATTTCACAGCCCCATTGTCTATTGTTTATCTAACATTTCACAGAGCAGGGATCTCACTTTCTTGTACCTTTAGTTCTGGACACATCACATCCAGCTCTGCCAAGGAAGCTATTAATGTTCAAATGGAACCATTGTAAATCCTGATATAGGATCCTGCCATTCTTCCGCTCATTCGGTCTGCCATACATGAGATCCATTACAGCAAGTTAGCAATACTGGAGAAAATGAGTTTTAAGGTTTGTCACACATTGCGATTGGGGCCGATGTGTACGAACGTCCTTTCGGCAATAATCGGCCCTTGTATGGGCACTTTATGGGCAAAACAGCCATTCATTGGGATCATTGCCCGACCGGCCAGGTGGATCTCCGAACGAGCGACATTTCGGCTGATAAAGGGCCCATACACTGGCCGATTATCGCCCGAAAACGATATGGTACACTTGTGCGTACACTGTAGTGGTCTAATTTACAGTTAGTACGGTAACTAGAGATGGAGAACTCTCTCAGAGTTTGGTTCCTTTTCGAATATTCAAACTCAGTAAAAGTCTATAGTTCTTTAGTTTGACAAATGACCCATTAAAGTTAATGGGGACAAATAAATGGAAACGTTAAAATAGCAATGGTACTTACTGTACGTGGCTCTGGGACCTAGGAAATGGTCTGGGGAACTTGTTGTTTTTTGAGGGTTAATGCCATTCGGTAACCCTCAAATTCAGCCACAACCCTCGAATGTGGCATTCGGTAACCCTCAAATTCAGCCATAACCCTCGAATGTGGCATTCGGTAACCCTCAATTCAGCCATAACCCTCGAATGTGGCATTCGGTAACCCTCAAATAGCCACAACCCTCGAATGTGGCATTCGGTAACCCTCAAATTCGCTAACCCTCGAAGTGGATTCGGTAACCCTCAAATTCAGCCCATAACCCTCGAAGGTGGCATTCGGTAACCCTCAATTCAGCCATAACCCTGAATGTGGCATTCGGTAACCCCAAATTCAGCCATAACCCTCGAATGTGGCATTCGGTAATCCTCAAATTTGTCGCTAACCCTCGAATTCAGCCATAGCCTTTAAATGCATCGTTCGGTTACCCTCAAATTAGGTGATAACCCTTGAATGTGCCAAATGTTGCATCTAGGGTTAGTCGAGGGTTTCGATTCGAAAATTCTAAAAAGAGTTCGTTCAAACTCATAAATCCGTCTTGAACTCGGGTTCATCCTTAGTAGTGAAGTGTACTGAATGACATATGATTATAATATCACAAAGAGCCCGTGACTATTATGCCTCTGTATTTTGATTGGTTAAACAGCTGCAGACATAGATAAGGACAACAAAACTACCACTTATCATGGCTCATTGGGTAGGGATTGTAGTATACATTGAAAACACTTTCTGCCCCTTTTGAAGCCAAGTTTCTTGCAACCAAATGCAGTAATTAAGCTCCGCTCCCTTCAGAGTCCTACTTCAGAGGTTCATTGTTATTGGGCAGGGAGAGTGTGTCAGAACTCACTCCCCTGCCTCTCTCATACTGTACACAACAGGCCTCACGTTGCTTACAGACGCTTGCCACATTAATGTTGGGTTACATGGTAACTAGAGCGCACTACTCTTCAAAATAGGCTGGTAATACCCTTAATAGGGCGGTGCTTGGGATCAAATACTTACTTTACCAATACCGAAAAAATGGGGAAAGACCCCCCCCTCAGTATCCCCTAATAGCACTCACTTACTTGCCACAACCTTTATTTTCAACACGACCTTATTGATATATATTAAATATTAAAAACCTTAATACAATGTCTCCACACATAATAATAAAATTCTGAATTACACATAAATATGAATCGAAAGTGCTATATAATAAGTCTGCAGGGCGTCCCCTGTAAAAAATGAACATATGGGAGTCTCCATTTCCAATGTACCACAGAGTCATAAGTTAGGGCCCAATATTTGTAAAGTTTCACCAGTGTCCTTACCATCAAGGCAGTCCTATATACACGGATCACAATCGATGTTCAAATTTAAACTGGACTCTTAGGATTGGGTTACGTAGCAAGTGATAGCAGTTCTGACCAAAACCTCACTCATGGGGAGATTTAATAAGCAAAGCCACGAGCCGTACCATTCCTCGCTACTGTGATGCAATACTGGATATAAACATTAATACAGTATGCCTGCTATTGCATTGCGTGGTTGCGGCAGGTAAAACGCGTAACTTTGCACTCTTTTAAATTCCCTTGCAATACCAAACAAGGTTTACTCTACAAGGTAAATCAAAACTTAACTTAAAGGGAAAATTCAGTGGAAAGCATGATTAATTTGGCTTGAAAAAGCCAAATTCTTGTTTCTTCTATTTCTTTTCTTTTTTTTCTTCCTGTTTATTCTTCGCTTTTTTGAACCGTATCTCCTGCCACAGTTTTTGAGCTAGAGACATGAAATCCCAGTACAGACGTGCGGGGCATATAGGAGAAGTGTGCTATCTTCTAGCTTAGGAATCCGCAGAAGCGTTACGGCGTTATCGGCGAATTTCCGGACATTTTTTCCCATAGACTAAATGGTAACAATCCTCAAATGTGGATATTACAAAACAGTTTGTTTCGTCATAAATACGAATGGTGATAACCCCTAACCCCCACCCATACACGGTACACCCACCTACTGAACTACCTTTCTGTTCCCATGGAAGCCATACTTAAAGGGTAACTACAGTCAAAAAATACTGTTGTATTCAATTAGATCAACTGGACTTGAAATGTAGTTCTTGAAGAACGTTTCGCTAGTCATCCGACTGGCTTCTCAATTCAGAATGACTTGTACAAGAATCTGTGGCATTATGTACCCTGGAAAATCCCAATTAGCATATCACAGCCAGGTGTTAAGGGTGTGATTAGATGTGGCTAAGAGGTTTTATAGGAACGCCCAGAGTAAGGTGTTAAAACAAGCATTGTACATGGCAGACAGTTGGTGTCGAACCCCCCCACCTCTATTTAGGCTTGGTTTCTTTATTTTCACATAAATGGCCTCCTTAACACTCTCTTGAACAGTCACGTTCCTTCGCAGTATGTTAACATTACAATCTTCAAAGGTATGTCCTTATCCTTAAGATGCAGATACACGGTCAAAAACTAATTTTGATCAATCATCAATAAAAGTTAGTTATATGGTCATACATGCAAAAACATATACCCCCCACTCACACAGGTACACACATCTAATGACCTACCCTTTATTCCTTGGCAGCCATACTTAAAGGGTAATAAGTTAAAAAAATAATTTAGATTTTTCCTCAATAAAAGATAGTTTATGTTTTGTAAACACAAAAAAGACATACCCCCTCAACCAGACCCAGGTACACACACCCTACTAATCTACTTATCCATTACTGTGGCAGCCATACTTAAAGGGTAACTAAAGTAAAAAAACTAATTTAGATTTATTTCTCATAAAAGATAGTTTTATGTTGTAAACACAAAAAAAGACATACCCCCTCAACCAGACCCAGGTACACACACCTACTATCTACTTATCCATTACTGTGGCAGCCATACTTAAAGGGTAACTAAGTAAAAAAAACTAATTTAGATTTATCCTCAATAAAAGTAGTTTTATGGTTGTAAACACAAAAAAGACTACCCCCTCAACCCAGACCCAGGTACACACACTACTATAATCTATTATCCATTATCGTGGCAGCCATATTAAAAGGTAACTAAAGTCAATAAAACTAATTTTGACCAAGCATCAAAAAAGTTTGTTTTTTTAACCCCAGCCTGACACAGGTACACATACCAACTGACTACTCTTCCATTTCTGTGGAAGACATACTTAAAGGGTAACTACAGTCAAAACTAAATTTTGATCAATATTCAAAAAGCTTTTTTTTTAACTTTCAACCTGACACAGGTACATACACCAACTGAGCTACCCATTCAATTCATGTGACAGTCGTATTTAAAGGGTAAGTCCTCATCATTGGATTATTAGTTTTAAAATCTGCAGCACAAACACACACATTCCCTTCCAAAATGCGGTCTTTCAAGCCAAATTCAAAGTTTATACTTAAACTTCCCTTTCTAGTTATTTTATCATGCTTAGTTTATATGTACATACCTAGTTATTTTACATATCTTTCCATTTTGACATTTCAGGTTCGTGTAACGGTCCTTCTTCTCCTCAGAATGTACACTACCTTGGAATGTTCCTTACAGTAAATTCTACTGATTGGCTGTTGGATGGGTCAAACATGCTCACATCTCTAATGCTACCTTCAAACAACGGGGGCTACTGCACCTTCAAACAATCCAGAACCAGTGTACATTCCTGGGCTACTGGCTACCTTCAAACAAACCATAACCAGTGCACATTCCTGGGCTACTGCTACTTCAAACAAACCATAACCAGGGCACATTCCTGGGCTACTGCTACCTTCAAACAACCATAACCAGTGTACATTCTGGGCTACGCTACTTCAAACAAACCATAACCAGTGTACATCCTGGGCTACTGCTACCTTCAAAAGAACCATAACCAGTGCAATTCCGGGGACTGCTACCTTCAAACAAACCATAACCAGTGCACATTCCTGGGCTACTGCTACTTCAAACAAACCATAACCAGTGTACATTCCTGGGCTACTGCTACCTTCAACTAACCAATAACAGCACATTCCTGACTACTTCTACCTTCAAACAAACCATAATCAGTGCACATTCCTGGGCTACTGCTACCTTCAAACAAACCATAACCAGTGCACATTCCTGGGCTACTGCTACCTTCAAACAAACCATAACCAGTGCACATTCCTGGGCTACTGCTACCTTCAAACAAACCAACCAGTGACATTCCTGGGTACTGCTACCTTCAAACAAACCATAACCAGTGTACATTCCTGGGCTACTGCTACTTCAAACAAACCATAACCAGTGCACATTTGGGCTACTGCTACCTTAAACAAACCATAACCAGTGCACATTCCTGGGCTACTGCTACCTTCAAACAAACCATAATCAGTGCACTTCCTGGGCTACTGCTACTTCAAACAAACCATAACCAGTTCACATTCCTGGGCTACTGCTACTCAAACAAACCATAATCAGTGCACATTCCTGGGCTACTGGACCTTTAAACAAACCATAATCAGTGCACATTCCTGGTACTGCTACCTTCAAATAAACCATAACCAGTTCACATTCCTGGGCTACCTGCTACCTTCAAACAAACATAACCAGTGCACATTCCTGGGCTACTGCTACCTTCAAACAAACATAATCAGTGCACATTCCTGGGCTACTGCTACCTTCAAACAAACCATAACCAGTGACATTCTGGGCTACTGCTACCTTCAAACAAACCATAACCAGTGCACATTCCTGGGCTACTGCTACCTTCAAACAAACCATAATCAGACGCACATTCCTGGGCTACTGCTACCTTCAAAAAAAAAAAACATAATCAGTGCACATTCCTGGTGACTGCTACCTTCAAAACAAAACATAATCAGTGTACATTCCTGGGCTACTGCTACCTTCAAACAAACATAATCAGTGCACATTCTGGGCTACTGCTACCTTCAACAAAACATAATCAGTGTACATCTGGGCTACTGCTACCTTCAAAAAAACCATAATCAGTGCACATTCCTGGGCTATGCTACCTTCAAACAAACCATAATCAGTGCACATTCCTGGCTACTGCTACCTTCAAACAAAACCATAACCAGTGCACATTCTGGGCTACTGCTACCTTCAAACAAACCATAACCAGCGACATTCCTGGGCTACTGCTACCTTCAAAACAAACCATAATCAGCGCACATTCCTGGCTACTTCTACCTTCAAACAAACCATAACCAGTGCACATTCCGGGCTACTGCTACCTTCAAAAAAAAAAAAAAAACATAATCAGTGCACATTCCTGGGCGACTGCTACCTTCAAACAAAACCAATCAGTGCAATTCCTGGGCGACTGCTACCTTCAAACAAAACTAATCAGTGCACATTCCTGGGCTACTGCTACCTTCAAATAAAACATAATCAGTGCACATTCCTGGGCTACTGCTACCTTCAAACAAAACATAATCAGTGTACATTCCTGGGCTACTGCTACCTCAAACAAAACATAATCAGTGCACATCCTGGGCTACTGCTACCTCAAAAAAAACATAATCAGTGCACATTCCTGGGCTACTGCTACCTTCAAACAAACATAATCAGTGCACATTCCTGGGCTACTGCTACCTTCAAACAAACCATAATCAGTGCACATTCTGGGCTACTGCTACTTCAAACAAAACATAATCAGTGCACATTCCTGGGCTACTGTACCTTCAAACAAAACATAATCAGTGCACATTCCTGGGCTACTGCTACCTTCAAACAAACACTAATCAGTGACAAATCCTGGGCTACTGCTACCTTCAAACAAAACATAATCAGTGCACATTCCTGGGCTACTGCTACCTTCAAACAAAACAAATCAGTGCACATTCCTGGGCTACTGCTACCTTCAACAAAACATAATCAGTGCACTTCCTGGGCTACTGCTACCTTCAAACAAAACATAATCAGTGCACATTCCTGGGCTACGCTACCTTCAAACAAACCATAATCAGTGCACATTCCTGGGCTACTGCTACCTTCAAACAAACCATAACCATTCATAGCGGGTGACGGCTCAAGCAGGAGAGTGCACGGAATCACAGGCATTTCTGTTTGAGGCTCAAGCAGGAGAGTGCACGGAACTCACAGGCATTACTGTTTGAGGCTCAAGCAGGAGAGTGCACGGAACTCACAGGCATTACTGTTTGAGGCTCAAGCAGGAGAGTGCACGGAACTCACAGGCATTACTGTTTGAAAGCAAAGGAAATCTCAGGGGCGGAGCTTAACATTCAGCAAACCAGTAACAAGATGTCAGCAACTTCCAAGGCACAAAGCTAGGCCCTGGAGGGTCATAGGTAAAAAAAAAAATATGGCAATTGTATTTATAAAGCTGCAGCTTCCAAATGAACATAACTTGATTTTACAGTGCACTTATCCTTTAAGTCAGCCTTACAGTTCACCAGTCAGTGTTAGTCAGCCCTCCACAAGCCACTGGCGAAGCCATGCCCACGGCAACAGTGGTCTATCAAAAAGTTAGGGATAAATAAAAGCCTGCAGTCATTTCTTTGATATAATCCCTGAATCATATCTCTTACTTCAGCCTGTGAGAAATTATATTGCGGAATAATGTTCAAACCTACAGCTTCCAGTAGCTTAAGTGACATCACCTGACCCTCTACGCCTTCCCTGTCCCCGTGGTCTGAGCATGCTCACTTAAGACTTAATGCTGGGAAAGACCAGAAAGTACCTGCACAGACTTAAAAAAAGAATTGACAATTGAGAGGGGACTATAAATGCAGGCAGAGACTGGCCACGTATATTATGTATATATTATGCTAAATATTGCTAAACCTTTCCAGCAAAATAACTCCTCAGAAGTTTTTACCTAGAAGTTCATGTTAAAGGTATGATGGAAGGGATTTTATTCAACCCTTACTTGTTCGGAGATCACAGCTGCCCTTTAATTTTAGAAACGTATCCAGCCCTCCATAAAATTAATATAATGTAAAAAAACTTATGACATAAATTTCTATATAGCTTAAGGAGAGGTGGGCCAAATGGAGCAAAAAAGCCATCCACAGAGCATAAAAATGGAGCAGAGCCTTCTTATAACAGAAAGTATCTTGCAGTCTCACGCTATATGAATAGCATTGCCCAAAAAATCTAAGAAACAAGAAGCAAATTCTCACTCCCAGGTTCCCCAGAGTAAGGGGCGGAGATATGCAAAATTATTATTTCTCCTTTATGTTATCCTTTGGGATATTTTGCATATCTCCGCCCCTTACTCAGGGGAACCTGGGAGTAAGAAATTGCTTTTTGTTTCTTAAGGTGAGTACACACCATACAATTCTTCCTTCTGGCAGACCGTCCGAGGTTTCCGACTGTTAGGCCAGGCAAAAGCAGCCGTGTCCATCAGTTAGCCGTGACCGATCATGGTTTTCTGACCCGTCTGATTGTGCTTTCGTCCATTTCGGACGAAGGAACGGTCGGCGAACGGCCGGAGCCGCCATAGAATAATTCGGCCCAACCGAAACACTGAAATGTTGGTAGGTCGGGCCGAATTATTGTATGGTGTCTAACCAGCTTTAGATTTTGTGGGCAATGCTATTCTTATAGCATGAGACTGCTAGATGTTTTTCGTTATAAAAAGGTTCTGCTCCACATAAATTCCTGTAATTACTAAACAGCAGACAAAAATGATCACTGTCTATAAAGCTATCCATGTGCAGACAAGGACTAACCCTGGCCCATCATCCGCTAGTGGAGTCCATTTATAGTTTTAACTTGGCTCCACCCTGAGCGACACTGTGAATGACACCTTTGCCTGGGGTTTGTTGAGTCATTTAGCGTGTGGTGTTTTGAAGACACATCTCCCCATGGGGAATTTCTCTGGATCGGTTACTCACCAAGGATAATGACGAGACCCCAGGACACACGTTATTAAAATTTGAAAACACTAAGCCACCATCATTAACCCCATATACTACACTCTGTACCGATGCAAAGCAAAAAGAGTCACAGATTTCTCACCACTTACTCTTTACTGGCAGATGGTTCCTGGAACTTCAGGTTAAAGGGGAACTTCAGTGTTTGCAAGTAAAAAGGGAGTATTTTCCAATTCAATGACCATAACGTGCCCATCCAGTAATCTCTCTGTGTATAAATAAATGTTTTCATAATACTGACTTGCTGTTTGCAGGACCCCTAATAGAGACTGTTATAGTCTCAGTCCCTAGGTGGATTCAGTTGCTCAGTAGAGATCTGAGCATGTTTGACCCCAATGGCGTAACAACCGCCCCCCTGTGACCACAAGCCCACAACCTCTGCGATCTGCTGCTGTTTTTAAACAGCTGATCGCATGTATAAAGAAAACATAAGCATGATCAGCTGTTTAAAAGACTGGACCCGAAATTCCGGAACCGAATCGAAAGTTCAGGTCCAGTCTTTTAAACAGCTGATCGCAATCAGTTGTTTAAAAAAAAACTGATCGGGGACCTATGGAGAGGGAGGCGGATCAGGGGCCTGGCCTCCAATCTTGCGTGCGTGGGGGGGAGGCTGCAGTTATGCCCCTGTTTGACCCATCCAACAGCCAATCAGCAGAAATTACAATGAGGAACATTACAATGAGAAGAAGAAGGACCATAACGGAACCTAAAATGGCAGCTCACTACGGACCACAGCAAAGGGCATATAATTAACGGAGCTTTCGAAACGAAATACAATATATAGAATATCTAGGTATGTATAGTATAAATAAATAATGTAAATAATATTGTTTTTTCCACTGAACTTCCCCTTTCTATACCAGGTATCTGTATATATATACATATATATATATATATATATATATATATATATATATATATATATATATTTATTTCCTATTATCATTTGGGGAATTAAAGGGGTTAAACAAGACAAGGCAGGTGCTAGTATGAATTAGTATTTATGGTGTCAGCCACTGAACAAAAAAGTTTTCCGCCACCCTGGTAACTATAGCGACGTCAGAACGTGTCACATTAGATTTGTGTTCTTTATTGTCCATAGACAGCGATGGGTGACGCTATTTTTTTCCATTTCCACGGGGGCGATGGTGTCTGTGTCACCGCCGATGTCATTAGAAAGCGATCGGATTGGCTGACCAGCTGATAACCTCCCAACTCGGTGGTTTATGGCAATTTAAAGGAAAGGTCATTGAGTTAATGTGGTACAGTTCCTTTGTACGTTAACGTATCCCCTGTCACAGAACAGCCATTCATGGAAAGGGGATTTCACAGCCCCATTGTCTATTGTTTATCTAACATTTCACAGAGCAGGGATCTCACTTCTCTTGTACCTTTAGTTCTGGACACATCACAATCCAGCTCTGCCAAGGAAGCTATTAATGTTCAAATGGAACCATTGTAAATCCCTGATATAGGATCCTGCCATTCTTCCGCTCATTCGGTCTGCCATACATGAGATCCCATTACAGCAAGTTAGCAGATACTGGAGAAAATGAGTTTTAAGGTTTGTACACACTTGCGATTGCGGGTCCCGATGTGTACGAACGTCCGTTTCGGGCAATAATCGGCCCTTGTATGGGCACTTTATCGGGCAAAACAGCCATTCAGTTGGGGATCATTGCCCGACCGGCCAGGTGGATCTCCGAACGAGCGACCATTTCGGCTGATAAAGGGCCCATACACTGGCCGATTATCGCCCGAAACGGATTTTGGTACACATTGTGCGTACACTGTATGTGGTCTAATTTACAGTTAGTACGGTAACTAGAGATGGAGAACTCTCTAGAGTTTGGTTCCTTTTCGAATATTCAAACTTCAGTAAAAGTTCTATAGTTCTTTAGTTTGAAAACTGACCCATTAAAGTTAATGGGGACAAATAAATGGAAACGTTAAAATAGCAATGGTAACTTACTGTACGTGGCTCTGGGACCTAGGAAATGGTCTGGGGAACTTGTTTGTTGTTTGAGGGTTAATGCCATTCGGTAACCCTCAAATTCAGCCACAACCCTCGAATGTGGCATTCGGTAACCCTCAAATTCAGCCATAACCCTCGAATGTGGCATTCGGTAACCCTCAAATTCAGCCATAACCCTCGAATGTGGCATTCGGTAACCCTCAAATCAGCCATAACCCTCGAATGTGGCATTCGGTAACCCTCAAATTCAGCCATAACCCTCGAATGTGGCATTCGGTAACCCTCAAATTCAGCCATAACCCTCGAATGTGGCATTCGGTAATCCTCAAATTTGTCGCTAACCCTCGAATTCAGCCATAGCCTTTAAATGCATCGTTCGGTTACCCTCAAATTAGGTGATAACCCTTGAATGTGCCAAATGTTGCATTCTAGGGTTAGTCGAGGGTTATCGATTCGAAAATTCTAAAAAGAGTTCGTTCAAACTCATAAAATCCGTCTTGAACTCGGGTTCATCCTTAGTAGTGAAGTGTACTTGAATGACATATGATTATAATATCACAAAGAGCCGCGTGACTATTATGCCTCTGTATTTTGATTGGTTAAACAGCTGCAGACATAGATAAGGACAACAAAACTACACACTTATCATGGCTCATTGGGTAGGGATTGTAGTATTACATTGAAAACACTTTCTGCCCCTTTTTGAAGCCAAGTTTCTTGCAACCAAATGCAGTAATTAAGCTCCGCCTCCCTTCAGAGTCCTGGACTCTCAGCAGGTTCATTGTTATTGGGCAGGGAGAGTGTGTCAGAACTCACTCCCCTGCCTCTCTCATACTGTACACCAACAGGCCTCACGTTGCTTACAGACGCTTGCCACATGTTAATGTTGGGTTACATAGGTAACTAGAGCGCACTACTCTTCAAAAATAGGCTGGTAATACCCTTAATAGGGCGGTGCTTGGGATCAAATACTTACTTTACCAATACCGAAAAAATGGGGAAAGACCCCCCCCTCAGTATCCCCTAATAGCACTCACTTACTTGCCACAACCTTTATTTTCAACACGACCTTTATTGATATATATTAAATATTAAAAACCTTAATATCAATGTCTCCACACATAATAATAAAATTCTGAATTACACATAAATATGAATCGAAAGTGCTATATAATAAGTCTGCAGGGCGTCCCCTGCTAAAAAATGAACATATGGGAGTCTCCATTTCCAATGTACCACAGAGTCATAAGTTAGGGCCCAATATTTGTAAAGTTCCACCAGTGTCCTTACCATCAAGGCAGTCCCTATATACACGGATCACAATCGATGTTCAAATTTAAACTGGACTCTCTAGGATTGGGTTACGTAGCAAGTGATAGCAGTTCTGACCAAAACCTCACTCATGGGGAGATTTAATAATGCAAAGCCACGAGCCGTACCATTCCTCGCTACTGTGATGCAATACTGGATATAAACATTAATACAGTATGCCTGCTATTGCATTGCGTGGTTGCGGCAAGGTAAAACGCGTAACTTTGCACTCTTTTAAATTCCCTTGCAATACCAAACTAAGGTTTACTCTACAAGGTAAATCAAAACTTAACTTAAAGGGAAAATTCAGTGGAAAGCATGATTAATTTGGCTTGAAAAAGCCAAATTCTTGTTCTTTCTATTTCTTCTTCTTTTTTTTCTTCCGTTTTATTCTTCCGCTTTTTTGAACCGTATCTCCTGCCACAGTTTTTGAGCTAGAGACATGAAATCCAGTACAGACGTGCGGGGCATATAGGAGAAGTGTGCTATCTTCTAGCTTAGGAATCCGCAGAAGCGTTACGGCGTTATCGGCGAATTTCCGGACATTTTTTCCCATAGACTATAATGGTAACAATCCTCAAATGTGGATATTACAAAACAGTTTGTTTCATGGTCATAAATACGAATGGTGATACCCCTAACCCCCACACATACACAGGTACACCCACCTACTGAACTACCTTTCTGTTCCCATGGAAGCCATACTTAAAGGGTAACTACAGTCAAAAAATATCTGTTGTATTCAATTAGATCAACTGGACTTGAAATGTAGTTCTTGAAGACGTTTCGCTAGTCATCCGACTGGCTTTCTCAATTCAGAATGACTTGTACAAGAATCTGTGGCAATTATGTACCCTGGAAAATCCCAATTAGCATATCACAGCCAGGTGTTAAGGGTGTGATTAGATAGTGGCTAAGAGGTTTTATAGGAACGCCCAGAGTAAGGTGTTAAAACAGCATTGTACATGGCAGACAGTTGGTGTCGAACCCCCCCACCTCTATTTAGGCTTGGTTTCTTTATTTTCACATAAATGGCCTCCTTAACACCTCTCTTGAACCAGTCACGTTCCTTCGCCAGTATGTTAACATTACAATCTTCAAAGGTATGTCCTTTATCCTTAAGATGCAGATACACGGTCAAAAAACTAATTTTGATCAATCATCAATAAAAGTTAGTTATATGGTCATACATGCAAAAACATATACCCCCCACCTCACACAGGTACACACATCTAATGACCTACCCTTTATTCCTTTGGCAGCCATACTTAAAGGGTAAATAAAGTTAAAAAAATAATTTAGATTTTTCCTCAATAAAAGATAGTTTTATGTTTGTAAACACAAAAAAAGACATACCCCCTCAACCAGACCCAGGTACACACACCTACTAATCTACTTATCCATTACTGTGGCAGCCATACTTAAAGGGTAACAAAGTAAAAAAACTAATTTAGATTTATTCTCAATAAAAGATAGTTTTATGTTTGGAAACAACAAAAAAGACATACCCCCTCAACCAGACCCAGGTACCACACACTCACTAATCTACTTATCCATTACTGTGGCAGCCATACTTAAAGGGTAACTAAAGTAAAAAAAACTAATTTAGATTTATCCTCAATAAAAGATAGTTTTATGGTTGTAAACACAAAAAAGACATACCCCCTCAACCAGACCCAGGTACACACACCTACTAATCTACTTATCCATTACTGTGGCAGCCATACTTAAAAGGTAACTAAAGTCAATAAAACTAATTTTGACCAAGCATCAAAAAAGTTTGTTTTTTTAACCCCCAGCCTGACACAGGTACACATACCAACTGACCTACTCTTCCATTTCTGTGGAAGACATACTTAAAGGGTAACTACAGTCAAAACTAAATTTTGATCAATATTCAAAAAAGCTTTTTTTTTAACTTTCAACCTGACACAGGTACATACACCAACTGAGCTACCCATTCAATTCATGTGACAGTCGTATTTAAAGGGTAAGTCCTCATCATTGGCATTATTTAGTTTTAAAATCTGCAGCACAAACACACACATTCCCTTCCAAAATGCGGTCTTTCAAGCCAAATTCAAAGTTTATACTTAAACTTTCCCTTTCTAGTTATTTTTATCATGCTTAGTTTATATTGTACATACCTAGTTATTTTACATATTCTATTCCATTTTGACATTTCAGGTTCTGTAACGGTCCTTCTTCTCCTCAGAATGTACACTACCTTGGAATGTTCCTTACAGTAAATTCTACTGATTGGCTGTTGGATGGGTCAAACATGCTCACATCTCTACTGCTACCTTCAAACAAGCAGGGGGCTACTGCTACCTTCAAACAATCCAGAACCAGTGTACATTCCTGGGCTACTGCTACCTTCAAACAAACCATAACCAGTGCACATTCCTGGGCTACTGCTACCTTCAAACAAACCATAACCAGTGCACATTCCTGGGCTACTGCTACCTTCAAACAAACCATAACCAGTGTACATTCCTGGGCTACTGCTACCTTCAAACAAACCATAACCAGTGTACATTCCTGGGATACTGCTACCTTCAAACGAACCTAACCAGTGCACATTCTGGGCTACTGTACCTTCAAACAAACCATAACAGTGCACATTCCTGGGCTACTGCTACCTTCAAACAAACCATAACCAGTGTACATTCCTGGGCTACTGCTACCTTCAAACGAACCATAACCAGTGCACATTCCTGGACTACTTCTACCTTCAACAAAAAACCATAATCAGTGCACATTCCTGGGCTACGCTACCTCAAACAACCATAACCAGTGCACATTCCTGGGCTATGCTACCTTCAAACAAACCATAACCAGTGCACATTCCTGGGCTACTGCTACCTTCAAACAAACCATAACCAGTGCACATTCCTGGGCTACTGCTACCTTCAAACAAACCATAACCGTGTACATTCCTGGGCTACTGTACTTCAAACAAACCATAACCAGTGCACATTCCTGGGCTACTGCTACCTTCAAACAAACCATAACCAGTGCACATTCCTGGGCTACTGCTACCTTCAAACAAACCATAATAGTGCACATTCCTGGGCTACTGCTACCTTCAAACAAACCATAACCAGTTCACATCCTGGGCTACTGCTACCTTCAAACAAACCATAATCAGTGCACATTCCTGGGCTACTGCTACCTTTAAACAAACCATATCAGTGCACATTCCTGGGCTACTGCTACCTTCAAATAAACCATAACAGTTCACATTCCTGGGCTACTGCTACCTTCAAACAAACCATAACAGTGCACATTCCTGGGCTACTGCTACTTCAAACAAACCATAATCAGTGCACATTCCTGGGCTACTGCTACCTTCAAACAAACCATAACCAGTGCACATTCCTGGGCTACTGCTACCTTCAAACAAACCATAACCAGTGCACATTCCTGGGCTACTGCTACCTTCAAACAAACCATAATCAGCGCACATTCCTGGGCTACTGCTACCTTCAAAAAAAAAAAAACATAATCAGTGCACATTCCTGGGTGACTGCTACCTTCAAACAAAACATAATCAGTGTACATTCCTGGGCTACTGCTACCTCAAACAAAACATATATCAGTGCACATTCCTGGGCTACTGCTACCTTCAAACAAAACATAATCAGTGTACATTCCTGGGCTACTGCTACCTTCAACAAACCATAATCAGTGCACATTCCTGGGTACTGCTACCTTCAAACAAACCATAATCAGTGCACATTCCTGGGCTACTGCTACCTTCAAACAACCACATACCATGCACATTCTGGGCTACTGCTACCTTCAAACAAACCATAACCAGCGCACATTCCTGGGCTACTGCTACCTTCAAACAAACCATAATCAGCGCACATTCCTGGGCTACTTCTACCTTCAAACAAACCATAACCAGTGCACATTCCTGGGCTACTGCTACCTTCAAAAAAAAAAAAAAACATAATCAGTGCACATTCCTGGGCGACTGCTACCTTCAAACAAAACATAATCAGTGCACATTCCTGGGCGACTGCTACCTTCAAACAAAACATAATCAGTGCACATTCCTGGGCTACTGCTACCTTCAAATAAAACATAATCAGTGCACATTCCTGGGCTACTGCTACCTTCAAACAAAACATAATCAGTGTACATTCCTGGGCTACTGCTACCTTCAAACAAAACATAATCAGTGCACATTCCTGGGTACTGCTACCTTCAAACAAAACATAATCAGTGCACATTCCTGGGCTACTGCTACCTTCAAACAAACCATAATCAGTGCACATTCCTGGGCTACTGCTACCTTCAAACAAACCATAACCAGTGCACATTCCTGGGCTACTGCTACTTCAAACAAACATAATCAGCACATTTGGCTACTGCTACCTTCAAACAAAACATAATCAGTGCACATCCTGGGCTACTGCTACCTTCAAACAAAACATAACAGTGCACATTCTGGGCTACTGCTACCTTCAAACAAAAATAATCAGTGCACATTCCTGGGCTACTGCTACCTTCAAAAAAAACATAATCAGTGCACATTCCTGGGTACTGCTCCTTCAAACAAAAAAATAATCAGTGCACATTCCTGGGCTACTGCTACCTTCAACAAAAACTAATCAGTGCACATTCCTGGGCTACTGCTACCTTCAAACAAAAACATAATCAGTGCACATTCCTGGCTACTGCTACCTTCAAACAAAACATAATCAGTGCACATTCCTGGGCTACTGCTACCTTCAACAACCATAAGTTACATTCCTGGCTACTGCTACTCAAATAAACCATAACCAGTGCACATTCTGGACTACTGCTACCTTCAAACAAACCATAACCAGTGCACATTCCTGGGCGACTGCTACCCTGCAGTTAATTTCATGCTGGGGTTATCCTGTTGGTACATGTGGGTGTTTTCTGGGTGACCTCTCAGTTGTTCCTTTAGCTACTAAGACACAATTCCTGGCTAGGTGAATTCAGAGTTGTTGGATTTATCTTCTTTTTCTTTTATTTTTATGTTGATTTTTTTTTATTATGATTTATTGTTAAGTTACAAAACCTTTGCTGCGAAACTTAGGGTCCATAACATACAGAATGAGTTAGATAGTCAGCTGAAGCGGATAAATATAAATAATCCAGTGTCTCCCAGTGAAAGCTATGATACACAACAATCTACTGCTGAGCAACCTCTAATTTAATGTGTATTAAACTCCAACTGTAATAATAAGCTAAGCCATGGGAAAGCAGTAGGTACAGTACTAGGGAACATTATAGTATAGTAGAGACAGTACATTACAGTATAGTATAGTACGTACATTACAGTATAGTACAGACAGTATAGCACAGGACAGATAGTACAGTACAGTAATTACAGACAGTACAGTAAGACGCAGTACAGTACAGTATAGTACAGTATAGTACAGTATAGTACAGTACAGTACAGTACAGTATAGTACAGTACAGTACAGTACAGTACAGTATAGTACAGTATAGTATAGTACAGTACAGTACAGTATAGTACAGTATAGTATAGTACAGTACAGTACAGTATAGTACAGTACAGTATAGTACAGTATAGTACAGTATAGAATAGCACAGTACAGTATAGTATAGCACAGTACAGTATAGTATAGCACAGTACAGTTATAATATAGTACAGTACAGTATAATATAGTACAGTACAGTCAGTACAGTATAGTACAGTTTAGTATAGTACAGTACAGTACAGTGTATAGTATAGTATAGTACAGATAGATATAGTAAAGTAGTATAGTATAGTACAGTACAGTACAGTACAGTACACGTGTATAGTATAGATAGTGTATAGTATAGTACAAAAAGCACAGTACAGTCAGTACAGTATAGATAGTATACTATACTATAGTACAGTATAGTATAGTGGATAGTACAGTATAGTACAGTATGCTAGTATATAGTATAGTACAGTATAGTATAGTATAGTACAGTATAGTACAGTATAGCATAGTATATAGTATAGTATAGTATAGTATAGTACAGTATAGAATAGTACAGTATAGTATAGTATAGTACAGTATAGTATTTGAGGGTGAATATAGCCATAATCCGTCCAGTCCAACCTACTCAGCAATACCCACATTTGCTGCCTAACTCTTAATCCATAGGAGATAAACAAACCCCAGTATAAAAAGGGGGAAAATTCCTTAAATTACTGCAAGTGTCAATCGGAAATATCCCTGGATCAATTCAACTTATGTATCGATACCAGTAACTTGTAACATTCTTGTTTGCAGAAACTCATCCAGCTTTTTATTAAACTGACCAATGACCTGCCATAACAACGTCCACTGGAAGACAGTCCATAGCTTTACCGTTCTCACAGTGACAAACCCTTTCCCAACTCTACTTTATGTATCAATACAGTAACTTGTAACATTCCTTGTTTTGTAGAAAACATCCAGCTTTTTTATAAACTGACCAATGAACTGCCATAACAATCCACTGGAAGACAGTTCCATAGCTTACCATTCACAGTGACAAACCCTTTCCCAACTCTACTTTATGTATTTACAGTAAACTTGTAACATTCCTTGTTTGTAGAAACTTATCCAGCTTTTATTAAACTGACCATGAACCTGACATAACAACGCCACTGGAAGACAGTTCCATAGCTTTACCGTTCTCACAGTGACAAACCCTTTCCCAACTCTACTTTATGTATCAATACCAGTACCTTGTAACATTCCTTGTTTGTAGAAACTCATCCAGCTTTTATTAAACTGAAATGAACCTGCCATACCCACGTCCACTGGAAGACAGTTCCATAGCTTTACCGTTTCACAGTGAAAAACCCTTTACCAACTTGAAGCCTAAACCTTTTTTCTTCAAGTTTTAAGGGATGTCTCGGTCTTCTGACATGTTCTATTGGTGAACAATGCCCCAGATAGTTTATTGTATGGCCCGTTATGTATTTATACACAGTAACATATCCCCACGCAAGCATCTTTTCTTATAATACACAAAGTTAATGATAGAATCATGTGACATATTGTTAAACACAAATTAGAACTGATGCCATCAATAAGCACCATTTATCAGGATATCTGTTGTATCCTATGTATATACAGGATAGTTTACACATTAGAAGAAAACTCAAGACCTCCATGATTTTGCAGAGGAAGAGAAATTATCTGGTTCTTGCTGAGCAACAAAACTTAAGTGTGATAAATTTCCCCGCTTGACTCGGATTCCCTCAAGAATTTCCCATTCAAGACTTTCTTTCCTCAAACTACACACATGTCAGGCGATGAAATGTTCATCTATAAACATGAGATGTGCAAGTCAAAAGAAAGGGCCTTGGGTATTTTGATGCCATCACTTTTTTTTTCTGCTTGCAACTTAAGTATAACATAAAAAAAGAAGAAAAGCAAAGATACAGTTAGTCTAGATCTCAAGAGCTTTCAAGATTAATGACGCCATAGCGAAGGTATTATCCATTCATAAGCATGACCCTGTAAGGGAATTTGAAACACTGAGCCCTGAAGAGTCCTTTCTAGAACATAATTTATATAATTCTCCTGCAACTTGCCTTCATCTGTATGATAAAGAGAAAACGAAGGCTTAGGGGCAACATATATTCTTTATTATTATCCCCTATTCCTAAGGCCAGTTAATGCAAAGAGTTGGATTCTGCAAAGTCACTGTGGGGAAAGAGGATGAAAATCAATATTAAAGGGTGTCTTTACTCAAAATACATTTTTTAAAAGTTGTATCTTCATATAGAGCCAGAGTCCATTACTCCAAAACTTCTGGATTTTAAATTTGAGTTGAGATTCTGAGAAATCATCATTTTAATCACAGCATTTACAGGGAAAGACCTGTCACTCCAAAAGCAGAAATTACATATGTGTCCCCATCCCTGACCTCTTACTAGGATCTTTGGCTGCCTGCCAGCACACTTTCTGTAACAATTAAGAGAATCAGCAGAGAAAGAAGGCGGAGGGGGGGGAGGGAGATGTGTAAGTAGAGCAGTGTCCATGGTGAGGCTGTGCAGAGCTTATAAGTGTCGCAGACACTACAAGGAGGCAGTGAGTAAGGGAGGGGGGGGGCAATTAGGAGCACTCACTAAACATTAATAGTTTAATGACAAAACAAGCACAGATAAATATGCGAATACCACCATTTTACTTCTCTCGCATGTAGTTTCAGATAATGTAAAGTTGTAAAGTGAGTATAGTGACCCTTTAAGACATAATATCCCTAATTTTCATTATGTAAGAAGTACAGAACTATCTCTGTAGATTATTATTTATTTCACTTTGAAATCATATTATATGGAGCCATCTTTGTATGACTTTGGGCATCCAGTTCCCAGATATAAATAGAAACATTTTGAAAAATGAGTTGCCAGTTGGTTCTCCGAATCAGTCAAGCCTAAAGAAAGATTGACGCATCATTACATCAGCAATTCAATAAGCTCCTGCTGACAGCTCATAGCATAGTGAATCCTCCTGGCAGCGTTGTCTCAAGCACAGACTAAAATGTTCAAACCTGTCCAATCCTTAGAATGACAGATATTAAAAAACAACAACACCATTCTCATACTTCCTTTCTGATGGTGCAAACAATCAGTTGCATTCTTTCCATTATTGTTAATTTAAATATAGCTTGTTTCATTGTTGAACATAATGTTCTGCACATACTGTAAAAGAATAAAAATCACTGAAAACAATTAAACTTTTCAGCCTCTGTCCCTGCAAAGCTTAAGTACGACAATGACCTTGACAAGAGTGAAATAAGTAATAGAACCAACTTGGGCTGAACTCAATTATAATTGTCACCTGTCTGGTATTCATCATGGAAAGTACCACACATGTATAATAAGTGTATAAAAGAACGACCATATGAAATCAATCTTGCAGGTCTTAGAACATTTTTTAAGGAACATTACTTTATAATATATAATATTGTATTATTTTATTTTAACACATGTGTTTTAAAGAGCCACATGACACTAATGACAAAAAAATAATTTCCGTATGACTGATGACACTGTAAAGCACTGTTTACTGTTTATTTACAGGATATGGTATTATATATTTAGAAAGGCGTGTAGGGTGAGGCTTCAATTTGAATAACTAAAGCTAAAATATTGTATAAAAAAAAACTCTTGCGCATTCCTTTTCATATACAAAAAAACAAAAATAACCTTTGCAGTTTATTTTTATCAAGCACAAATAAGTCTGGGGATTGAACCTGTGATCTCATGGGCTGTGTGTTTCTAAAAGGAGTGCTTTAGACTGCTGAGGATGCTGTGGTCATGCACAGTGATAACAGGTACATTAAGAAACTTAATATTTTGCTAGCAACAGAATGGAAAAGGAACAGAATGGCAAGAAAACAAAAAAAGGCAGTTAAATCAGCTGATTATTTTGTTGTTGTTGGAAAATAAACTGCAGGGAACAAGCAGCTTTCAAAGTCTATCAGGGACTCCATATTGATGGGTAAGTTGACTGGCAACAACATGGAGTCCTTCTCAGTTATAGAGATGGCCCGTGTTCAGTCTGTTTTTGAACTTTCGAACTTCAGAGAAAGTTCGAAAGTTCGAATTTGGACCCATTCAAGTCAATGGGGGGAGTGATAGTTCGAAAAATCAGAGGATTTACAGCTAAACTAACAATGGTAACTTACTGTAAATGGGTGTGGCACCTGAGAAATGGTGGGGAACATGTCACTATCACCAAAACTTGTTAAAACACTTAAAGTCAGATGGGCTACATTGACAATACATTCGAGGATTATCGAATGAACAAACGATCTCTCCTGTTAGCAAACGGTCCTTCCTAGGCTTAGCAAACGAAGGGTTGGATAGTGTAGTGGTTAAAGGCACTGCCTTTGACAGGGAGACCAGGGTTCGAATCCTGGCTAAGGCAGCTATAAAATGTTTGGATTTATCATACCCTAGTAATATAATAACCATATAATAACTTAGTAAATAATACCCTAGTAATATAACTTGTTATTATATTACTAGGTTATCATATGGTCATTATATTACTAGGTTATTATGGTTGTTATATACTAGGTTATTATATGGTTATTATATTATGAGGGTTTTATAATAATCCAAAATTTGTACAGCTGTCCACAGCCAGGATTCGAACCCTGGTCTCCCATGTCAAAGGTGGTGCCTTTAACCACTACACTATCCAGCCACTGCTTTATAGGAGAATATATTAAGGTTATCATATGGTTATATATAGTTATATATTACTATATACCTAGTAATATATCATTGATGTAATGTAGAGGCTCGATAGTGTACTGGTTAAAGGCACCACCTTTGACATGGGAGACCAGGGTCGTATCCTGGCTGGGGGCAGCTATACAAAATTGGTATTATAATACCCTATGTAATATAACAACCATATAATAACATAGTAATATTATAACCATGTAATACCCTTAAATAATTATTACTAGGTATCATATGGTTAATATTACTAGGTTATTATGGTATTATAATACCCTAGTAATATATAACCTTGTAATATATAACCATAATAACCTAGTAATATAATAACCATATGATAACCTAGTAATATAATAACAATATTATATTTAGGTTATTATATGGTTTTATTACATTAGTAGGTTATAAATCCAAACATTTGCATAGCTGACCTAGCCAGGATTCAGACCCTGGTCACCCTGTCAAAGGCATTGCCATTACAACTACACTATCCAGCCACTACATTACACTATACTACATTCTAGAGTTAGTGAAAGGCCCATAATTCGATAATTACGAATTTACGATCGAAAGCCCGGAAACATCGAAAAATCGAAAATTCGGGTCGGGATAGTTCGAGAAGTCCAAGTCCATTCGAACTCATAAAGTTCGGCTCGAACTCGGCTCGAGTTCGAATTCTAGTCCATCCCTACTCAGTTATAGAATCTCTTTCTTACATGAACACAAATGCAACTTATTAGAGAAGAATCTTACAATGTATAGGTGTTCTGGGGAGAAAAACTTAGGATTAAAAAGAAATAAAGTTTAGTTTTCCTTTAAAGATACTCTGGCTTTATAAATAGCAGACATGAATACTGGAGTTGCAGTATACCTTTGACATAAATATAAAACACGGGGCTTTGTACATCCAGACAATACAGAGTGCAACTGTGGCCAATTTCGTACATACACACAAAGAATAGAATAGTGCCCATTCAGTTCTGATTGAATCATTGAACTCACTAAACCGTAATCTAACCCAGGGACAACTATCACATGCAGAAAGTGGACAGGTTTTTATTTCCCATTATATATAATCAAGGACAGAAATGAAAATGATTTCTCTCTTATTCTTTATTGCGATAAGATGTTTACGAAATCCAGTTTAACTGTAATTCAGAGACTAGTCATCGACCCTCGTGGAAACGTTCAAGAGCCTGTATATAAGGAGAGTTGTACAGATCCGAGAACAAGTGGAGCTGTTGATAAGGTAGCATATTGCTTCACCTTCCCTGCAATAGATTTCAATCAGCGGTGTTAAACTGCAATAAAAATTAAAAAATAAAAGGTCAATAGCAAAGTCACAGGTATCTCAGTGTTCTGATCAAAGCCATTCTCCTATAGAAACGACTGTGTGATAATAATTGCTCTTGTCGCTTCTGTGCGAGAATTCCGTGTCCCGACAGCTAGTTCCTGCCTTTCAGTTGTCAGACTACAGTACAAAGAAAGTTTTATTGTAGTCAGTTGTCTGTTATATTTAGGCGTGTTGGTGTCTAGTGTCAAACAAAACCATCCAGATGGAGCTTTAAATAAAAGAAAAGAAACAAATGTTTACACCTAGATAGAGATGGGCGACACTGCTAAAATCTGTTCTGCCTGCGGATTTGGGAAAAAAATTGAAAATTCGTAATTGGCATAAAAACCCATAAAGTCAATGGGAGAAAAAATCTGCCTAAATATAAGGTGAAATCAAGGGAACACATACATATAACCAGAATTAAAAAAAAAAAACTTTCCTCACGATCACACAGTTTTTCGAGTTCCGCCTTCTATTTTCAAACCGCGTTCGATTTTTTTTAGAAAATTCGAGAATTTTCACATTTTCAAGGAATTTTTCAAAAAAATTGTAAAAAATGATACAGTAACTTACTGTAAATGGCTCACTAAAATTCACTCACAGAAAGCTCAAATAGCAGGGGGAAAAAAATTCTCCAACCAAGTGGTGCTTGTCTAGCGGCCTTTTATACCCAGGGGATTGGCATGGGTAAAAATAGCTGCCACTGGGGAATTTGATACATGAAAATCTTTCGAAAATTTTCAAACGTGGGTTTAGAAATCTGTAAAGTTCCAAGATCCACGGATCTCGGAGATTCGCTTGGAACCGGGTTCGGATCCGCAATCTGGTCCATCTCTAGTTAGTATGCCAATCAGATTAAGTCTGAAAGAATATGATTGTATCTAATCAGAATTGATTACAAGTCTTTCAGAAAGAATACGCTTGGTATGCTTTATGGAAGAATCTGATTGTAACCAATTCTGATTGTAACCAATTCTGAGGGAAAAGAATGCGTTAGTATAACCAATCATATTATTCCTAAAATTCTGATTGTAACTAATCAGAATTGGTTTACAATAGATTCTTTCAGAAAGTCTGTTCCCTAGACTACTTCCCAGATCCCAGGGCCATTTACAGTAAGTTAGTATATTATTTTGTAAAATTTTCGAAAATTCCATGAAAATTCAAATTTTCGCGAATTTTCAAAATTCTTGATATTTCAAAAATTTCGAACGCAGTTGGAAAAATATTGGAAAGCGGAATTCCGGAAAATCTGCGAGATCCGGGTTCCACGAACGGCCATCTCTACACCTAGATAGTTTCGCAATAATAAAATACATGCACAAAAATATAATGAAAAATAGTGAGATCCCAAAGAGGACAGTATCTATAGATAGATGTCATTAAATATTGTATATATATGTTCACCCTTAAATAAAACATGTATAGGTTAATTACCCCCAAAACTACAATAGATAGGAATCGACAGACGTAGGGTTAATCGTTACACAGTAAAATCGTTCTTTCCCCCTCCCCTTTCCCATTGCCTCTCAAGGGTTTTTCCTCCTCTGGAAGCTCTCCAAGCTCTTTTACAAGCTTTAACATGCTAAGAGGAAGCAGCATTCAGTCATTGGCTGTGATGCAACTGTTTCACCCATGACTGACAGCTGCTAACTGGAAAACAATGAAGCAGAAAGAGTGGTAAAAGAACATCAGTCCACATTTGGGCTAGTCTTACATCTTCAAATGTTTAACTATTGCAGGTTGGGGTTGGAAGGTAATTTTCCTAAAAAAAATGTCCTTTAACAGCACATCCCTTGCTTTAAGAATGTAAATACAGTCAGGGCTGTTACTAACCAGTTTTACCAATAGACTGCTTTTATAAATTAGCCCTATATTGTTTTTAAAAAAAAAACAATAAGTCAGAAAAATTTTAGTCTTTACCTCCCCTTTATAAAATGTATAGCTAATTTTCACTTTATAGAAAGAAGTTATAAACGTAAGTTCTCTCACTATGATTTAGAAAGTCAGATGTATTCTTAATGTATAATTGGATTTCTGATGGGTGAGATTAATGCAATTTGTTGCTATTCAAGATTGGGGAAATAAGATCTTAATATACTCACTATTCACTCAAACAACTTTACATTTTCTAAATCAACAATTTGAAAAATGTATTCATCTGTGTTTGCCATTACATTTTTAATGTTAGTGAGTGCTTCTAATTGACCCCACCCTCCCTTACTCACTGCCTTTATAGTGTCTGCGACACTTATAAGTTCTGCATAGCCTCAACCATGGACACTGGTCTGCTTCACATCTCCCTCCCCCTTCTCCCTGCCTTCTTTTCTCTGCTGATTCTCTTAAAGGCATGTCCACCCCCAAAACTATAACCCCCCCCACTAATGGCCCCACCATGTAGTGTAATAAAATCCTTACCTCACATCCCAGCTCAATATGGTTCTCCTGTAGTCCTCCCCCAAAGTCTCTGCCTCCTGTCTCACCTCCGGGAGAAGTTTGGCATGTGCACTGCAGCCCTTCTCCCCCTCCGTTTTGCGATCCTCCCCCTAGCAAGAAACCCTTGGCCTATAATAGTTTGCCTTTCCCTAGCCCCAACCACTAAAAAATAATTTTAAGAAAGTCCCCAGAACTCTACTTAACTCCCTCTCTCCCCCGGCATTCTGAGAGAAGCCGGCAGCCGCATCCGTGATTGGCGCCTCTCAGCCAATCACGGACGCGGCTGCCGGTCCCTCCCCCTGCTTGCAGTGTATTGCAAGCAGAAGGCTGGGCTGTGCGTCGGAGGAGAGAGGGAAGGTAAGTAAAGATCGGGGCACTTTCTTAAAATTATTTAAGCGGTTGGGCGGGGGGAAGGCATTCTATGTTATGGGGAAAGTTTATTATAAGGGTGGACACGCCTTAATTGTTGCAGAAAGTGTGCTGGCAGGCAGCCAAAGATCCTGTAAGAGGGTCAGGGATGGGGAACATATTATAATTTCTGCTTCTGGAGTGACAGGTCTTTCCCTGTAAATGCTGTCATTTCAAATGAGGATTTAGAATCTACAGCTCAGATTTAAAATAAAAAAGTAGTGGGATCTTACGTATCTAAAGGGACAGCATACAGTAATATATATATATATATAATTTTTTTTTAAAACAATACTTTAATTTACTCTCTACTTTAATGGCCATAAGGTATAATATACTTGCTTCTTATTGCCTGTAGCTGGCTAATAAAATGAAATTATTGTACGTTATTGTTTTCTAGGCAGCCATTTTTTTTTCAGTACATTTTATAGCCTAAAAGGATTGCCACATAGGACACAGAGAACCATTGGAAGCGGCGCTATAATTAATGCTGCAATTAATTTGTGTATTTTAACTGTAATTAATGGGTGTGTTCTGGATTCCCTGTAGGTTGCAAGGTGTCAAGTTTTTGAGGTTCTGCATTAATAAAATATACAAACAAAGCAAAAAAATATAATAATTATTCAGATGTACTGCATTACTCTTACTGGAGAAATGTGTGGAATATTTCTTAACCTTTCCCTCAGCACGGGAATTATTCATTACTCTCTGAGTATAAAAATGAACATGAGCTATCGTTCTCTTAATGACACATGCGCACATGTACACAGGTTAAAACTTGTGCACCCCCACTAGATACTTTGAAATGTACTCAATACTGCATTATTTAAGGAAAAATATTTGTCTTACTTAAGTCGAATGATACATTTTAACCACTTTTTCTTTCTTTTCTGCTATATCACAAACTTTTTATTTTGCCGTTCGATTCTGACCCGGTGTTTTGTAAATAAACAATACATTTATGCAACATTTCAAAATGTATGTATGTATAACTTTAATAATATAGCGCCACTTAGGTAAGCAGCAATGTATATGATAAAATATAGAGCATGCAAACAAAGTGCAATCATTGTACAGATAAATAAATATTACCATACATTAATAAGTTCCATACATAGGTTAAGACTAGATATTAATTATGGATAAATTGATATGCAAATAAGGAAAAAGGACTTCTGGGAATTTACCATGTTTCCATGGAAGCTCTGGAAAGCTATATCTTTAAATAGACTTCTATGGAATTCCACAAGCTAAATGCAAAACCAGAGCGCCAACTACAGACTTGTTTCAGCGTAATTGAGCATCATCAATGTAGCACAAGTCTTGGTTTTGCAGTGTGATGCACCTATGGACAGACATCAATAACACATCAAATAAGATAGGGAGAGAACCGGCTTTAAAACTCCCCTCTAAGTGATATGCAAATAAAGAACAAAGACTTCTGGGAATTTATCACGTTTCCATGGAAGCTCTATGAAAGCTATGTCTTTAAAAAGACTTCTACACATTCCACAAACTTAATGCAAAACTAGAGCACCAACTACAGACCGGTTACGGCTTTATTGAGCCATCATCAGGTAATGCCGTAGTGGAAACATATTAAATTCCCAGAAGTCTTGTTCCTTATTTGCATATCGCTTAGAGGGAAGTTTTTGAAGCCGGTTCTCTCCATCTTATTGGATAAATTGATATAACGTGGTGGTTGATTTACTAAAATGTATAGAAAGATCTTCAGTTATTGGAAAGGATAGGGATCTTTAGTTTACTGGAAAGGATAGAAGGATCTTTGGTTTCCTAGAAAAGATAGAAGGATCTTTGGATTACTAGAAAGGATAGAAGGATCTTTGGTTTACTAGAAAGGATAGAAGGATCTTTGGTTTCCTAGGAAAGATAGAAGGATCTTTGGATTACTAGAAAGGATAGAAGGATCTTTGGTTTACTAGAAAGGACAGAAGGATCTTTGGTTTACTAGAAAGGATGGAAGTATATTTGGTTTACTAGAAAGGATAGAAGGATCTGTGGTTTACTAGAAAGTATAGAAGGATCTTTGGATTACTAGAAAGGATAGAAGGGTCTTTGGTTTACTAGAAAGGATAGAAGGATCTTTGGTTTACTAGAAAGGATAGAAGGGTCTTTGGATTACTAGAAAGGATAGAAGGATCTTTGGTTTACTAGAAAGGATAGAAGGATCTTTGGATTACTAGAAAGGATAGAAGACTTTGGTTACTAGAAGGATAGAAGGATCTTGGTTTACTAGAAAGGACAGAAGGATCTTTGGTTTACTAGAAAGGATGGAAGTATATTTGGTTTATGAAAGAATAGAAGGATCTGTGGTTTACTAGAAAGTATAGAAGGATCTTTGGATTACTAGAAAGGATAGAAGGGTCTTTGGTTTACTAGAAAGGATAGAAGGATCTTTGGTTTCCTAGAAAAGATAGAAGGATCTTTGGATTACTAGAAAGGATAGAAGGATCTTTGGTTTACTAGAAAGGATAGAAGGATCTTTGGTTTCCTAGAAAAGATAGAAGGATCTTTGGATTACTAGAAAGGATAGAAGGATCTTTGGTTACTAGAAAGGATAGAAGGATCTTTGGTTTACTAGAAAGGACAGAAGGATTTGGTTACTAGAAAGGATAGAAGGGTCTTTGGTTTACTAAAAGGATAGAAGGGCTTTGGTTTACTAGAAGGATAGAAGTATATTGGTTTACTAGAAGGGATAGATGGATTTTCAATCGCATTTGCAGTACATTGAACTAAAGTTTACTGGAACTGAAGTTTTTGTGATGTGTAGTAAATCTTACATGCTAGAAATCAATACTTCAAAAGTTAGCATGAATCATTGTGTCTTAAGCTTACAATCAGAATAGAAAATCAATTCTCAAAACTTGACACCAGAAAACATAAAAACAGCTGATCTAAGCTGAATTTCTATCCTGATTCGCTGTGACATTGAGATGACCATTTACCTTCACTAAATGCTAACTGGCATTAACTGGCCAAAAATGCATTGCACCTGACTGGCAGCAAATTCAGCTACATTGCCGAGGGGGAAATAAAATGTTTTCTTACTGATATGTATAATCATTCAAATAAATAGTGTAGGTTCATAATGTTTTGAAAAGTAGCACACAGTGGAAGACCTTCTGACATTCAGAAGCACGTTGAGCCATCTACAAAAATTGGTTGTTCACAAGACCATGAGACAAGAAGGCCGAAGAGGTAGTATTGTCTCATTGTCATGTGGTACCTCTGAACCACCAATAGAATGATCATTGGCTTTAGGGACAGCTCCCCAATGCACCCAAAATCCTAAGGATTTCCCCTGTGTGCTGACCTTTAACACAGAAATTACCAGGCTATAAGGATCTATCTTAGTGCCCTGTTGGTTAGAAAGTAAGACTATAGCTTGCAGGACACAAGACCCAGCTTATAAATAAATGTTCGGGGTCATTTTTAGAGGATTTCAGACTCTGAACGTCGGGCAGCAAGTAGCAAGTCTACAAGGAGTAATTAGCACAGATAGAGTTAAAAAGACACACTCTGATTTAGAGATTGCTACTTTTTGATGTGTCTACTGTCCTGCCCATCTGAATCTATTAATGTATTTTAGACTTTGACTCTCCTTTAAAGGATGAGTTCTCCCCTCAACAAAGAAAGAAAACATACAGTACCTTAGCTCAACACAAACTCGGGGACTCAGTTGGTGTGTTTTGGCTTTGAGTATATAATGGAAGCACCAGTTTATAAGCTCTCATTCATCAAATAGCTTTACTGACCATGACAGAATTTATCTGATTTTGAACTCATTTCTGCAAACAATGTCATATTTGTTTTTTTTTTACAACATTCATTTATGTGTGATCTCTTTGTAGCTTTGTTTTTTACATCTTTGCGGAATTGTGTCTGGACCGGTCCTCCCTTATAATGGTAATTTCTTTGCGTTCAATTCTTTGAGCACACAATATAATTTCATTTTCCCAGCAACGTAAGTAATAAAAACAAACAGCACGGGAAAGCAGCACGCAAGCCTCATTTGGGAGTTTTAGAGAATATAGAGTTTACCCAGAACAAATGAGCTCTGCGACGTTCCTGGATATTATCTGGAAACAATAGAGCTTTTCCCAACATGAAACCTTCAGAAACATTAGAAATAGATTCAGCTTAAAATTCTAAGCTCACATAGGACCCAAACATGTATGAAATAAATGTTATTTCATTGATCTCAGCGCTGGTAAAATAACTTTTGCTGTCCTTTGGGGGGAGTAGAAATTGCAAGAGTTCAGTAACTTAAGGTTTCCGTCTTACACTAGATAAAACTACTTAAGGATATGTACACTGGAAAATTTGTTTTTTGAAATTGTCCATTAGTGGAACACATAATTCATCCGATCTATCACGTAACATTTTATTGTTCATCTACCCCCTAGATGAACAGTCTGAAACATATTACATTTTAGAGAGGTCAATCAAGTGCCTCACTGTCATAAACTATTCTTCTGTGTGTAGTTTTGCTGTAGCTGGAATGATTTGACAGTTGGTGTTCTGTATGCAGTTTTAACTGTTGGTATATGGGGAAAAAAGTCAGGTCAGTACTCAGAGCCTGAGCAAAACAAGTAATGTATTGAAGGCATGCAGCAACACACACACCTCAGAGTAAGTGCTACTTACACCATATTTATTTATAGATTATGATGATGAAAAGTAATTTTTTGAGTATACATACCCTTATTTATTTACTGCATGTTTACTTAAACCAGAAAGGACAATGACTCAACGTTTAAAGTCTATATTTGAATCAAGCTTAAAGGCACATTAACTCACCTAGACCTTGCTCTTTTTTTGTCCAGTGCAAACTACCGAGATTTACCTGCAAACTGGAGATAGGTAGTGTAGAAAAGTTGTGCATGCTGGGACTTGCCAGCAGGTACGCTCAGTAGGGATGTCCGAATTTCGCAAATCCGGTCCGCTCGTGGATCCGCGAAATTCGAAAATCGCGAGCGAACCCATTAAAACCTATTAAAATTGAAAATACGAGTCTTCAAAAATACGAGGATTCTGCGAAAATACGAAATCTGCGATTTCTCGTATTTCCCGTATTTTCAAAAATACGAGAATCCTCGTAATTTAGAAAATTTTCGAAAACGCGGTCGAAAAGTTCGGAAGGCAGAAAACTGGAAAATCCGCGATATCCGCCGTTCGCAACAACGGTAAATCCACTCAGTCCTTTTTTACCCTCTCTATAGTTTTGTGTTTAGGAATTAGTAGGGTTTATTTGGAATTGTATCATTATGTTGTTTATGTACAGTAAAAATGTGTAGGCTGAGTTTGCTTGCATTATAATGTTTGTTTAATACTGACTTTTTTTTTTCCCCCTTTCCCCCCCTCCCTAAAAAACATTGTAACATTTGTTTTTGTTTTGTAAAGTGTGTTTGCTGATGGAAAAGAGCGTGTCCTTTCCCTATCATCTTTTTATTGTAGGTGATAGGATTTAGTCATGTGTAAATACTATGTATGAGTATATATATATATATGTAAATACGTATATGGAAACAATACAGGGAGATTCAATAAAAGTTTTATTGTTTAAAATGGTGCTAATTTTGCCCCAACCAATCAGATCTTATTTAAAATTTGAAAGCTAACATCTGATTGGTTGGGGCAAATTAGCACCATTTTAAACAATAAGAACTTTAATTGAATAAGCCTGTAAGTTTTGTAAATATTGTACACTAATGTATGATAAGTGATGTTTTGTAATGAATTTTATTTATGTTATTTATTTAAAGTGTATGTTTACTATTGAGTAGCATGTTCAATAAATTCTATATAATGGTATAAAGGTTGGACTAGATGGACATATGTCTTTATGCAACCTCCAATACAATTTACTATGTACCTTTTATACAGGCATTATGGGTAAGGTATACAGGTTGGACTATGGACTTATGTTTTATATAACCTCCAATGCTATGTTACAATGTAACTGTTATACAGACATTATGGGTAGGTATAAAGGTTGGACTAGATGGACGTATGTCTTTATACAACCTCCAATACTATGTACTATGTAACTGTTATACAACATTATGGTGTAGGGTATAAAGGTTGGACAGATAGACGTATGTCTTTATCAACCTCCAATACTATGTTACTATGAACTGTTATACAGACTTATGGGTAGGTATAAAGGTTGGACTAGATGGATGTATGTCTATACAACCTCCAATACTCGTTTACTATGTAAACTGATATAGACATTATGGTAGGGTATAAGGTTGGACTAGATGGATGTATGTCTTTATACAACCTCCAATACTATGTTACTATGTAACTGTTATATAGACATTATGGGTAGGGTATAAAGGTTGGACTAGATGGACGTATGTCTTATACAACCTCCAATACTATGTTACTATGTACTGTATACAGACATTATGGGTAGGTATAAAGGTTGGACTAGATAGACGTATGTCTTTATACACACCTCTAATACTATCTAACTGTTAGACAGACATAGGGGAGGATATAAAGGTTGGACTAGATGGACGTATGTCTTTATAACAACCTCCAATGTGTAATATGAACTGTTAGACAGACATTATGGGTAGGGTATAAATGTTGGACTAGATGGACGTATGTCTTTATACAACCTCCAATACTATTTTATTATGTAAGGTTATACAGACATTATGGGTAGGGTATAAAGGTGGACTAGATGGACGTATGTCTTTATACAACCTCCAATACTATGTTACTATGTAACTGTTTATACAGACATTATGGGTAGGGTATAAAGGTTGGACTAGATGGATGTATGTCTTTATACAACCTCCAATACTTGTTACTATGTAACTGTTATACAGACATTAGGGTAGGGTATAAAGGTTGGACTAGATGGACGTATGTCTTTATACAACCTCCAATACTATGTTTACTATGATAACTGTTATACAGACATTAGGGTAGGGTATAAAGGTTGGACTAGATGGATGTATGTCTTTATACAACCTCAATACTATGTTACTATGTGACTGTTTTACAGACATTAGTGGTAGGGTATAAAGGTTGGACTAGATGGACGTATGTCTTTATACAACCTCCAATACTATGTTACTATGTAACTGTTTATACAGACATTATGGGTTAGGGTATAAAGGTTGGACTAGATGGACGTATGTCTTTATACAAACCTCCAATACTATGTTATATGTAACTGTTATACAGACATATGGGTAGGGTATAAAGGTTGGACTAGATGGACGTATGTCTTTATACAACCTCCAATACTCTGTTACTGAGCATTGTGGTGAGAGGACGTATTTTGCAGAGCTCCTGACCAGTGTGTTTTTGCTGATTTTTCCACTGTGAGAGCTGTTTTCGGGCCTGGCATGGCCTCCAGGAGCCCTGGAGCCCCAGTGGAGATCCAGTTGCCTGGGCCTTTTCACCTCGGTCCCAGTGCTAGGAAAAAAATTGAGCATGGGATCAGGGGTTTGCAGGCCTTGGTAGAAGAACCTAAAGGGTACAATGCGTGAGAGAAGCAATTCGCCGTCTGCGTTCCAAGCTGAAAGGAAAGAAAGACGAGCACACAAGGGCCTTCTCCACATGCAGGCCAAAGATTAAAGTTGTAATCCAGAATATGGAAGTGAAGCTGGAAAAGCTGATCAGAGAAATGTGCTGTCTGATGCAATCGGGCCTAGGCATGAGGCCTTCGCAGTAAGAGACCGGTTCCTTGCAGAGAAAGAACGGTGAGTGTGTCAGCGAGGAACACTTACCTGTGGAGTCCCAGGCCTCTGTGTCCTCTGAGGTCCAACCTGAGCAGGGGGAGAAGCAGGCCTACCTGAGGTGGTTCCAGTGTCCAATTCCCCTGAGATTGCACCTGAGCAGGGAGAAACATCGGACGACTGTCCCAGGAGGGGCAGAATATCACAGGTCTCCTGAGAGAATGTGTGATGCTGGAGTCCCAATAAGGAACCACATCTGTGTTCTCTATGGACAACTGTCTGATGAACCAAATGGAAGGAAAGGAAAAAGAAAATCAAAGAAACAAACAATCTCCAAGTTTGTATAGTGGATGTCGAGTGCTAATGGAATAACCCTGTGGTGCCCAGTGCTGGAAATACTGAGGATGGACACTTACCTTGCTACACAAGGACAGGAGGTAATACCTGAGACAATCCTGAGTGGGGTAGGTAGACCGTGATGGTCCCGGACTGCAGGATTTCCACATATCCAGGAAAACAACACCTGTTCCACCATTTCCCAGTGCTGAGAGGGAATCCAAGATGGCCGCCGAGGTCAGTGATGTGGTTCAGGAAGAGAATGACCCATGCTTTTCCAGGTGTATGGTGAGCACTGATGACATCATTTCCATGTACTCCATTCAAACAATCTGTGGTATAGAAGTAAAGGACGTAACTGTAATATCTAAATTACTGAACCTTGCCAAAGAGATGGAAGGTCCACCAGTTTGAACACCTGGTCTCTGATGGCTCTGGTCTGTTCCCATTACCCATCCCATACACCCCCAGTAATACTGTGTTAACCCTGGTTGCTGCGGCTATTAATCTCTGTATCTGCTGCTGTTAACACTGTAACTACTGGTAACCCTGTCATGTGGTAACCTGTCATTGCTGGTAACCCTGTATCTGACCCTGTCTCACTGGAATCCCTGTCCCTGCTGGTAACCCTGTCCCTGTGGTAACCTGTCTTATTGGTAACCCTGTCCTGCTGTTGTCCGGTCCCGCGGTAACCTGTCCCCGCTGTAACCCTGTCCCTGCTGGTAACCCTGTCCCTGCTGGTAACCCTGTCTCTATTGGTAAACCCTGTCCCTGCTGGTAACCGTCCCCGCTGGTAACCACTGTCCCCGCGGTAACCCTGTCCCCGCTGGTAACCTGTCCCTGCTGGTGACCCTGTCTCTATTGGTAACCCTGTCCCTGCTGGTAACCCTGTCCCTGCTGGTAACCTGTCCCCGCTGGTACACCTGTCCTGTGGTAACCCTGTCCCTGCTGGTAAACCTGTCCCCGCTGGTAACCCGTCCCTGCTGGTGACCCTACTGGTACATCTGTTCCTGTTTTACCCACTCTTATCCAGCCTTCAGTTTCTTATGCAAGAATGGCTACAATAAATCCCAATACTGTTCCTATGCACCGTCCATATGTACCTAACAATGGACCATCTAGGAGGAATGTTGTCAATTTGAAGTGGGCGGGGGAGGGTCCTGCGCCAGGGAGGGACACGTTATTGATGCTATTCCGGGTGGGTTCGATGCGTGCCGACACTAGCATTTATTTCTGGGCCCAATCCTGGGGATTTATTGTGAGTTTTGATAGAGCCCAGGAACTTGACACTTTCTGGAAGAGTTTTGACGGATTTCCTGCCGTGGAAACATTTCAGGGCATTGGCGGGTTCCAAGCCGGGTGTTGTAAGGGTGACCATTAAGGTCTTTAATGAAGCATCCATCCACCCTTGACCTGAAAACCTGGCTTGGTAGATACGGCACTGTCCAGAATGATCTGTCAAAGAACCTTGACCACAATGGCATATGGATGGAGGCTGGAGATGTAATATGAAGTTACATGTTATACGCAATGTTATACCAGCACATTCCCAATTCTGCCTATATTGGTAAAGATCGCATACAATGTTTTCTACCCAGGCCCAAGCCAGGCAATGCTGGAAGTGTGGGTCCTTTTAGGCATTTGAGTAGTTTTGTGACAAGCTGAAATGGGCTTTGGTGTTTAAATCTGGGCATGTGGCTAAAGAGTGTCCCCAGCATCTGCTGCAACCTGTGTGGGGGGACAGGTCTTCCTACACCTGTGCCCTGTCTCCTGGCAGCAAATTGAGAAGGAGTTTCGAAGGAAAATGGAGGAAGCATGGAGTTGTAGTTGGACCGGCCCCGAAACACCTGAACTTGTGTTAATATCCACCCACCTGTGGGAATAAAGCAGGACTACACAGAGAAAAGCCCCAGCTGAGATTAAACCCAAACACCTGTCAAGTAAAACTCGCCAGAGTGTCAAGTCCATACGATCTGCTGCGGAAACCAACTGGTTGTGAGACCCTCCCCTCCTGTCAGACCCACATCCTCAGTAGGAAAGCCCCCTCCTGCAAGGAGGAAGGAGGCTGGGTGACGGTGAAAAAGAAAGGTGGGGGTCCCAAAACCAAAAAAAAAACCTGCTGTTAACAACAACCCTATGGAAACAGACAACCCATATTCCATACTGAATATTGAAAATGACACAAGAATCAATGAGGTAACATGCTGTCTAGAAAGAGAACTCGATAATAATGATTGTCTTGGTGGAAATTGGTTTGGAGGAAGCAGAATATTACTTTAGGTTTATACTGCAAAGAGAGAAGGGTCCGATGATGAGGGGGAAGGGGTAAAAAAGGGGAAATGAAAACTCCCCATAACTTCAATTACCCTGTAAATGGCTGGCCCCCTCCAATTCGCTGTGCATCAATAATGTTGCCAGCCTCAAGTCTGTAATGCAAGTGACTAGAATGGCCTATTTTTTTGCTCTGCCAAATTGAGGCAGACATTTTATTTTTGCAAGAGACCAGGCTTAACAAGCTGGCTGTTACATCAAGCGAAGAGGGAGTGGTCCTGTGGCCTTCCTTTGGCTCTTGCGGCCGAGCTTTAGTGGAGTGGCGGTACTTTTAAAACAGGTTAGGTAACGGTTCAAATAGGGTAATTGAGCTGAGAGGGACGTTGCATGGTCTTGGACAACTGATGGTGGTGGTCACCTGCGCTCATCAACTTTTTATGGCCCGCACATCTAAGCGCGAGAGGAAAGCACTATTCATCAGGATTAAGCCCTTTTTTTATGGCTCAGTCAGTATGTTTGGTGGAGGATTTTTTAACACCATCACTAGAGGCCGATGGACAGGAGAGGCCTGGCTGGCCATAGGGTTACGACATGTAATTTTTAAATAGCGTAGTGAGAGAGGCTGGTTGGTTGATGTGCTGGCTTAGTCACCGCCAAACCTTAACGGGTTTCACTTTCTATAAAGTTAGCAGCAGGAAGTGAATAGAGAGTTTTTTGTTAAGACAAATTCTATTACCTCCTGTAGAGGTGAGGGCAGTTGGAATTTCTGATCACTGTTAATGGTATGTCTCGAATATCCCAGAATCCCCTCGAAAGGTAGAGGTGCTGGCGCCTCAGTGACCATCCTTGAGGAGGAAGTACTAAACAGTCTTTTTTGGCTTTCTTCAGGATCAAGAGTGCTCGAAGGACCTAGCAGGACGGAGTGGTGTGGGGATGACCAAAAGGAGGGGACAGCAAGACTCTTCGAGGCTTAGCAACAGAGAAGGTAGTAGATAAATCTCAACCATCTGAAAACTAAAGGGGAAATGGATAGGTTGGTTGATTGGTGATTGGGGGAAATCACTAGGGTAAAGTCTCAAATGAGAGAATTTCAGTATTATCGTCTGGGCTTCCTTATCTTTGAGAGAGTTATGGGTCTCACCCCTCACCCCGCCGCCCGGCCCACGGAGCACGACACCGACGCCGCACACCGCAAAACACGAAGGCCAAGAGCCCGACGGCCACGAGCCAAAAACGGCGGCGCGCTCACCCCCGCCACCGAGGCACCCTCCACCCGCGCGCCCCCCAAACAGAACCAAACAAAGACAAAAGAAGAGGGGCCACGGGACTGCCCGGAACGGCCGCCCCCGGCCCCGGCAGGCAGAAAACCGTCCGGCCACCACACGACCCGCACCCCCATCCCGCAGCAAGGCCGGCCGCGGGCACCCAGGAAGGAACGCCCATACACACCACCCGGAACAGACCCCCGGAGCGGGACACACCCCGGGCCGGGGCAGCCGAGGCGCCCTCGAAAGACAGACGACGAAAGGCAAAACAGAGAAGACAGAGAGCCCCGGCAAACAGCACGACCACCACACCACCCCCCTCTGAGGCAAAACAAAAGACAAAGCCCAGGACGGCACGGGCAGCGACCCGCCGCACCGCGAAACAGGGCAACCGAGAAAGAAGAAGGAGAAGCGCAAAAGAGAGAAAGAAAAGAGTCGAAGTGGACAAAGAAGGATGAACGAAAAGGAGAGCTATCTGGGAGCAGATAAAGAAAAGAAGAGAAACAAACAAGACCAGCCGAGAAGGCACGAACAAGAGCAAAAAAACAAAGAACGCAAAGAAAGGAGAAAAGCGAGAACACAAAAAAAGAAAGAAAGCGACGAGCACGAGAACGAGGAAACCGGGCGAGAAAAGCAAAAGAACTGAAGACACCAACAGAACGAAAGCCGGGGAACGGGAGAAGAAGACAAGATAAACCACAAAAAAAGAGGGGGAGAGGAAAAAACTTTCCCACTCACCCTCTTCTCCTCTCCTTTCTTCCCTTTCCCTCCCCACTGCTCCCCACCTCCAAAGGCCTCTTCCCCTTTTCCTCCACGTACCTATCTACACCTACTTTATGTATCAATACCAGTACCTTGTAACATTCCTTGTTTGTAGAAACTCATCCAGCTTTTATTAACTGACCAATGAACCTGCCATCACAGTCCCATGGAAGACAGTTCCATAGCTTTTACCGTGTTCTCACAGTGAAAAACCCTTTACCAACTTGAAGCCTAACCTTTTTTCTTCAGTTTTTAAGGGATGTCCTCGTGTCTTTGACATGTTTTATTGGTGAACTGCCCAGATAGTTATGTTGTAGGCCCGTTAATGTATTTATTATACACAAGGTATCAATCCCCACGCAAGCATCTTTCTTTAATACACAAATGTTATGATTAGAATAGTGACATATTGTTAAACACAAATTAGAACTGATGCCATCAATAAGCACCATATCGGATATTGTTGTATCCTATGTATAACAGGATAGTTTACACATTAGAAGAAAACTCAAGACCTCCCATGATTTTGCAGAGGAAGAGAAATTATCTGGTTCTTGCTGAGCAACAAAACTTAAGTGTGATAAATTTCCCCTTGACTCGGATTCCCTCAAGAATTTCCCATTCAAGACTTTTTTCCTTAAACTACACACATGTCAGGCGATGAAATGTTCACTATCAAACATGAGATGTGCAAGTCAAAAGAAAGGGCCCTTGGTATTTTGATGCATCACTTTTTTTTTCTTTGTTGCAACTGTAGTAACAATAAAAAGAAAAAGAAGAAAAGCAAGATACAGTTAGTCTAGATCTCAAGAGCTTTCAAAGATTAATGACGACCATAGCGAAGGTATTATCCATCATAAGCATGACCCTGTAAGGAAATTTTGAAAACACCTGAGCCCTGAAGAGTCCTTTTCTAGATACATAATTTATAATAATTCTCCTGCAACTTGCCTTCATCTGTATTGATAAAGAGAAAACGAAGGCTTAGGGCAACATATATTCTTTATTATTATCCCCTATTCCTAAGGCCAGTTAATGCAAAAAGTGGATTCTGCAAAGTCATGTGGGAAAGAGGATGAAAATCAATATTAAAGGGTGTCTTTACTCTAAAATACATTTTTTAAAAGTTGTATCTTCATATAGAGGCAGAGTCCATTACTCCAAAACTTGGCTTTTAAATTTGAGGTTGTAGATTCTGAGAAATCTCATCATTTTAATCACAGCTTTACAGGGAAAGACCTGTCACCCAAAAGCAGAGAATTACATATGTTCCCCATCCCTGACCTTTATCAGGATCTTTGGCTGCCTGCCAGCACACTTTCTGTAAAATTAAGGAGAATCAGAGAGAAAAGAAGGCAGGGGGGGGGAGGGAGATGTGTAAGTAGAGCAGTGTCCATGGTGAGGCTGTGCAGAGCTATAAGTGTCGCAGACTACAAGGAGCAGTGAGTAAGGAGGAGGGTGGGGGGAATTAGGAGCACTCACTAAACATTAATAATTAATAAAAAGCAAGCACAGATAAATATGTGAGTACCACCATTTTACTTCTCTCGCATGTAGTTTCAGATAATGTAAAGTTGTAAAGTGAGTATAGTGACCCTTTAAGACATTAATATCCCTAATTTTATTATGTAAGAAAGTACAGAACTATCTCTGTAGATTATTTATTATTTCACTTTGAAATCATATTATAGTAGGACCATCTTTGTATGACTTTTGGGCATCCAGTTCCCCAGATATAAATAGAAAACATTTTGAAAAATGAGTTGCCAGTTGGTTCTCGAATCAGTCAAGCCTAAAGAAAGATGACGCATCATTACATCAGTCAATTCAATAAGCTCCCTGCTGACAGCTCATAGCATAGTGAACCTCCTGCACGCAGTTGTCTCAAGCACAGACTAAAATGTTCAAAACCTGTCAATCCTTAGAAGACAGATATTAAAAAAAAACAAACACCATTCTCATACTTCCTTTCTGATGGTGAAACAATCAGTTGCATTCCTTTCCATTATGTTAATTTAAATATAGCTTGTTTCATTATTGAAACATAATGTTCTGCACATACTGTAAAAGAATAAAAATCACTGAAACAAATTAAACTTTTCAGCCTCTGTCCCTGCAAAGCTTAAGTACGACAATGACCTTGACAAGATGTGAAATAAGTAATAGAACCAACTTGGGCTGAACTTCAATTATAATTGTCACACCTGTTGGTATTTCATCATGGAAAGTAACCACACAAGTATAATAGTGTATAAAAGAACGACCATATGAAATCAATCTTGCAGGTCTTGACACTTTTTAAGAACAACTTTATAATAATATAATAATTGTATTATTTTATTTTAACACATGTGTTTTAAAGAGCCACATGACACTAATGACAAAAAAAATAATTTTCGTATGACTGATGACACTGAAGCAATGTTACTGTTTATTTACAGGATTGGTTTTGTATTATTTATTAGAAGGCGTGTAGGGTGAGGCTTCAATTTGAATAACTAAGCAAATATTGTATAAAAAAAACTCTTGGCATTCCTTTTCATTTCATACAAAAAAACAAAATACCTTTGCAGTTTATTTTATCAAGACAAATAAGTCTGGGGATTGAAACCTGTGATCTCATGGGCTGTGTGTTTCAAAAGGAGTGCTTTAGACTGCGAGGATGCTGTGGTCATGCACAGTGATACACAGGTACATTAAGAAACTAATATTTTGCTAGCAACAGATGGAAAAGGAACAGAATGGCAAGAAAAACAAAAAAAGGCAGTTAAATCAGCTGATTATTTGTGTGTGTTGGAAAATAAACTGCAGGGAACAAGCAGCTTAAAGTCTTATCAGGGACTTCCATATTGATGGGTAAGTTGTACTGGCAACAACATGGAGTCCTTCTCAGTTATAGAGATGGCCCGTGTTCAGTCTGTTTTTGAACTTTCGAACTTCAGAGAAAGTTCGAAAGTTCGAATTTGGACCCATTCAAGTCAATGGGGGAGTGATAGTTCGAAAAATCAGAGTGATTTACAGCTAAACTAACAATGGTAACTTAATGTAAATGGGTGTGGCACCTGAGAAATGGTGGGGAACATGTCACTATCACCAAAACTTGTTAAAACATTAAAGTCAGATGGGCTACATTTGACAATACATTCGAGAGGATATCGAATGAACAAACGATCCTTCCTGTTAGCAAACGGTCCTTCTAGGCTTAGCAAACGAAGGGTGGATAGTGTAGTGGTTAAAGGCACTGCCTTTGACAGGGAGACCAGGGTTCGAATCTGGCTAAGGCAGCTATATAAATGTTTGGATTTATTCATACCCTAGTAATATAATAACATATAATAACTTAGTAATATAATACCCTAGTAATATAACATTGTTATATATTACTAGGTTATCATATGGTCATTATATACTAGGTTTTATGGTTGTTATATACTAGGTTATTATATGGTTTTATATTATGAGGGTTTTATAATAATCCAAAATTTGTACAGCTGTCACAGCCAGGATTCGAACCCTGGTCTCCCATGTCAAAGGTGGTGCCTTTAACCACTACACTATCCAGCCACTGCTTTATATGGAGAATATATTACTAGGTTATCATATGGTATTATATAGTATTATTATTACTATATAACCTAGTAATATATCATTGATGTAATGTAGAGGCTCGATAGTGTACTGGTTAAAGGCACCACCTTGACATGGAGACCGGGTTCGTATCCTGGTGGGGGCAGCTATACAAAAATTGGATTATTATAATACCCTAGTAATATAACAAAATATAATAACATAGTAATATTATAACCATGTAATACCCTATAAATATTATATTACTAGGTTATCATATGGTGTTATATTACTAGGTTATTATGGGTATTATAATACCCTAGTAATATAATAACCTTGTAATATAATAACCATAATAACTCTAGTAATATAATAACCATATGATAACCTAGTATATAATAAAACAATATTATTACTAGGTTATTATATGGTTATTACATTAGTAGGGTTTAATAATCCAAACATTTGCATAGCTGACCTAGCCAGGATTCAGACCCTGGTCACCCATGTCAAAGGCATTGCCATTACAACTACACTATCCAGCCACTACATTACACTATACACATTCTAGAGTTAGTGAAAGGCCCATAATTCGATAATTACGAATTTACGATCGAAAGCCCGGAAACATCGAAAAATCGAAAATTCGGGTCCGGATAGTTCGAGAAGTCCAAGTCCATTCGAACTCATAAAGTTCGGTCGAACTCGGGCTCGAGTTCGAATTCTAGTCCATCCCTACTCAGTTATAGATCTCTTTCTTACATGAACACAAATGCAACTTATTAGAGAGAATCTTACAATGTATAGGTGTTCTGGGGAGAAAAACTTAGGATTAAAAAAGAAATAAAGTTTAGTTTTCCTTTAAAGTAACTCTGGCTTTATAAATTAGCAGACAATGAATACTGGAGTTGCAGTACCTTTGACAATAAATATAAACACGGGCTTTGTACATCCAGACAATACAGAGTGCAATTGTGGCAATTTCGTCATACACCACAAAGAATAGAATAGTGCCCATTCAGTTCTGATTGAATCATGAACTCACTAAACCGTATCTAACCCAGGGACAACTATCACATGCACAGAAGTGGACAGGTTTTTATTTCCCATTATATAATCCAAGGACAGAAATGAAAATGATTTCTCTTTATTCTTATTGCGATAAGATGTTTACGAAATCAGTTTTAACTGTAATTCAGAGACTAGTCATCGACCCTCGTGGAAACGTTCAAGAGCCTGTATAGAGGAGAGTTTGTACAGTATCCCGAGAACAAGTGGAGCTGTTGATAAGGTAGCATATTGCTTTTACCTTCCTGCAATAGATTTCAATCAGCGGTTAAACTGCAATAAAATTAAAAATAAAAGGTCAACTAGCAAAGTCACAGGTATCTCAGTGTTCTGATCAAGCCATTCTCCTATAGAAACGACTGGTGTGATAATAATTGTCTTGTCGCTTCTGTGCGAGAATTCCGTGTCCCGACAGCTAGTTCCTGCCTTCAGGTTGTCAGACATACAGTACAAAGAAAGTTTTTATTGTAGTCAGTTGTCCTGTTATATTTAGGCAGTGTTGGTGTCTAGTGTCAAACGAAAACCATCCAGATGGAGCTTTAAATAGAAAGAAACAACATTTGTTACACCTAGATAGAGATGGGCGACACTGCTAAAATCTGTTCTGCCTGCGGATTTGCGGAAAAAAATTGAAATTCGTAAATTGGCATAAAAACCCATTAAAGGTCAATGGGGAGAAAAAATCTGCCTAATATAAGGTGAATCAAGGGAACAATAACATATACCAGAATTTAAAAAAAAAAAAACTTTCCTCACGATCACACAGTTTTTCGAGCTTCCGCCTTCTATTTTCAAACGCGTTCGAATTTTTTTAGAAAAATTCGAGAATTTTCACATTTTCAAGGAATTTTTCAAAAAAATTGTAAAAATGATACAGTAACTTACTGTAAATGGCTCAATAAAAAATCACTCACAGAAAGCTCAAATAGCAGGGGGAAAAAAATTCTCCAACAAGTGGTGCTTGTCTAGCGGCCTTTTAACCCAGGGGATTGGCATGGGTAAAAATAGCTGCCACTGGGGAATTTGATACATGAAAATCTTTCGAAAATTTTCAAACGTGGGTTTAGAAATCTGTAAAGTTCCAAGATCCACGGATCTCGGAGATGCCCTGGAACCGGGTTCGGATCCGCAATCTGGTCCATCTCTAGTTAGTATGCCAATCAGATTAAGTCTGAAAGAATATGATTGTATCTAATCAGAATTGATTACAAGTCTTTCAGAAAGAATCGCTTGGTATGCTTTATGGAAGAATCTGATTGTAACCAATTCTGATTGTAACCAATTCTGATGGGAAAAGAATGCGTTAGATAACCAATCATATTATTCCTAAAAATTCTGATTGTAACTAATCAGAATTGGTTCAATTAGATTCTTTCAGAAGTCTGTTCCCTAGACTACTCCAGATCCCAGGGCATTTACAGTAAGTTAGTATATTATTTTTGTAAAATTCGAAAATTCCATGAAAATTCAAATTTTGCGGAATTTTCAAAATTTCTTGATATTTCAAAAATTTTCGAAAGCAGTTGGAAAAATATTTGGAAAGCGGAATTCCGGAAAATCTGCGAGATCCGGGTTCCACGAACCGGCCATCTCTACACCTAGATAGGTTCGCAATAATAAAAACATGCACAAACCTATAATGAAAATAGTGAGATCCCAAAGAGGACAGTATTATAGATAGAGTCATTAAATATTGTATATATAATGTTCACCCTTAAATAAAAAAAATGTATAGGTTAATACCCCCAAACTACAATAGATAGGAATCTGACAGACGTAGGGTTAACTGTGACACAGTAAAATCGTTCTTTCCCCCTCCCTTTCCCATTGCCTCTCAAAGGGTTTTTTCCTCCTCTGGAAGCTCTCCAAGCTCTTTTACAAGTTTAACTGAAGAGGAAGCAGCATTCAGTCATTGGCTGTGATGCCAACTGTTTCACCCATGACTGCAGCTGCTAACTGGAAGAACAATGAAGCAGAAAGAGTGGTAAAAGAACATCAGTCCACATTTTGGGCTAGTCTTACATCCTCAAATGTTTAACTATTGCAGGTTTGGGGTTTGGAAGGTAATTTTCCTTAAAAAAATGTCCTTTAACAGCACATCCCTTGCTTTAAGAATGTAAAATACAGTCAGGGCTGTTACTAACCCAGTTTTACCAATAGACTGCTTTTATAAATTAGCCCTATATGTTTTTAAAAAAAAAAACAAAAGTCAGAAATATTTAGTCTTTACCTCCCTTTATAAAATGTATAGCTAATTTTCACTTTATAGAAGAGTTTATAACGTAAGTTCCTCACTATGATTTAGAAAGTCAGATGTATTCTTAGTATAATTGGATTTCTGATGGGTGAGATTAATGCAATTTGTTGCTAATTCAAGATTGGGGAAATACAGATCTTAATATACTCACTATTCACTCAAACAACTTTACATTTTCTAAATCAACAATTTGAAAAAATGTATTCATCTGTGTTGCCATACATTTTTATATGTTAGTGAGTGCTTCTAATTGACCCCACCCTCCCTACTCACTGCCTTCTTATAGTGTCTGCGACACTTATAAGTTCTGCATAGCTCACCATGGACAACTGGTCTGCTTACATCTCCCTCCCCCTTCTCCCTGCCTTCTTTTCTCTGCTGATTCTCTTAAAGGGCATGTCCACCCCCAAAACATAACCCCCCCCACTAATGGCCCCACCATGTAGTGTAATAAAATCCTTACCTCCATCCCAGTCCAATGGTTCTCCTGTAGTCCTCCCCCAAAGTCTCTGCCTCCTGTTCACCTCGGGAGAAGTTTGGCATGTGCACTGCAGCCCTTCTCCCCCTCCGTTTTGCGATCCCTCCCCTAGCACAAAAACCCTTGGCCATATAATAGTTTGCCTTTCCCTAGCCCCAACCACTAAAAAATAATTTTAAGAAAGTCCCCAGAACTCTACTTAACTTCCCTTTCTCCCCCGGCATTCTGAGAAGCGGCAGCCGCATCCGTGATTGGCTGCCTCTCAGCCAATCCGGACGCGGCTGCCGGTCCCTCCCCCTGCTTGCAGTGTATTGCAAGCAGAAGGCTGGGCTGTGCGTCGGAGGAGAGAGGGAAGGTAAGTAAGATCGGGGCACTTTCTTAAAATTATTTTATAGCGGTTGGGGCTGGGGGAAGGCATTCTATGTTATGGGGAAAGTTTATTTATAAGGGTGGACACGCCTTTAATTGTTGCAGAAAGTGGCTGGCAGGCAGCCAAAGATCCTAGTAAGAGGTCAGGGATGGGGAACATATTATAATTTCTGCTTCTGGAGTGACAGGTCTTTCCTGTAAATGCTGTCATTTAAATGAGGATTTCTCAGAATCTACAGCTCAGATTTAAATAAAAAAAGTAGTGGATCTTACTGTATCTAAAGGGACAGCATACAGTAATTATATATATATATAATTTTTTTTAAAACAATTACTTAATTTTACTCTTACTTTAATGGCCATAAGGTATAAATTACTTGCTCTTATTGGTGTAGCTGGCTAATAAAATGAAATTATTGTACGTTATTGTTTTCTAGGCAGCCATTTTTTTTTCAGTACCTTTTAGTAAAAGGATTGCCACATGGACACAGAGAAACCAATTGAAGCGGCTATAATTAATCTGCTGCAATTAATTTGTGTATTTTAACTGTAATTAATGGTGTGGTTTCTGGATTCCCTGCTAGGTTGCAAGGTGTCAAGTTTTTGAGGTTCTGCATTAATAAAATATACAAACAAAGCAAAAAAATATATAATTATTCAGAATGTACTGCATTACTCTTACTGAGAAATGTGTGGAATATTTCTTAACCTTTCCCTAGCACGGGAATTATTCATTACTCTCTGAGTATAAAATGAACATGAGCTATCGTTCTATAAATGACACATGCGCACATGTAACAGGTTAAAACTTGTGCACCCTCCACTAGATACTTTGAAATGTACTCACTATACTGCATTATTTAAGGAAAATATTTGTCTTACTAAGTCGAATGATACATTTTTTAACCACTTTTTCTTTTCTTTCTGCTATATCACCAACTTTTTATTTTGCCGTTCGATTCTGACCCGGTGTTTTTATAAATAAACAATACATTTTATGCAACATTTCAAAATGTTGTATGTATAACTATAATATAGCGCCATAGGTACGCAGCAATGTATATGATAAAATATAGAGCATGCAAACAAAGTGCAATCAATTGTACAGATAATAAATATTACCATACATTAAAAAGTTCCATACATAGGTTAAGACTAGATATTTTAATTATGGATAAATTGATATGCAAATAAGGAACAAGGACTTCTGGGAATTTACCATGTTTCCATGGAAGCTTCTGGAAAGCTATATCTTTAAAAGACTTCTATGGAATTCCACAAGCTAAATGCAAAACCAGAGCGCCAACTACAGACTTGTTCAGCGTAATTGAGCCATCATCAATGTAGCACAAGTCTCTGGTTTTGCAGTGTGTGCACCTTGGACAGACATCAAAACACATCAAATAAGATAGGGAGAGAACCGGCTTTAAAACTCCCCTCTAGTGATATGCAAATAAAAAACAGACTTCTGGGAATTTATCACGTTTCCATGGAAGCTCTATGAAAAGCTAGTCTTTAAAAAGACTCTACAAGCATTCCACAAACTTAATGCAAAACTAGAGCACCAACTACAGAACGGTTACGGCTTTATTGAGCCATCATCAGTTGTTGCACTGTAGTGGAAACATATAAAATTCCCGAAAGTCTTTGTTCCTTATTTGCATATCGCTTAGAGGGAGTTTTGAAGCCGGTTCTCTCCTACTATTGGAAAATTGATATAACTGTGGTGTTGATTTACTAAAATGTTAGAAAGATCTTCAGTTTTTGGAAGGATAGAAGGATCTTAGTTTACTGGAAAGGATAGAAGGATCTTTGGTTTCCTAGAAAAGATAGAGGATCTTTGGATTACTAGAAAGGATAGAAGGATCTTTGGTTTACTAGAAAGGATAGAAGGATCTTTGGTTTCCTAGAAAAGATAGAAGGATCTTTGGATTACTAGAAAGGATAGAAGGATCTTTGGTTTACTAGAAAGGACAGAAGGATCTTGTTTTTACTAGAAAGGATGGAAGTATATTGTGTTACTAGAAAGGATAGAAGGATCTGTGGTTTACTAGAAAGTATAGAAGGATTTGGATTACTAGAAAGGATAGAAGGGTCTTTGGTTACTAGAAAGGATAGAAGGATCTTTGGTTTACTAGAAGGATAGAGGGTCTTTGGATTACTGAAAGGATAGAAGGATCTTTGGTTTACTAGAAAGGATAGAAGAGGTCTTTGGATTACTAGAAAGGATAGAAGGATCTTTGGTTTACTGAGGATAAAGAGGTACGCAGAAGGATCTTTGGTTTACTAAAAGGAAATGAGTATATTTGGTTTACTAGAAAGAATAGAAGGATCTGTGGTTTACTAGAAAGTATAGAAGGATCTTTGGATTACTAGAAAGGATAGAAGGGTCTTTGGTTACTAGAAAGGATAGAAGGATCTTTGGTTTCCTAGAAAAGATAGAAGGATCTTTGGATTACTAGAAAGGATAGAAGGATCTTGGTTACTAGAAAGGATAGAAGGATCTTTGGTTTCCTAGAAAAGATAGAAGGATCTTTGGTTACTAGAAAGGATAGAAGGATCTTTGGTTTACTAGAAAGATAGAAGGATCTTTGGTACTAGAAAGGACAGAAGGATCTTTGGTTATAGAAGGTAGAAGGGTTTGGTTACTAGAAAGGATAGAAGGGTCTTGGTTTACTAGAAAGGATAGAAGTATATTTGGTTTACTAGAAGGGATAGATGGATTTTCAATCGCATTTGCAGTACATTGAACTAAGTTTACTGGAACTGAAGTTTTTGTGATGTGTAGTCAAATCTTACATGCTAGAAATCAATATTCAAAAGTTAGCATGAATCATGTGTGTTAAGCTTACAATCAGAATAGAAAATCAATTCTCAAAACTTGACACCAGAAAACATAAAAACAGCTGATCTAAGCTGAATTCTATCTGATCTGATTCGTGTGACATTGAGATGACCATTTACCTTCACTAAATGCTAACTGGCATTAACTGCCAAAAATGCATTGCACCTGACTGGCAGCAAATTCAGCTACATTGCCGAGGGGGAAATAAAATGTTTTCTTACTGATATGTATAATCATTCAAATAAATAGTGTAGGTTCATAATGTTTTGAAAAAGTAGCAACAGTGGAAGACCTTCTGACATTCAGAAGCACGTGAGCATCTACAAAAATTGGTTGTTCACAAGACCATGAGACAAGAAGGCCGAAGAGTTAGTATTGTCTCATTGTATGTGGTACCTCTGAACCACCAATAGAATGTATCAATTGGCTTTAGGGACAGCTCCCCAATGCCACCCAAATCCTAAGGATTTCCCCTGTGTGTGCACCTTTACCAAAGAAATTACCAGGCTATAAGGATCTATCTTAGTGCCCTGTTGGTTAGAAAGTAGACTATAGCTGCAGGACACAAGACCCAGCTTATAAATAAATGTTCGGGGTCATTTTTTGAGGATTTCAGACTCATGAACGTCTGGGCAGCAAGTAGAAGTCTACAAGGAGATAATTAGCACAGATAGAGTTAAAAAGACAACTCTTGATTTAGAGATTGCTACTTTTTGATGTGTCTACTGTCCTGCCCATCTGAATCTAATGATTATTAGACTTTGACTCTCCTTTAAAGGATGAGTTCTCCCTCAAACAAAGAAAGAAATACATACAGTACCTTAGCTCAACACAAAATCGGGGGACTCAGTTGGGTGTTTGGCCTTTGAGTATATAATGGAAGCACCAGTTTATAAGCTCTCACTTCATCAAATAGCTTTACTGACCATGCACAGAATTTATCTGATTTTGAACTCATTTCTGCAAACAATGTCATATTTGTTTTTTTTTTACAACATTCATTTTATGTGTGATCTCTTTGTAGCTTTGTTTTTTTTACATCTTTGCGGAATGTGTCTGGACCGGTCCTCCTATAATGTAATTTCTTTGCGTTCAATTCTTTGAGCACACAATATAATTTCATTTTCCCAGCAACGTAAGTAATAAAAACACAAACAGCACGGGAAAGCAGCACGCAAGCCTCATTTGGGAGTTTTAGAGAATATAGAGTTCTACCCAGAACAAATGAGCTCTGCGACGTTCCTGGATATTATCTGGAAACAATAGAGCTTTTCCCAACATGAAACCTTCAGAAACATTAGAAATAGATTCAGCTTCAAAATTCTAAGCTCACATAGGACCCAACATGTATGAAAATAAATGTTATTTCATTGATCTCAGCGCTGGTAAAATAACTTTTGCTGTCCTTTGGGGAGGAGTAGAAATTGCAAGAAGTTCAGTAACTAAGGATTTCCGTCTTACACTAGATAAAAACTACTTAAAGGATATGTACACTGGAAAATTTGTTTTTGAAATTGTCCATTAGGGAAAATAATTCATCCGATCTATCACTGTAACATTTTATTGTTCATCTACCCCCTAGATGAACAGTCTGAAACATATTACATTTTAGAGGTCAATCAAGTGCCTCACTGTCATAAACTATTCTTCTGTGGGTAGTTTTGCTGTAGCTGGAATGATTTGACAGTTGGTGTTCTGTATGCAGTTTTAACTGTTGGTATATGGGGAAAAAAGTCAGGTCAGTACTCAGAGCCTGAGCAAAACAAGTAATGTATTGAAGGCATGCAGCAACACACACACCTCAGAGTAAGTGCTACTTACACATATTTATTTATAGATTATGATGATGAAAAGTAATTTTTTGAGTATACATACCCTTATTTATTCTACTGATGTTTACTAAACCAGAAGGACAATGACTCAACGTTTTAAAGTCTATATTTGAATCAAGCTTAAAGGACAATTATACTCACCTAGACCTTGCTCCTTTTTGTCCAGTGCAAACTACCGAGATTTACCTGCAAACTGGAGATAGGTAGTGTAGAAAGTTGTGCATGCTGGGACTTGCCAGCAGGTACGCTCAGGAGGGATGTCCGAATTTCGCAAAATCCGGTCCGCTCGTGGATCCGCGAAATTCGAAAATCCGGAGCGAACCCATTAAAACCTATTAAAATTTGAAAATACGAGTCTTCAAAAATACGAGGATTCTGCGAAAATACGAAATCTGCGATTTCTCGTATTTTCCCGTATTTTCAAAATACGAGAAATCCTGTAATTTAGAAAATTTTCGAAAACGCGGTTCGAAAAGTTCGGAGGCGAAAACGGAAAATCCGGATATCCGCCTTCGCAAACAACGGTAAATCCACTCATCCTTTTTTACCCTCTCTATAGTTTTGTGTTTAGGAATTAGTAGGGTTTATTTGGAATTGTATCATTATGTTGTTTATGTACAGTAAAAATGTTGTATGGCTGAGTTTGCTTGCATTATAATGTGTGTTTAATACTGACTTTTTTTTTTCCCCCTTTCCCCCCCTCCCTAAAAACATTGATAACATTTGTTTTTGTTTTGTAAAGTGGTTTGCTGATGGATAAATGGCTCTGTCCTTTCCCTCATCATCTTTTTATTGTAGGTGATAGGATTAGTCATGTGTAAATAATATGTATGTATTATAAATATATGTAAATACGTATATGGAAACAATAACAGGGAGATTCAATAAAAGTTTTTATTGTTTAAAATGGTGCTAATTTTGCCCCAACCAATCAGATCTTATTAACATTTGAAAGCTAACATCTGATTGGTTGGGGCAAAATTAGCACCATTTAACAATAAGAACTTTAATTGAATAAGCCTGTAAGTTTTGTAAATATTGTACACTAATGTATGATAAGTGATGTTTTTGTAATGAATTTTATTTATGTTATTTATTAAAGTGTATGTTACTATTGAGTGCATGTTCAATAAATTCTATAATGTATAAAGGTTGGACTAGATGGACATATGTCTTTATGCAACCTCCAATACAATTTACTATGTACCTTTTATACAGGCATTATGGGTAAGGTATACAGGTTGGACTATATGGACTTATGTCTTTATATAAACCTCCAATGCTATGTTACAATGTAATGTTATACAGACATTATGGGTAGGGTATAAAGGTTGGACTAGATGGACGTATGTCTTTAACAACCTCCAATACTATGTTACTATGTAACTGTTATACAGACATATGGGTAGGGTATAAAGGTTGGATAGATAGACGTATGTCTTTATACAACCTCCAATACATGTTACTATGTAACTGTTATACAGACATTAGGGTGGGTTAAAGTTGGACTAGATGGATGTATGTCTTATACAACCTCCAATACTCATGTTACTATGTAACTGTATATAGACATTATTATGGGTAGGGTATAAAGGTTGGACTAGATGGATGTATGTCTTTATACAACCTCCAATACTATGTTACTATGTAACTGTTATATAGACATATGGGTAGGGTATAAGGTTGGACTAGATGGACGTATGTCTTATACAACTCTCCATACTAGTTACTATGTAACTGTTATACAGACATTATGGGTAGGGTATAAAGGTTGGACTAGATAGACGTATGTCTTTATACAACCTCTAATACTATCTAACTGTTAGACAGACATTATGGGTAGGATATAAAGGTTGGACTAGATGGACGTATGTCTTTATACAACCTCCAATGCTGTTAATATGTAACTGTTAGACAGACATTATGGGTAGGGTATAAATGTTGGACAGATGGAGTATGTCTTTATACAACCTCCAATACTTTTATTATGTAACGGTTATACAGACATTATGGGTAGGTATAAAGGTTGGATAGATGGACGTATGTCTTTATACAACCTCCAAACTATGTTACTATAACTGTTATACAGACATTAGGGTAGGGATAAAGGTTGGACTAGATGGATGTATGTCTTTATACAACCTCCAATACTATGTTACTATGTAACTGTATTACAGACATTATGGGTAGGGTATAAAGTTTGGACTGGATGGACGTATGTCTTTATACAACCTCCAATACTATGTTACTATGTAACTGTTATACAGACATTATGGGTAGGGTAAAAGGTTGGACTGATGGATGTATGTCTTTATACAACCTCAATACTAGGTACTATTGGACTGTTATACAGACATATGGGTAGGGTATAAAGGTTGGACTAGATGGACGTATTCTTTATACAACCTCCAATACTATGTTACTATGTAACTGTTATACAGCACTTATGGGTAGGGTTAAAGGTTGGACTAGATGGACGTATGTCTTTATACAACCTCCAATACTATGTTACTATGTAACTGTTATACAGACATTATGGGTAGGGTATAAAGGTTGGACTAGATGGACGTATGTCTTTATAAAACCTCCAATACTCTGTTAACTGAGCATTGTGGTGAGAGGACGTATTTTGCAGAGCTCCTGACCAGTGTGTTTTTTGCTGATTTTCCCACTGTGAGAGTGTTTTTCGGGCCTGGCATGGCCTCCAGGAGCCCTGGGAAGCCTCCAGTGGAGATCCAGTGCCTGGGCCTTCCACCTCGGTCCCCAGTGCTAGAAAAAACTTGAGCATGGGGATCAGGGGTTTGCAGAGGCCTTGGTAGAAGACCTAAAGAGGTACAATGCTGTGAGAGAAGCAATTCGCCGTCTGCGTTCCAAGCTGAAAGGAAAGAAAGACGAGCACACAAGGGCCTTCTCCACATGCAGGCCAAAGATTAAAGTTGTAATCCCGATATGGAGTGAAGCTGGAAAAGCTGATCCAGGAAGAATGTAGCTGTCTGATGCAATCGGGCCTAGGCATGAGGCCTTCGCAGTAAGAGACCGGTTCTTGCAGAGAAAGAACGGTGAGTGTGTCAGCGAGGAACATACCTGTGGAGTCCCAGGCTCTGTGTCCTCTGAGGGTCCAACCTGAGCAGGGGAGAAGCAAGCCTACCTGAGGTGGTTCCAGTGTCCAATTCCCCTGAGATGCACCTGAGCAGGGGAGAACATCGACGACTGGTCCCAGGAGGGGCAGAATATACACGTCTCCTGAGAGAGATTGTGAGCTGGAGTCCCCAATAAAGGAACCACATCTGGTGTTCTCTATGGACCAACTGTCTGATGAACCAAATGAAAGGAAAGGAAAAAAGAAAATCAAAGAAAAAAACAATCTCCAAGTTTGTAATTGTGCGATGTCGAGTGCTAATGGAATAACCCTGTGGTGCCCAGTGTGTGGAAATACTGAGAGATGGACATTACCTGCTACACAAGGACAGGAGGTAATACCTGAGACATCCTGAGTGGGGTAGGTAGCCGTGATGGTCCCGGACTGCAGGATTCCACATATCCAGGGAAAACAACACCTGTTCACACTTCCCAGTGCTGAGAGGGAATCCAAGATGGCCGCCGAGGTCAGTGATGTGGTTCAGGAAGAGAATGCACCATGCTTTTCCAGGTGTATGGTGAGCACTGATGACATCATTCCATGTACTCCATCAAACAATCTGTGGTATAGACCCTGTAAAGGACGTAACTGTAATATCTAAATTTACTGAACCTATGCCAAAGAGGATGGAAGGTCACCAAGTTTGAACACCTGGTCTCTGATGGCTCTGTGTCTGTTCCCATTACCCATCCCATACCCCCAGTATACTGTGTTTAACCCTGTGTTCTGCTGCGACTATAATCCGTATCTGCTGCTGTTAACACTGTAACTAACTGGTAACCCTGTCATTGCTGGTAACCCTGTCATTGCTGGTAACCCTGTATCTGACCCTGTCTCATCTGAATCCCTGTCCTGCTGGAACCTGTCCCTGCTGGTAACCCTGTCTCTATTGGTAACCCTCTTCCCTCCCGCTGGTAACCCTGTCCCCGCTGGTAACCCTGTCCCTGCTGGTAACCCTGTCCCTGCTGGTAACCCTGTCTCTATTGTAACCCTGTCCCTGCTGGTAACCCTGTCCCCGTGGAACCCTGTCCCCGCTGGTAACCCTGTCCCCGCTGGTACCCTGTTCCCTGCTGGTGACCCTGTCTCTATTGGTAACCTGTCCCTGACTGGTAACACCTGCCCTCCCTGCTGTAACCCGTCCCCGCTGTAACCGGTCCCTGCTGGTAACCCTGTCCCCGCTGGTAACCCTGTCCCTGCTGGTGACCCTACTGGTACATCTGTTCCTGTTTTACCCACTCTTATCCAGCCTTCAGTTTCTTATGCAAGAATGGCTACAATAAATCCCAATACTGTTCCTATGCACCGTCCATATGTACCTAACAATGTACCATCTAGGAGGAATGTTGTCAATTTGAAGTGGGCGGGGGAGGGTCCTGCGCCAGGGAGGGACAATGTTATTGATCGGCTATTCCGGGCTGGGTTCGATGCTGCCGACATCTATGCATTTATTTCTGGGCCCAATCCTGGGGAATTTATTGTGAGTTTTGATAGAGCCCAGGAACTTGACACTTTCTGGAAGAGTTTTGACGGATTTCCTGCACTGTGGAAACATTTCAGGGCATTGGCGGTCTCCAAGCCGGGTGTTGTAAGGGTGACCATTAAGGTCTTTAATGAGAGCATTCCACCCTCTGACCTGAAAACCTGGCTTGGTAGATACGGCACTGTCCAGAATGATCTGTCAAAGAACCTTGACCACAATGGCATATGGGATGGAGGCTGGAGATGTAATATGAAGTTACATGTTATACGCAATGTTACCCAGCACATTCCCAATTCTGCCTATATTGGTAAAGATCGCATACAATGTTTCTACCCAGGCCAGCCAAGGCAATGCTGGAAGTGTGGGTCCTTTAGGCATTTGAGTATGTTTTGTGACAAGCTGAAATGTGCTTTGTGTTTAAATCTGGGGCATGTGGCTAAAGAGTGTCCCAACAGCATCTGCTGCAACCTGTGTGGGGGGACAGGTCATTCCTACACCTCGTGCCCTGTCTCCTGGCAGCAAATTGAGAAGGAGTTTTCGAAGGAAATGGAGGAAGCAGTGGATGTTGTAGTTGGACCGGCCCCAGAAACACCTGAACTTGTTGTAATATCCAACCCACCTGTGGAGAATAAAGCAGGATCTACACAGAGAAAAGCCCCAGCTGAGATTAAACCCAAACACCTGTCAAGTAAAACTCGCCAGAGTGTCAAGTCCATACGATCTGTGCGGAAACCAACTGGTGTGAGACCCTCCCCTCCTGTCAGACCCACATCCTCCAGTAGGAAGCCCCCTCCTGCAGAGGAAGGAGGCTGGGTGACGGTGAAAAAGAAAGGTGGGGGTCCCAAAACCAAAAAAAAACCTGCTGTTAACAACAACCCTATGGAAACAGACAACCCATATTCCATACTGAATATTGAAAATGACCAAGACATCAATGAGGTAACATGCTGTCTAGAAAGAGAACTCGATAATAATGATGTCTTGGTGGAAATTGGTTTGGAGGAAGCAGAATATTTACCTTTAGGTTTATCTGCAAAGAGAGAAGGGTCCGATGATGAGGGAAGGAGGGTAAAAAAGGGGAAATGAAAACTCCCCATAACTTCAATTACCCTGTAAATGGCTGTGCCCCCTCCAATTCGCTGTGCATCAATTAATGTTGCCAGCATCAAGTCTGTAAGTGCACGTAGAATGGCCTATTTTTTGCTCTGCCAAATTGAGGCAGACATTTTATTTTTGCAAGAGACCAGGCTTAACAAGCTGGCTGTGTTACATCAAGCGAAGAGGGAGTGGTCCTGTGGCCCTTCCTTTTGGTCTCTTGCGGCCGAGCCTTTCAGTGGAGTGGCTGTACTTTTTAAAACAGGTTAGGTAACGGTCAAACGGGTAATTGAGCTTGAGATGGGACGTTGCATGGTCTTGGACAACCTGATGGGTGGTTCACCTCTGCGCCTCATCAACTTTTATGGCCCGCAATCTAAGCGCGAGAGGAAAGCACTATTCATCAGGATTAAGCCCTTTCTTTTTATGGCTCAGTCAGTAGTGTTTGGTGGAGATTTTAACACCATCACTAGGCCGATGGACAGGAGAGGCCTGGCTGGTCCATTAGGGTACGACAGTAATTTTTTAAATAGCGTAGTTAGAGAGGCTGGTTTGGTTGATGTGCATGTTCGTCACTCGCCAAACCTCACGGGTTTCACTTTCTATAAAGTTAGCAGCAGGAGTAGAATAGATAGGTTTTTTGTTAAAGAAAATTCTATTACCTCTCCTGTAGAGGTGAGGGCAGTGGAATTTTCTGATCACTGTTTACTGGTCATGTCTCTGAATATCCCAGAATCCCCCTCGAAAGGTAGAGGTCTCTGGCGCCTCAGTTCGACCATCCTTGAGGAGGAATGTACTAAACAGTCTTTTTTGGCTTTCTTTCAGGATCAAGAGTCTCTGAAGGACCTAGCAGGACGGAGTGGTGGGAGATGACCAAAAGGAGGACAGCAAGACTCTTTCGAGGCTTAGCAACAGAGAAGGTAGTAGATAAATATCATACCTATCTGAAACTCAAGAGGAAACTGGATAGGTTGGTGTCTGATTGTGGTGATTTTGGGGAAATCACTAGGGTAAAGTCTCAAATGAGAGAATTTCAGTATTATCGTCTGGCTTCCTTATCTTTTGAGAGAGATTATGGGTCTCACCACTCACCCGATCCCTACCAAAACTGTAAGGAGTCAGTTGCCCGCAAGCTGGTTAATGGCTTGTGGGGGAAGAATGGGACTTTCAGGACATCTCCTGATAGTATCCTGTCAGTTGTTAAAGATTTCTATACTAAGTGAGAAAAAACTCAGCCAGGCTGACATGTCCAGTTTTTTGGAGAAAACTCTGGTTCCTTCAGATCATGACATTCCTTGGGACAATTTGACTGAAGATATCACTGTGGAAGAGGTGAGGGCAGCCATAGAAGGTCTTGCTGTTAAAAAGTCCCCTGGGCCTGATGGTCTTACGGCGGAGTTTTACAAGACCTTTTGTGATATTCTGGCCCCTAATCTCGTGGAGGTTTTTTCAGACTCCCTGGTTCAGGGTCTCCTTCCACCATCCATGAGATGTTCTGCTTTAATACTTTTGTCAAAAGGGTTAGATTCTTCCAGGATTGAGAATTGGCGCCCCATCTCCTTGCTCAATACTGATAGGAAAATCTTGGCAAAAGTTTTATTCAATCGCCTGTTTGAGGTAGCACACTTGTTACTTTCTCCCTTGCAACACTGCACAGTTAAGGGTAGATCCACCTTTTCTGCAGTATTGGGGGTCCGGGAGGCTCTAATGCATTGCAAGTCCTGTGAGTGGGGAAAGTACCTCCTTTCTTTGGATCAGTCTAAGGCTTTTGATAGAGTGAATCACAAGTACCTTTGGAGTGTCCTTGGAAGATACGGTATTCCTAAGGTATTCATTAATTGGCTTAAATTTCTATATGAAGGTGCAATAAGCTTCCCACTTGTGAATGGATGGTCAGGAGAGTCTTTTAGGGTCTCTTCTGGGGTCAGGCAAGGTTGCCCGCTTAGCCCTTTGCTTTATGTGTTTGCCATAGATCCTCTACTTCGGAGGCTTGATGGGGATACATTGGTGGGGGTGCCTGTATTTCCAGGGGTTTCCCTGAAGACTATGGCCTATGCTGATGATGTCACTCTTGTTATCTCGAGCCCTGATGAAGCAAATGAAGTTGCCGAGCTTCTAAGGCCTCCGGATCTGTAATTAACAGGAGCAAATGTGAAGCTTTTTGGATGGGAAAAGAAGGCAATCCAGCTTTCAACCTTCCGGGAATATTTCCTAAGCCTTCTCCTAAAATTAAGATCTTAGGGATCATATTCGGTCAGGGCGATTTTGCTGAACAAAATTGGGAGGTGAGGTTGAATATTGCATCTTCTAAGGTGAATCAGTGGAAGGGGAGATCTTTCACTCTGAGGGAAAGAGTTTCATTGATCAAAACTTACCTGATCCCGATTTTCCTGTATATCAGCACAGTGTGCCTTTTGCCAGAGAAGTACTATACAAGAATAAATGGTTTGTTTTTCCAAATGTTATGGGGAAACAGACTGAACCTTGTTAAAAGGAATGTCGCCTACCTTAAAAGGCAGGAGGGCGGGTTAGACATGGTTAACCCAGTTGTGTTTTTCGTAAACACCTTCATTAAATACAATTTTTCTAACCTCCTTGAGGAGAAGCCTCCTTTTTGGGTAGAGATCTTTAAGAACTGGGTTTCTCCTTTTCTTGGGCTTTGGATGAACGGTGGCTTGGTAAAGAGTCTGCGTGTTCCTCACGGTCCTCTTCCCTCCTATGTGACGGGAGCCCTGAAAGTGATGAGGAAGTGGAAAATGCAAGTGGAAGAAATTAGGTCCTCACCTAGGAGGGACATCGACAAGAGGATCTTGTCTTCTTACTTCTATGAACCACTCGCCTTAAAAGATTGCCCAGACAACGTTTTGAGAACAGGGCTCTCTTTAGTTACTTCCTCGAGGGTTCCCCCCAAGTTTAGGGATGTTGTCTGGCGTTCCTTTCATGGAAAACTCCAATGATCGTAAATGTCCTAGAGAGGGGTGCAATGGTCTTGATGAGACAATGGACCATTTCCTACTTGATTGTCCTTTTAACATAGAAGTTTACAAAAAGGTGTCCAGAGAATTGGTTATCCCCTGCCTTTCAGGTATGTCCTACCAGGGGTGGGCTTATGGGGTGTCTCAACGACATGAGGGTCTTGCTTTAACCACTTTTTTTCTAGTTAGTGCAGTAGTTAAGTACTACACATGGAGTGCACGGAGTTTACTTACAGTTATGCAGAAAGTCCTTTCCTGTGAGGAGGTGGTTTCCAACATCACAAGGGAACTTGGGAAGATTAAAGCTCTTGAGAAGCAGAGGATATAAAGACATACGTCCATCTAGTCCAACCTTTTACCCTACCCATAAGTCTGTATAACAGTTACATAGTAACATAGTATTGGGTTATATAAAGACAATCTCCATCTAGTCCACCTTTATACCCTACCCTAACTACCAGTCTGTATAACAGTTACATAGTAACATAGTATTGGAGGTTATAAATAAAATACGTCCATCTAGTCCAACCTTTATACCCTACCCATAATGTCTGTATAAACAGTTACATAGTAACTAGTATTGGGGTGTATAAAGACATACGTCCATCTTAGTCCAACCTTTATACCCTACCATAATGTCTGTATAACATTACATAGTAACATAGTTTGGAGGTTGTATAAAAACATACGTCCATTTAGTCCAACCTTATACCCTACCTATAATGTCGTATAACAGTTACTAGTAACATAGTATTGGAGGTTGTATAAAGACATACGTCCATCTAGTCCAACATTTTATCCCTACCCATAATGTCTGTATAACAGTTACATAGTAACATGTATTGGAGGTTGTATAAAGACATACTCCATCTAGTCCAACCTTTATACCTACCCAAAATGTCTGTATAACAGTTAATAGTAACATAGTATTAGGTTGTAAATAAGACATACGTCCATCTAGTCCAACCTTTATACCTACCCATAATGTCTGTATAACAGTTACATAGTACATAGTATGGAGGTTGTATAAGACATACGTCCTCTAGTCCAACCTTTATACCCTACCATAATGTCTGTATAACAGTTACATAGTAACATAGTATTGGAGGTTATAAAGACATACGTCCATCTAGTCCAACCTTATACCCTACCCTAATGTCTGTATAACATTACAAGTAACATAGTATTGGAGGTTGTATAGACATAACGTCCATCTAGTCCAACCTTATACCTACCCATAATGTCTGTATAACAGTTACATAGTAACATAGTATTGGAGGTTGTTAAAGACATACGTCCATCTAGTCCAACCTTTATACCCAACCCATATGAGGGGCACACTCAACGGGTTGAAAAAGGGCACAGTGAGGCCCGAAACGATCACTGTTGTGGTACATTTCCGTTCTTTTGTCTAAACAAGGAAGACACATTTTCACATTTCCAAATTCAATGTTTCATGTCCTTGAGGTTTCATTCAAATTCTGAAATGTGAACAATCCTTGTTAAGTGGAATTCATATATATTTACTCCGAAATATTTGCCATAGGGTAAAGCAATATTGATTCTTTTTGACTGTTCAGAAATTCTTGCCCTGACCTAAGGATAAGTTTGAGGAAGCAAAAATAACCGAAATTCCCTTATTCTTCACACAGAACCACTCATTACAAGACAAATAAGGATCAGGTTTCTTAATCACGGAGGGTCAAAACCTCTCGATCCTGTCCGGTTTTTTAGGGCATACTCCAACCTTTTGTTCATCGAGAGGCCACAGGACTACCTGGTTTTCTCCAGCATACCATAAATATATATAATGTGAAAGACATTACTTACTTGTTAGAACTTGCATACTTTCATTTGTAACAAGAAGTAAGGGTTTTTTTTGTCTTGTTGAAATCTGGAACAATCGTCTAAGCGTCTCTAAGATAGATTTGATATTACAATACAATAATAAAATTTATTGTGAACTGTGGGGTTTAACACAACAAAAAACTTGGTGAATTGTCAGTATCTGCTCGCAAACCCCAACTGTTATTTTACCAGTTTTCGTGCTGGCAACAGGGTATCTGCCACCCTCCCTCTGCTCAATGAGCTTTATAACTGCTGAGTATGTGCAGAGAGCCAGCAGGTTATGGTGCAGAGTGACGGGGCAGCAGGTATTGCAGAGGAGGCAGCAGGTTAATCACGTAATATCTGTAATTCTGGTAATACAGTGCAAAATGTTCAGGATGGGTTGGGGGAGAGGGTCTGTAATTGACTAGATTTTTGTTTTAAAACATGAATAAGTTCACATACACAGTAATAATAGAGACAAACTTTATTCCACAATGTAACGAAAATTATTTTCCCATTTCTCCAAAGAAAGAAAACCAAAAAAAAAAAAAAAACAGAAAATAAACGACTGAGACTTGTCACTATTCCATTTTATTGGTATCATACACACTAAAAACTGACACTGCCTTAGTTATGGTGTAAAAATACTAAAGCTTTCTATAATTTGGCCTTCTAACTTTCATACAATGTTTTGGGAAACCTTTGGACCATCATGTATAATACATTAAAAACAACAATGAGCCAGGAAGGCTTTGGATGGGGGGAAAGTTGTCAGTCCTGTACAGTGACTAGTCAAATTGTTTGGAAAGTGCTATAGGCTAACACTCTCACATTGGTCATCTGAATCAGCCTGCAATTTCCCAGAGAGATAAATCTGTCAAATGTCAGGAACGTTTAAACCAATTTAACCAAGGTTTCGCACATTCTACTAGACTATGTCCACGTCCATCACTTCACCCACAATTACCCACGTTCCTGCACTTTACACCATGGTTCTTGTACTTTAACAAACTGCAAACTTGATAATGGAATTTGATCTATGGAAGTTACACATTCAGGGTGGGTCTCAAGGCCAGTTTAGGAAACCCCAATAGTAATGTGAAGGATTTGCAGTTCCCAGAGGCCCCAGTAATAGACAGATGGAAGAAATAAGCTCTTTCTATGAAAGCAAGTTGGTTATTTTAAACAAAATTAACTATATGGGGAATGCCCATACCCTTGTTATAAAAACATTCTCTACAGCCTCAATCTATTGTCTATCTATCTATCGTAATCTTCTATTATCTATTCTATCTCCCTATCTATTTATCTCGTTTCTATTATTTATCTATCAATCTCTCTATCTATTATCTATCTATCTATCTATCGATCCAGCTATCCATCTATCCATCTATCTTCTATCTTCTAATCTATACTATCTCTTCTCTGTTTATCTATCTATCTTTCTATCTATCTATCTATCTATCTATCTGTTATCTATCTATCTATCTCTCCATCTATCTATCTTCTATCTATCTATCTCTGTATCTATCTATCTATCTATCTGATCTATCTATCTATCTATCCTATCTATCTATCTATCTATCTATCTCTCGTGTTATCTACTTATTCTATCTAGCTATCTATCTATATCTATCTGTTATATCTATCTATCTATCTATCTCTGTTCTATCTATCTATCTATCTATCTATCTATCTATCTATCATCTATCTCTTATCTATCTCTCTATCTATCGTATCTATCTTATCTCATCTATTTGTTTATCTACCTAAAGGAATGGCTGTATAACAGTTACATAGTAACATAGTATTGGAGGTTGTATAAAGAAATACATCCATCTAGTCCAACCTTTATACCCTACCCATAATGTCTGTATAACTGTTACATAGTAACATAGTATTGGAGGTTGTATAAAGACATATAAAGTAACATACGTCCATCTAGTCCAAACCTTTTATACCATCCCTACCCATAATTATACACAATACATACAGTGTATATACAATACATACAGTGTATATACAATACATACAGTGTATACGCAATACATACAGTGTATACACAATACATACAGTGTATATACAATACATACAGTGTATATACCATACATACAGTGTATACCCAATACATACAGTGTATATACAATACATACAGTGTATATACAATACATAAAGTGTATACACAATACATACAGTGTATATACAATACATACAGTGTATATACAATACATACAGTGTATACACAATACATACAGTGTATACACAATACATACAGTGTATACACAATATATACAGTGTATACACAACCTGTACAGTGTATAAGCAATACATACAGTGTATATGTAATAATACTGCCTATAAACCACTATATCGGTAGATGAATCCCATGCCCACGCAGACATGTAATTAGGGATTTTAGATGTAAAGCCAGGCCTGTGTAACTGTGTGGGTTTGTCTTTCATTTATTATTTTTACATTAAATAGATAGCGGCAAAGTTGAATCGATCAGAAACATAATTGGATCTGTCAGATGCATCAATCCACCGATTCTTCCACAAGAAAATAACTCAGAAAACTCACAGACGGGACAGGCAATAGAGATGGATTCAAAAAACAACCTCAGATTTTAATGGTTTTCAAAGACGACCTATCCCTGTATCTGTCTTCATGAACTGTGGATTATCCTGTGAGCCAAACATTGACCAAATACAGGCTGACACCAGAGTAGAAATGGAAGGTAGAGAATAAGGAATACACAAGCAGGGAGATAGTAACATAGTATTGGAGGTTGTATAAAGACATACGTCCATCTAGTCCAACCTTTATACCCTACCTATAATGTCTGTATAACTGTTACATAGTAACATAGTATTGGAGGTTGTATAAAGACATACGTCCATCTAGTCCAACCTTTATACCCTACCTATAATGTCTGTATAACAGTTACATAGTAACATAGTATTGGAGGTTGTATGAGTGAGGATGTGGTCTCTCTTGGAAGGCCTGTACTTGAGCCTCCCTGAGGACTCCTGATGTTTCTAGGTGATGGTGTTTTCTTCTTTCTTCACCTACCTTTTTTTTCCCCCCCAAGGCTGATTACATTTTTCTAACTGGGCTCATGCGTTTCAGAGTGAGTAATTTACCTTTTTACCCTCTCAATTGATTGTGTTTAGGAATTAGTAGGGTTTATTAGGAATTGTATAATTATGTTGTTTATGTACAGTAAAAATGTTGTATGGCTGAGTTTGCTTGCATTATAATGTTGTTTAATACTGACTTATTTAATTTTTTTTTCCCCTTTCCCCCCCTTCCTAAAAACATTGATAACATTTGTTTTTGGTTTTTGTTCTGTAAAGTGTGTTTGCTGATGGATAAATGGCTCTGTCCTTTCCCTCATCATCTTTTGTTATAGGTGATTGGATTTAGTTATGTGTAAATACTATGTATGTATATATATATATATGTAAATACGTATATGGAAACAATAAGTTTTGTAAATATTGTACACTAATGTATGATAAGTGATGTTTTGTTATGAATTTTATTTATGTTATTTATTTAAAGTGTATGTTTACTATTGAGTAGCATGTTCAATAAATTCTATATAATGGTATAAAGGTTGGACTAGATGGACATATGTCTTTATACAACCTCCAATACTATATTACTATGTAACTGTTATACAGACATTATAGGTAGGGTATAAAGGTTGGACTAGATGGACGTATGTCTTTATACAACCTCCAATACTATGTTACTATGTAACAGTTTATACAGACATTATGGGTAGGGTATAAAGGTTGGACTAGATGGATGTATGTCTTTATACAACCTCCAATACTATGTTACTATGTAACTGTTATACAGACATTACGGGTAGGGTATAAAGGTTGGACTAGATGGACGTATGTCTTTATGCAACCTCCAATACTATGTTACTAGGTAACTGTTTATACAGACATTATGGGTAGGGATAAAGGTTGGACTAGATGGACGATGACTTTATACAGCCTCCAATACTATGTCACTATGTAACTGTTTAAACAGACATTATGGGTAGGGTATAAAGGTTGGACAGATGGACGTATGTCTTTATACAACCTCCAATACTATGTTACATGTAACTGTTTACAGACATTATGGTAGGGTATAAAGGTTGGACTAGATGGAGGTATGTCTCTATACAACCTCCAATACTATGTTACTATGTAACTGTTAACAGACATTATGGGTAGGGTATAAAGGTTGGACTAGATAGACGTATGTCTCTTACACCTCCAATCCTATATTACTGTGTAACTGTTATACAGACATTATGGGTAGGGTATAAAGGTTGACTAGATGGAGGTAGTCTCTATACAACCTCCAATACTATGTTACTATGTAACTGTTAGACAGACATTAGGGTAGGGTAAAAAGTTTGGACTAGATGGACGTATGTCTTTATACACCTCCAATACTATGTTACTATGTAACTGTTATACAACATTATGGGTAGGGTATAGGTTGACTAGATGGACGTATGTCTCTATACAACCTCCAATACTATGTTACTATGTAACTGTTAGACAGACATTATGGGTAGGGTATAAAGGTTGGACTAGATGGAGGTATGTCTTTTATACAACCTCCAATACTATGTTACTATGTACTGTTATCAGACATTATGGGTAGGGTATAAATGTTGGACTAGATGGACGTGTCTCTATACAACCTCCAATACTAGTTACTATGTAACTGTTAGACAGACTTATGGGTAGGGTATAAAGGTTGGACTAGATGGACGTATGTCTTTACACAACCCCAATACTATTTTACTATGTAACTGTTAGTCAGACATTATGGGTAGGGTATAAAGGTTGGACTAGATGGACGTATGTCTAACAACCTCCAATACTATGTTACTATGTAACTGTTAGACAGACATTATGGTAGGGTATAAGGTTGGACAGATGGAGGTATGTCTTTATACAACCTCCAATACTATGTTACTATGTAACTGTATCAGACATTATGGGTAGGGTCTGTATAACAGTGGGTGGAGATGGGCAGATAAGGGTGGAGAAGAGAGATTTTTGTAAGGGTCACCAGGGAAGTAGGGGGACGGAAGGATAGGGGGGCTTCTTCCCAGCTGGTCGATCCCAACAATTTGCCATTTTAGGTGAAGATGTGGAGGACGATGGCTCGGAAGCAGCATGTATAGGCGGCCTTTCCCTTGAGCACCCAGGGGGAGGCCATCTCCAATACAAGGAGGGGGAACTGGGGCTAGGAAGGATAGACAGGTGGTAGTGGTAGGGATTCTATATTGAAGGGTAGATAGGTTAATCTGTCCCAGGACCCTGCATGCCAAACAGTGTGTTGTCTGCCTGGTGCTAGGGTTCGACATGTGGTGGATCGTGTAGACAGATTATTGGGTGGGGCTGGGAGTGACCCGCGGTCTTGGTTTCACATTGGTCCAATGACAAAGTTAGAGGTGGAGGTGAGGTCCTAAAAATGATTTCCGAGAATTAGGGCCAAGTTAAAACAAGGACCCCAGGGTAGTGATTTCAGAAATACTACCGCAGCCACGTGGCTACGCTAGGGAGGCAACGGGAGCTCAGGAGTATAATCGTGGCTAGAGAGTGTGGTAAGGAGATGGGGTTTGGGTTTTTAAGAAACTGGGCTGACTTTTCTGTTGCTACAGGCTCTTTAGTAGTGACGGATTGCACCTCAATGGTGGTGGTGCAACTGTTTTGGGGGAGAAGATGGCTAGGGGTTGGAGGAGATTTTAAACTATGTTGGGGGGGAGGGAACGTTTAACTACACAGGGGTAGATAGGAAGTTGGGATCTGGGGGCTAGAAACACAACGAGGGAGGAGAAGGAGGAGGGGGGAGCATAGAGGATGAGGAGGCTGTACGACCATGTATGGAAGTAAATCAATTGATAATCTAAAATGTATGTTTTCAATGCAAGGAGTCTGGCTGGAAAAACGGAACTTGAAATAATAGCGTTAAAGGAAAGGTATGATGTAATTGGTATAGCAGAATCATGGCTTAATGATTCACTACGACTGGACAGTAAATAGTGAAGGGTACTCCTTATTTAGACATGACCGGTTATAAGAAGGAGGAGGAGTATGATGGTATGTTAAACAGGAATTGAAGCCAAATTAAAAGATGAATAGATGGGGGAGCAACGATGCGGCGAAACTTATGGGTGGAACTGTGTTAAAGGAAGCAAGAAGGTAGGTAAATTATTGTTGGAGTGTGTTATAAAGCCGCCAATCCGGGGAAGAGTGGAAATGAATCTCCATATGCAGTTGGCGAAGGCTGCTGGTATGGGGCATGTTCTGGTTATGGGGGATTTAACTACCTTGAAATAGATTGGAGTATGGAACTGCCAGCACCTCAAAGGTATAAAGTTCTTAAATTTCTATATGAGCATTTTCTTTCACAGATGTAGAAAGTTCCTACTAGAAAGAATGCGTTGTTGATCTGGTGATATCTAATAACCCAGAGCTCATTTTGGAGATGAAGGTAATGGGAACTAGGGAATAGTGACCATGATATAGTGTCATTTAATATAGGTTTGCAGAAAACTAAAGTGACTGGCTTAACAAAACTTTTAACTTAGGAAAGCTAATTTTATGCTTTTAAAGGAATCGCTCCTGCTCATAACTGGGGGGAATTGTTCTAGGTAAAGTACTGAGCAGATGTGGACCACTTTTAAAGGGATATTAAACTATAACATTTCCAAATCGGTACCTTTAGAAACAAGTGTAAAAAATTAGAGGTCCACTCGCTGGCTTAATGCTCAGGTAAAAAGGGAATGGAAAAAAAGAAAGGGCTTTTAAAAATTGAAAGCAGAAGGCACAGAACAGGCTTACAGGACTTCAAAAGTTGTAATAAAGAGTGCAAGAAGCAATTAAACTGCTAACATAGAAAATGAAATACGGATTGCCGAACAAAGCAGTCCAACCCCAAGTGTTTTTAAGTATATAATGGTAAAAAATGAGGACTGAGAATGTGGGACCATTAATAATGGACTGAGGTGGTTGTAGATGCCGAAAAGGCTAATCTGCTAAAACCGTTTTTTACATCGGTTTTTACTGTTGAAATCCTTACAGTAGGGACGTATGGATTGTAACAATGTGCAGGAGGAAATGAAGAGTTTTCACATTGGATACAGAGGATATGGTCCGGAATCAATTAGACAAAGTTAATATCAATAAAGCCGCCAGGACCAATGGATTGCATCCTAGGATTTTAAAAGAGCTTAGTTCAGTTCTAGCAAGACCACTGTGTCTCATCTTTTCAGATTCGCTTTTGTCTGGGAGTGCCGCTGGTTGGAAAAAGCCAATGTAATACCAATATTCAAAAAGGTATTCGTTCACAGCCTGGTAAATAGACCTGTAAGCCTAACATCAGTGGTAGGGAAGGTGATGGAAACTTTGTTAAGGGATCATATCCTTGACTTTGTCTCCAGAGATCATCCTATAGTAGTAGGCAGCATGGATTTATGAGAATAGATCATGCCAGACAATTAATTGGTTTTTATGAAGAAGTGAGTAAGAAGTTAGATTCAGGCACAGCTGTGGATGTGGTATATTTGGATTTTGCAAAGCCTTTGATACTGTGCCACATAGGCACTATGTGTAAAACTGAGGACTGTTGGCCTTGAAGAAAACTTTGTTCATGGATAGAGAACTGGTTATTGGCCACACAGAGATGGTGGTGTTAATGGAGCTACATCTATGTGGGCTAAAGTTCTAAGCGGGATTCCTCAGGTTTCTGTACTGCCGCTTCTGTTTAATCTGTTTATAATGACTTAGAAGGGGGCATTGAGAGCAAGGTCTCTGTGTTGCTGATGACACTAATTATGCAGAGCTTTGGAACTTCCATATGATGCAAGTGCTGCAGCAGACCTAGATAGATTATCAAAATGGGCAGCAGAATGGCAGATGAGATTCAATGTTGATAAATTTAAGGTGATGCATTTGGGATTTAATAATCCCTGTGCCACACCTACACCATAAACAACTCTGTGTTAGTGCATCTGAAATGGAAAAGAATTTGGGGGTTTCGGTAGATAACAGACTTAGCTGTAGCAAACAATGCCAGGTAGCAACAGCTAGAGCTAGCAAGATATTGTCTTGTATAAAGAGGGGATGGAATCAGAGAGAGAAAATATTATTCTCCCTCTTTACAAGGCACTGGTAAGGCCACATTTGGAATATGCGGTGCAGTTTTGGAATCCCATATACAAAAGGGACATCTTGGAAATTGAGGCAGTTCAGAGAAGGGCAACTCAATTAATAAGGGGAATGGAGGGGCTTGAATATGCAGGCAGATTAGACAAGTTAGGGCTGTTTACATTGGAGAAGCGGCGGTTGCGTGGGACATTATACCTTATACAAATATATTAATGGCCCATACAGGAACTCTCTGGTGCATTGTTCACTAATAGGTCTATCAGAGGACTCGTGGACATCCTTTAAGGTGGAAGAAAAGAAGTTTCATCTTCAAGTTAGGAGAGTTTTCTTACAGTGAGAACGGTGAAACTGTGGAACTGTCTTCCAGCAGAGGTGGTAATGGCAGTTCATTGAATAACTTAAAAAAGGTCCTGGATAAGTTTCTAAACAAAAAAATATTGAGAATTACTGGTATTAATGCATATAGATCTGGTTGATCCGGGATACTTTCCGATTGCCATTTGGAGTCAGGAAGGAATTTTCCCCCCCTTTTTTAGCTGGGTTTTTTGCCTTCTCTGGATCAACTGTTAGGTAGGGTTAAAAAAAAAAAAAGGGAATAGGTTGGACTTGATGGACGAATGTCTTTATTCAACCTTAATTACTATGTTACTATGTTACTATGAGGTTGGACTAGATGGACGTATGTCTTCATACAACCTCCAATACTATGTTACATGTAACTGTTATACAGACATTATGGTTAGGGTATAAAGGTTGGACTAGATGTGGTATGTCTCTATAACACCTCCAATACTATGTTACTATGTAACTGTTATACAGACATTATGGGTAGCGTATAAAGGTTGGACTAGATAGACGTATGTCTCTATACAACCTCCTTACTATTTACTATGTAACTGTTTAACAGACATTATGGGTAGGGTTAAAGGTTGGACTAGATGAGGTATGTCTCATACAACCTCCAATACTATGTTACTATGTCTGTTGAACGACATTATGGGTAGGGTATAAAAGTTGGACTAGATGGACGTAGTCTTTATACAACCTCCAATACTATGTTACTATGTAACTGTTATACAGACATTATGGGTAGGGTATAAAGGTTGGACTAGATGGAGATGTCTCTATACAACCTCCAAACTATGTTACTATGTAACTGTTTGACAGACATTATGGGTAGGGTATAAGGTTGGACTAGATGAGGTATGTCTTTATACAACCTCCAATACTATGTTACTATGTAACTTTTGTATACAGACATTATGGGTAGGGTAATCAGGTTGACTAGATGGACGTATGTCTCTATAAAACCTACTCATACTATGTTACTATGTAACTGTTAGACAGACATTATGGGTAGGGTATAAAGGTTGGACTAGATGGACGTATGTCTTTACACAACCTCCATACTATGTTACTATGTACTGTTAGACAGACATTATGGGTAGGGTATAAAGGTTGGACTAGATGGAGGTATGTCTTTATACAACCTCCAATACTAGGTTACTATGTAACTGTTACAGACATTATGGGTAGGTTAAAGGTTGAACTAGATGGACGTATGTCTTTATACAACCTCCAATACTATGTTACTATGTAACTGTTATCAGACATTATGGTAGGGTATAAGGTTGGACTAGATGGACGTATGTCTTCTTACAACCTCCAATACTATGTTCTATGTAACTGTTATACAGACATTATGGGTAGGGTATAAAGTTTGACTAGATGGATGTATGTCTTTATACAACCTCCAATACTATGTTACTATGTAAATTTAGCTCTTGGACACAATATAAGTTGTTGTGTAAAGAAATGTGGGAGTTATAAGAGTAGCAGATTAAGTTAGCATTATATACTGTAATTCCTTCCATTGATATCAGTTATTATGCAGTGTTGATCCGCTCATTTCAAACGATAGCTCTACTATACGCAGCCTTCACCAGCTATTCTATATATTGATTATTCTGTTGTTCAGAACATTTGTGACTGTAAATCTTAATGTAGTCAAGGTATCACTTTTCTCTTTCAGGCTAGAGAGCGTTTATTAAGCTGTTTGTTACAGAACACTTCCTGTGCTGGAAGTGCCTCCTATATTAACAGGCCAGTCATTTGGAAACGTGACCTGGCTGCTCATTATTATTTAGATTACATTACTAGTAAACCTATATATAATTACGGTTCATTCTGACCACACCTGAGCCAGCCTAAAAGAAATGTTAATCACCCCCAAACCCCACTTTCACATTATCTATACCTTTCAAAGATTCCCCTGAGGGACTTACCTGACCCGGTCCCTGGCCGCCTTGGTGACACCACCCGTTCCTGTTCCCAAGCTTGTTTCGAGTAAAAAACGGAGCAGAGGGTGTCTGTGCTGACAGACGCTCTACCTCATCGCTGCGGCCGTCACACCTTTACTGACAGCCGCACCAGGTAGTTGAGCAGAGCAGAGGAGGCGCGGTGAGGACCGGGTCAGGTAAGGAACTTCAGGGGCGTCTTTGGAGCAAAAAAGCCATCCACAGAGCATAAAAATGGAGCAGAGCCTTCTTATAACAGAAAGTATCTTGCAGTCTCACGCTAATGAATAGCATTGCCCAAAAATCTAAGAAACAAGAAGCAAATTCTCACTCCCAGGTTCCCCAGAGTAAGGGGCGGAGATATCAAAATTATTATTCTCCTTTATGTTATCCTTTGGGATATTTTGCATATCTCCGCCCTTACTCAGGGGACCTGGGAGTAAGAAATTGCTTTTGTTTCTTAAGGTGAGTACACACCATACAATTCTTCCTTCTGGCAGACCGTCCGAGGTTTCCGACTGTTAGGCCAGGCAAAAGCAGCCGTGTCATCAGTTAGCCGTGACCGATCATGGTTTTCTGACCCGTCTGATTGTGCTTTCGTCATTTCGGAGAGAAGGAACGGTCGGCGAACGGCCGGAGCCGCCATGAATAATTCGGCCAACCGAAACACTGAAATGTTGGTAGGTCGGGCCGAATTATTGTATGGTGTCTAACCAGCTTTAGATTTTGTGGCAATGTATTCTTATAGCATGAGACTGCTAGATGTTTTTCGTTTAAAAAGGTTCTGCTCCACATAAATTCCTGTAATTACTAAACAGCAGACAAAAATGATCACTGTCTATAAAGCTATCCATGTGCGACAAGGACTAACCCTGGCCCATCATCCGCTAGGGGAGTCCATTTATAGTTTTAACTTGGCTCCACCCTGAGCGACACTGTGAATGACATTTGCCTGGGGTTTTGTTGAGTCATTTAGCGTGTGGTGTTTGAAGACACATCTCCCCATGGGGAATTTCTCTGGATCGGTTACTCACCAGGATAATGACGAGACCCCAGGACACACGTATTAAATTTGAAAACACTAAGCCACCATCATTAACCCCATATACTACACTCTGTACCGATGCAAAGCAAAAAGAGTCACAGATTTCTCACCACTTACTCTTTACTGGCAGATGGTTCCTGGAACTTCAGGTTAAAGGGAACTTCAGTGTTTGCAGTAAAAAGGGAGTATTTTCCAATTCAATGACCATACGTGCCCATCCAGTAATCTCTCTGTGATAAATAATGTTTTCATAATACTGACTTGCTGTTTGCAGGACCCCTAATAGAGACTGTTATAGTCTCAGTCCCTGTGGATTCAGTTGCTCAGTAGAGATCTGAGCATGTTTGACCCAATGGCGTAACAACCGCCCCCCTGTGACCACAAGCCCACAACCTCTGCGATCTGCTGCTGTTTTTAAACAGCTGATCGCATGTATAAAGAAAAACATAAGCATGATCAGCTGTTTAAAAGACTGGACCCGAAATTCCGGAACCGATACGAAAGTTCAGGTCCAGTCTTTTAAAAGCTGATCGCAATCAGTTTAAAAAAAAACTGATCGGGGACCTAGGAGAGGGAGGCGGATCGGGGCCTGGCCTCCACTTGCGTGCGTGGGGGGGAGGCTGACAGTTATGCCCCTGTTTGACCCATCCAACAGCCAATGCAGAAATTACAATGAGGAACATTACAATGGAAGAAGAAGACCATAACGGAACCTAAAATGGCAGCTCACTACGGACCCCAGCAAGGGCATATAATAACGGAGCTTTCGAAACGAAATACAATATATGAATATCTAGGTATGATAGTATAAATAAATAATGTAAATAATATTGTTTTTTCACTGAACTTCCCCTTTCTATACCAGGTATCTGTATATATATACATATATTAATATATTATATATATATATATATATATATATAATATATATAATATTTATTTCCTAATCATTTGGGGAATTAAAGGGGTTAAACAAGACAAGGCAGGTGCTAGTATGAATTAGTATTTATGGTGTCAGCCACTGAACAAAAAGTTTTCCGCCACCCTGGTAACTATAGCGACGTCAGAACGTGCACATAGATTTGTGTTTCTATTGTCCATAGACAGCGATGGGTGACGCTATTTTTTTCCATTCCACGGGGGCGATGGTGTCTGTGTCACCGCCGATGTCATTAGAAAGCGATCGGATTGGCTGACCAGCTGATAACCTCCCAACTCGGTGGTTTATGGCAATTTAAAGGAAAGGTCATTGAGTTAATGTGGTACAGTTCCTTTGTACGTTAACGTATCCCCTGTCACAGAACAGCCATTCATGGAAAGGGGATTTCACAGCCCCATTGTCTATTGTTTATCTAACATTTCACAGAGCAGGGATCTCACTTTCTTGTACCTTTAGTTCTGGACACATCACATCCAGCTCTGCCAAGGAAGCTATTAATGTTCAAATGGAACCATTGTAAATCCTGATATAGGATCCTGCCATTCTTCCGCTCATTCGGTCTGCCATACATGAGATCCATTACAGCAAGTTAGCAATACTGGAGAAAATGAGTTTTAAGGTTTGTCACACATTGCGATTGGGGCCGATGTGTACGAACGTCCTTTCGGCAATAATCGGCCCTTGTATGGGCACTTTATGGGCAAAACAGCCATTCATTGGGATCATTGCCCGACCGGCCAGGTGGATCTCCGAACGAGCGACATTTCGGCTGATAAAGGGCCCATACACTGGCCGATTATCGCCCGAAAACGATATGGTACACTTGTGCGTACACTGTAGTGGTCTAATTTACAGTTAGTACGGTAACTAGAGATGGAGAACTCTCTCAGAGTTTGGTTCCTTTTCGAATATTCAAACTCAGTAAAAGTCTATAGTTCTTTAGTTTGACAAATGACCCATTAAAGTTAATGGGGACAAATAAATGGAAACGTTAAAATAGCAATGGTACTTACTGTACGTGGCTCTGGGACCTAGGAAATGGTCTGGGGAACTTGTTGTTTTTTGAGGGTTAATGCCATTCGGTAACCCTCAAATTCAGCCACAACCCTCGAATGTGGCATTCGGTAACCCTCAAATTCAGCCATAACCCTCGAATGTGGCATTCGGTAACCCTCAATTCAGCCATAACCCTCGAATGTGGCATTCGGTAACCCTCAAATAGCCACAACCCTCGAATGTGGCATTCGGTAACCCTCAAATTCGCTAACCCTCGAAGTGGATTCGGTAACCCTCAAATTCAGCCCATAACCCTCGAAGTGGCATTCGGTAACCCTCAATTCAGCCATAACCCTGAATGTGGCATTCGGTAACCCCAAATTCAGCCATAACCCTCGAATGTGGCATTCGGTAATCCTCAAATTTGTCGCTAACCCTCGAATTCAGCCATAGCCTTTAAATGCATCGTTCGGTTACCCTCAAATTAGGTGATACCCTTGAATGTGCCAAATGTTGCATCTAGGGTTAGTCGAGGGTTTACGATTCGAAAATTCTAAAAAGAGTTCGTTCAAACTCATAAAATCCGTCTTGAACTCGGGTTCATCCTTAGTAGTGAAGTGTACTTGAATGACATATGATTATAATATCACAAAGAGCCCGTGACTATTATGCCTCTGTATTTTGATTGGTTAAACAGCTGCAGACATAGATAAGGACAACAAAACTCACCACTTATCATGGCTCATTGGGTAGGGATTGTAGTATACATTGAAAACACTTTCTGCCCCTTTTGAAGCCAAGTTTCTTGCAACCAAATGCAGTAATTAAGCTCCGCTCCCTTCAGAGTCCTACTTCAGAGGTTCATTGTTATTGGGCAGGGAGAGTGTGTCAGAACTCACTCCCCTGCCTCTCTCATACTGTACACAACAGGCCTCACGTTGCTTACAGACGCTTGCCACATGTAATGTTGGGTTACATGGTAACTAGAGCGCACTACTCTTCAAAATAGGCTGGTAATACCCTTAATAGGGCGGTGCTTGGGATCAAATACTTACTTTACCAATACCGAAAAAATGGGGAAGACCCCCCCCTCAGTATCCCCTAATAGCACTCACTTACTTGCCACAACCTTTATTTTCAACACGACCTTATTGATATATATTAAATATTAAAAACCTTAATACAATGTCTCCACACATAATAATAAAATTCTGAATTACACATAAATATGAATCGAAAGTGCTATATAATAAGTCTGCAGGGCGTCCCTGTAAAAAATGAACATATGGGAGTCTCCATTTCCAATGTACCACAGAGTCATAAGTTAGGGCCCAATATTTGTAAAGTTTCACCAGTGTCCTTACCATCAAGGCAGTCCTATATACACGGATCACAATCGATGTTCAAATTTAAACTGGAACTCTCTAGGATTGGGTTACGTAGCAAGTGATAGCAGTTCTGACCAAAACCTCATCATGGGGAGATTTAATAAGCAAAGCCACGAGCCGTACCATTCCTCGCTACTGTGATGCAATACTGGATATAAACATTAATACAGTATGCCTGCTATTGCATTGCGTGGTTGCGGCAGGTAAAACGCGTAACTTTGCACTCTTTTAAATTCCCTTGCAATACCAAACAAGGTTTACTCTACAAGGTAAATCAAAACTTAACTTAAAGGGAAAATTCAGTGGAAAGCATGATTAATTTGGCTTGAAAAAGCCAAATTCTTGTTTCTTCTATTTCTTTTCTTTTTTTTCTTCCTGTTTATTCTTCGCTTTTTTGAACCGTATCTCCTGCCACAGTTTTTGAGCTAGAGACATGAAATCCCAGTACAGACGTGCGGGGCATATAGGAGAAGTGTGCTATCTTCTAGCTTAGGAATCCGCAGAAGCGTTACGGCGTTATCGGCGAATTTCCGGACATTTTTTCCCATAGACTAAATGGTAACAATCCTCAAATGTGGATATTACAAAACAGTTTGTTTCGTCATAAATACGAATGGTGATACCCTAACCCCCACCCATACACGGTACACCCACCTACTGAACTACCTTTCTGTTCCCATGGAAGCCATACTTAAAGGGTAACTACAGTCAAAAAATACTGTTGTATTCAATTAGATCAACTGGACTTGAAATGTAGTTCTTGAAGAAGCGTTTCGCTAGTCATCCGACTGGCTTCTCAATTCAGAATGACTTGTACAAGAATCTGTGGCAATTATGTACCCTGGAAAATCCCAATTAGCATATCACAGCCAGGTGTTAAGGGTGTGATTAGATGTGGCTAAGAGGTTTTATAGGAACGCCCAGAGTAAGGTGTAAAACAGCATTGTACATGGCAGACAGTTGGTGTCGAACCCCCCCACCTCTATTTAGGCTTGGTTTCTTTATTTTCACATAAATGGCCTCCTTAACACTCTCTTGAACAGTCACGTTCCTTCGCCAGTATGTTAACATTACAATCTTCAAAGGTATGTCCTTATCCTTAAGATGCAGATACACGGTCAAAAACTAATTTTGATCAATCATCAATAAAAGTTAGTTATATGGTCATACATGCAAAAACATATACCCCCCACTCACACAGGTCACACATCTAATGACCTACCCTTTATTCCTTGGCAGCCATACTTAAAGGGTAATAAGTTAAAAAAATAATTTAGATTTTTCCTCAATAAAAGATAGTTTTATGTTTTGTAAACACAAAAAAGACATACCCCCTCAACCAGACCCAGGTACACACACCCTACTAATCTACTTATCCATTACTGTGGCAGCCATACTTAAAGGGTAACTAAAGTAAAAAAACTAATTTAGATTTATTTCTCAAAAAGATAGTTTTATGTTTGTAAACACAAAAAAAGACATACCCCCTCAACCAGACCCAGGTACCACACCTACTATCTACTTATCCATTACTGTGGCAGCCATACTTAAAGGGTAACTAAGTAAAAAAAACTAATTTAGATTTATCCTCAATAAAAAGTAGTTTTATGGTTGTAAACACAAAAAAGACTACCCCCTCAACCCAGACCCAGGTACACACACTACTATAATCTATTATCCATTACGTGGCAGCCATATTAAAAGGTAACTAAAGTCAATAAAACTAATTTTGACCAAGCATCAAAAAAGTTTGTTTTTTTAACCCCAGCCTGACACAGGTACACATACCAACTGACTACTCTTCCATTTCTGTGGAAGACATACTTAAAGGGTAACTACAGTCAAAACTAAATTTTGATCAATATTCAAAAAGCTTTTTTTTTAACTTTCAACCTGACACAGGTACATACACCAACTGAGCTACCCATTCAATTCATGTGACAGTCGTATTTAAAGGGTAAGTCCTCATCATTGGATTATTAGTTTTAAAATCTGCAGCACAAACACACACATTCCCTTCCAAAATGCGGTCTTTCAAGCCAAATTCAAAGTTTATACTTAAACTTCCCTTTCTAGTTATTTTATCATGCTTAGTTTATATGTACATACCTAGTTATTTTACATATCTTTCCATTTTGACATTTCAGGTTCGTGAACGGTCCTTCTTCTCCTCAGAATGTACACTACCTTGGAATGTTCCTTACAGTAAATTCTACTGATTGGCTGTTGGATGGGTCAAACATGCTCACATCTCTAATGCTACCTTCAAACAAGGGGGCTACTGCACCTTCAACAATCCAGAACCAGTGTACATTCCTGGGCTACTGGCTACCTTCAAACAAACCATAACCAGTGCACATTCCTGGGCTACTGCTACTTCAAACAAACCATAACCAGGGCACATTCCTGGGCTACTGCTACCTTCAAACAACCATAACCAGTGTACATTCTGGGCTACGCTACTTCAAACAAACCATAACCAGTGTACATCCTGGGCTACTGCTACCTTCAAAAAACCATAACCAGTGCAATTCTCGGGACTGCTACCTTCAAACAAACCATAACCAGTGCACATTCCTGGGCTACTGCTACTTCAAACAACCATAACCAGTGTACATTCCTGGGCTACTGCTACCTTCAACTAACCAATAACAGCACATTCCTGGACTACTTCTACCTTCAAACAAACCATAATCAGTGCACATTCCTGGGCTACTGCTACCTTCAAACAAACCATAACCAGTGCACATTCCTGGGCTACTGCTACCTTCAAACAAACCATAACCAGTGCACATTCCTGGGCTACTGCTACCTTCAAACAAACCAACCAGTGCACATTCCTGGGTACTGCTACCTTCAAACAAACCATAACCAGTGTACATTCCTGGGCTACTGCTACTTCAAACAAACCATAACCAGTGCACATTTGGGCTACTGCTACCTTAAACAAACCATAACCAGTGCACATTCCTGGGCTACTGCTACCTTCAAACAAACCATAATCAGTGCACTTCCTGGGCTACTGCTACTTCAAACAAACCATAACCAGTTCACATTCCTGGGCTACTGCTACTCAAACAAACCATAATCAGTGCACATTCCTGGGCTACTGGTACCTTTAAACAAACCATAATCAGTGCACATTCCTGGTACTGCTACCTTCAAATAAACCATAACCAGTTCACATTCCTGGGCTACCTGCTACCTTCAAACAAACATAACCAGTGCACATTCCTGGGCTACTGCTACCTTCAAACAAACCATAATCAGTGCACATTCCTGGGCTACTGTACCTTCAAACAAACCATAACCAGTGACATTCTGGGCTACTGCTACCTTCAAACAAACCATAACCAGTGCACATTCCTGGGCTACTGCTACCTTCAAACAAACCATAATCAGCGCACATTCCTGGGCTACTGCTACCTTCAAAAAAAAAAAAACATAATCAGTGCACATTCCTGGGTGACTGCTACCTTCAAACAAAACATAATCAGTGTACATTCCTGGGCTACTGCTACCTTCAAACAAACATAATCAGTGCACATTCTGGGCTACTGCTACCTTCAAACAAAACATAATCAGTGTACATCTGGGCTACTGCTACCTTCAAAAAAACCATAATCAGGCACATTCCTGGGCATATGCTACCTTCAAACAAACCATAATCAGTGCACATTCCTGGCTACTGCTACCTTCAAACAAACCATAACCAGTGCACATTCTGGGCTACTGCTACCTTCAAACAAACCATAACCAGCGACATTCCTGGGCTACTGCTACCTTCAAACAAACCATAATCAGCGCACATTCCTGGGCTACTTCTACCTTCAAACAAACCATAACCAGTGCACATTCCGGGCTACTGCTACCTTCAAAAAAAAAAAAAAACATAATCAGTGCACATTCCTGGGCGACTGCTACCTTCAAACAAAACCAATCAGTGCATTCCTGGGCGACTGCTACCTTCAAACAAAACTAATCAGTGCACATTCCTGGGCACTGCTACCTTCAAATAAAACATAATCAGTGCACATTCCTGGGCTACTGCTACCTTCAAACAAAACATAATCAGTGTACATTCCTGGGCTACTGCTACCTCAATACAAAACATAATCAGTGCACATCCTGGGCTACTGCTACCTCAAAAAAAACATAATCAGTGCACATTCCTGGGCTACTGCTACCTTCAAACAAACATAATCAGTGCACATTCCTGGGCTACTGCTACCTTCAAACAAACCATAATCAGTGCACATTCTGGGCTACTGCTACTTCAAACAAAACATAATCAGTGCACATTCCTGGGCTACTGCTACCTTCAAACAAACATAATCAGTGCACATTCCTGGGCTACTGCTACCTTCAAACAAACACTAATCAGTGACAATCCTGGGCTACTGCTACCTTCAAACAAAACATAATCAGTGCACATTCCTGGGCTACTGCTACCTTCAAACAAAACATAATCAGTGCACATTCCTGGGCTACTGCTACCTTCAAACAAAACATAATCAGTGCACATTCCTGGGCTACTGCTACTTCAAACAAAACATAATCAGTGCACATTCTGGGCTACTGCTACCTTCAAACAAAACATAATCAGTGCACATTCCTGGGCTACTGCTACTTCAAACAAAACATAATCAGTGCACATTCCTGGGCTACTGCTACCTTCAAACAAACCATAACCAGTGTACATTCCTGGGCTACTGCTACCTTCAAATAAACCATAACCAGTGCACATTCCTGGACTACTGCTACCTTCAAACAAACCATAACCAGTGCACATTCCTGGGCGACTGCTACCCTGCAGTTAATTTCATGCTGGGGTTATCCTGTTGGTACCATGTGGGTGTTTTCTGGGTGACCTTCTCAGTTGTTCCTTTAGCTACTAAGACACAATTCCTGGCTAGTGAATTCAGAGTTGTTGTTGATTTATCTTCTTTTTCTTTTATTTTTATTGTGATTTTTTTTTATTATGATTTATTGTTAAGTTACAAAACCTTTGCTGCGAAACTTAGGGTCCATACATACAGAATGAGTTAGATAGTCAGCTGAAGCGGATAAATAATAAATAATCCAGTGTCTCCCAGTGAAATTGTCTATTGATCACAAAACAATCTACTGCTGAGCAACCTCTAATTTAATGTGTATTAAACTCCCAACTGTAATAATAAGCTAAGCCATGGGAAAGCAGTAGGTACAGTACTAGGGAACATTATAGTATAGTAGAGTACAGTACATTACAGTATAGTATAGTACAGTACATTACAGTATAGTACAGTACAGTATAGCACAGGACAGTATAGTACAGTACAGTACATTACAGTACAGTACAGTATAGTACAGTATAGTACAGTACAGTATAGTACAGTATAGTACAGTATAGTACAGTACAGTACAGTACAGTATAGTACAGTACAGTACAGTACAGTACAGTATAGTACAGTATAGTATAGTACAGTACAGAACTTTCCCTTTCAGTTATTTTATCATGCTTGTTTATATTGTACATACCTAGTTATTTTACATATTCTATTCCATTTTGACATTTCAGGTTCTGTAACGGTCCTTCTTCTCCTCAGAATGTACACTACCTTGGAATGTTCCTTACAGTAAATTCTACTGATGGCTGTTGGAGGGTCAAACATGCTCACATCTCTACATGCTACCTTCAAACAAGCAGGGGGCTACTGCTACCTTCAAACAATCCAGACCAGTGTACATTCCTGGGCTACTGCTACCTTCAAACAAACCATAACCAGTGCACATTCCTGGGCTACTGCTACCTTCAAACAAACCATAACCAGTGCACATTCCTGGGCTACTGCTACCTTCAAACAAACCATAACCAGTGTACATTCCGGGCTACTGCTACCTTCAAACAAACCAAACCAGTGTACATTCCTGGGATACTGCTACTTCAACGAACCATAACCAGTGCAAATTCCTGGGCTACTGCTACCTTCAACAAACCATAACCAGTGCACATTCCTGGGCTACTGCTACCTTAAACGAACCATAACCAGTGTACATTCCTGGGCTACTGCTACCTTCAAACTAACCATAACCAGTGCACATTCCTGGACTACTTCTACCTTCAAACAAACCATAATCGGCAATTCCTGGGCTACTGCTACCTTCAAACAAACCATAACAGTGCACATTCCTGGGCTACTGCTACCTTCAAACAAACATAACCAGTGAACATTCGGTAATGCTACTTCAACAACATAACCAGTGCACATTCCTGGGCTACTGCTACCTTCAAACAAACCATAACCAGTGTACATTCCTGGGTACTGCTACTTCAAACAAACCATAACCAGTGCACATTCCTGGGCTACTGCTACCTTCAAACAACCATAACCAGTGCACATTCCTGGGCACTGCTACCTTCAAACAAACCATAATCAGTGCACATTCCTGGGCTACGCTACCTTCAAACAAAACATAACCAGTTCACATTCCTGGGCTACTGTACCTTCAAACAAACCATAATCAGTGCACATTCCTGGGCTACTGTCCTTTAAACAAACCATAATCAGTGCACATTCCTGGGCTACTGCTACCTTCAAATAAACCATAACCAGTTCACATTCCTGGGCTACTGCTACCTTCAAACAAACCATAACCAGTGCACATTCCTGGGCTACTGTACCTTCAAACAAAACCATAATAAGTGCACATTCCTGGGCTACTGCTACCTTCAAACAAACCATAACCAGTGCACATTCCTGGGCTACTGCTACCTTCAAACAAACCCTAACCAGTGCACATTCTGGGCTATGCTACCTTCAAACAAACCATAATCAGCGCACATTCCTGGGACTAGCTACCTTCAAAAAAAAAAAAAACATAATCAGTGCACATTCCTGGGTGCTGCTACCTTCAAACAAAACATAATCAGTGTACCTTCCTGGGGACTGCTACCTTCAAACAAACATAATCAGTGCACATTCCTGGGCTACTGCTACCTTCAAACAAAACATAATCAGTGACATTCCTGGGCTACTGCTACCTTCAAAAAACCATATCAGTGCACATTCCTGGCTACTGCTACCTTCAAACAAACCAAATCAGTGCACATTCCTGGGCTACTGCTACCTTCAAACAAACATAACCAGTGCACATTCCTGGGCTACTGCTACCTTCAAACAAACCATAACCGGCACATTCCTGGGCTACTGCTACCTTCAAACAAACCATAATCAGCGCACATTCCTGGGCTACTTCTACCTTCAAACAAACCATAACCAGTGCACATTCCTGGGCTACTGCTACCTTCAAAAAAAAAAAAAAACATAATCAGTGCACATTCCTGGGCGACTGCTACCTTCAAACAAAACAATCAGTGCACATTCCTGGGCGACTGCTACCTTCAAACAAAACATAATCAGTGCACATTCCTGGGCTACTGCTACCTTCAAATAAAACAAATCAGTGCACATTCCTGGGCTACTGCTACCTTCAAACAAACATAATCAGTGTACATTCCTGGGTACTGCTACCTTCAAACAAAACATAATCAGTGCACATTCCTGGGCTACTGCTACCTTCAAACAAAAAATAATCAGTGCACATTCCTGGGCTACTGCTACCTTCAAACAAACCATAATCAGTGCACATTCCTGGGCTACTGCTACCTTCAAACAAACCATAATCAGTGCACATTCCTGGGCTACTGCTACCTTCAAACAAAACATAATCAGTGCACATTCCTGGGCTACTGCTACCTTCAAACAAAACATAATCAGTGCACATTCCTGGGCTACTGCTACCTTCAAACAAAACATAATCAGTGCACATTCTGGGCTACTGCTACCTTCAAACAAAACATAATCAGTGCACATTCCTGGGCTACTGCTACCTTCAAACAAACATAATCAGTGCACATTCCTGGGCTACGCTACCTTCAAACAAAACATAATCAGTGCACATTCCTGGGCTACTGCTACCTTCAAACAAAAAATAATGTGCACATTCCTGGGCTACTGCTACCTTCAAACAAAACTAATCAGTGCACATTCCTGGCTACTGCTACCTTCAAACAAAACATAATCAGTGCACATTCCTGGGCTACTGCTACCTCACAACAAACCATAACCAGTGTACATTCCTGGGCTACTGCTACCTTCAAATAAACCATAACCAGTGACATTCCTGACTACTGCTACCTTCAAACAAACCATAACCAGTGCACATTCCTGGCGACTGCTACCTGCAGTATATTCATGCTGGGGTTATCCTGTTGGTACCATGTGGGTGTTTTCGGGTGACCCTCTCAGTTGTTCCTTTAGCTACTAAGACACAAATTCCTGGCTAGTGAATTCAGAGTTGTTGGATTTATCTTCTTTTCTTTTATTTATTGTGATTTTTTTTTATTATGATTTATTGTTAGTTACAAAACCTTTGCTGCGAAACTTAGGGTCCATACATACAGAATGAGTTAGTAGTCAGCTGAAGCGGATAAATAATAAATAATCCAGTGTCTCCCAGTGAAATTGTCTATTGATCACAAAACAATCTACTGCTGAGCAACCTCTAATTTAATGTGTATTAAACTCCCAAGCATAATAAGCTAAGCCATGGGAAAGCAGTAGGTACAGTACTAGGGAACATTATAGTATAGTAGAGTACAGTACATTACAGTATAGTTAGTACAGTACATTACAGTATAGTACAGTACAGTATAGCACAGGACAGATAGTACAGTTACAGTACATTACAGTACAGTTACAGTATAGTACCAGATAGTAGTACAGTATAGTACAGTATAGTACAGTCAGTCAGTACAGTATAGAAACAAGTACAGTACAGTACAGTATAGTACAGTATAGTATAGTACAGTACAGTACAGTATAGTACAGTACAGTATAGTACAGTATAGTACAGTATAGAATAGCACAGTACAGTATAGTATAGCACAGTACAGTATAGTATAGCACAGTACAGTATAATATAGTACAGTACAGTATAATATAGTACAGTACAGTACAGTACAGTATAGTACAGTTTAGTATAGTACAGTACAGTACAGTGTATAGTATAGTATAGTACAGTATAGTATAGTAAAGTTTAGTATAGTATAGTACAGTACAGTACAGTACAGTACAGTGTATAGTATAGTATAGTGTATAGTATAGTACAATAAAGCACAGTACAGTACAGTACAGTATAGTATAGTATACTATACTATAGTACAGTATAGTATAGTGTATAGTACAGTATAGTACAGTATAGCATAGTATATAGTATAGTACAGTATAGTATAGTATAGTACAGTATAGTACAGTATAGCATAGTATATAGTATAGTATAGTATAGTATAGTACAGTATAGAATAGTACAGTATAGTATAGTATAGTACAGTATAGTATTTGAGGTTGAATATAGCCATATATCCGTCCAGTCCAACCTACTCAGCAATACCCACATTTGCTGCCTAACTCTTAATCCATAGGAAGATAAACAAACCCCAGTATAAAAGGGGGAAAATTCCTTAAATTACTGCAAGTGTCAATCGGAAATATCCCTGGATCAATTCCAACTTTATGTATCGATACCAGTAACTTGTAACATTCCTTGTTTGCAGAAACTCATCCAGCTTTTTATTAAACTGACCAATGAACCTGCCATAACAACGTCCACTGGAAGACAGTTCCATAGCTTTACCATTCTCACAGTGACAAACCCTTTCCCAACTCTACTTTATGTATCATTACCAGTAACTTGTAACATTCCTTGTTTGTAGAAACTTATCCAGCTTTTTATTAAACTGACCAATGAACCTGACATAACAACGTCCACTGGAAGACAGTTCCATAGCTTTACCGTTCTCACAGTGACAAACCCTTTCCCAACTCTACTTTATGTATCAATACCAGTACCTTGTAACATTCCTTGTTTGTAGAAACTCATCCAGCTTTTTATTAAACTGACCAATGAACCTGCCATCACCACGTCCACTGGAAGACAGTTCCATAGCTTTACCGTTCTCACAGTGAAAAACCCTTTACCAACTTGAAGCCTAAACCTTTTTTCTTCAAGTTTTAAGGGATGTCCTCGTGTCTTCTGACATGTTCTATTGGTGAACAATGCCCCAGATAGTTTATTGTATGGCCCGTTAATGTATTTATACACAGTAATCATATCCCCACGCAAGCATCTTTTCTTATAATACACAAAGTTAATGATAGAATCATGTGACATATTGTTAAACACAAATTAGAACTGATGCCATCAATAAGCACCATTTATCAGGATATCTGTTTGTATCCTATGTATATACAGGATAGTTTACACATTAGAAGAAAACTCAAGACCTCCATGATTTTGCAGAGGAAGAGAAATTATCTGGTTCTTGCTGAGCAACAAAACTTAAGTGTGATAAATTTCCCCGCTTGACTCGGATTCCCTCAAGAATTTCCCATTCAAGACTTTCTTTCCTTCAAACTACACACATGTCAGGCGATGAAATGTTCATCTATCAAACATGAGATGTGCAAGTCAAAAGAAAGGGCCCTTGGGTATTTTGATGCCATCACTTTTTTTTTCTTTGCTTGCAACTGTAGTAACAATAAAAAAAGAAGAAAAGCAAAGATACAGTTAGTCTAGATCTCAAGAGCTTTCAAAGATTAATGACGACCATAGCGAAGGTATTATCCATTCATAAGCATGACCCTGGTAAGGAAATTTTGAAAACACCTGAGCCCTGAAGAGTCCTTTTCTAGATACATAATTTATAATAATTCTCCTGCAACTTTGCCTTCATCTGTATTGATAAAGAGAAAACGAAGGCTTAGGGGCAACATATATTCTTTATTATTATCCCCTATTCCTAAGGCCAGTTAATGCAAAAGATTGGATTCTGCAAAGTCACTGTGGGGAAAGAGGATGAAAAATCAATATTAAAGGGTGTCTTTACTCTAAAAATACATTTTTTAAAAGTTGTATCTTCATATAGAGCCAGAGTCCATTACTCCAAAACTTCTGGATTTTAAATTTGAGTTGTAGATTCTGAGAAATCATCATTTTAATCACAGCATTTACAGGGAAAGACCTGTCACTCCAAAAGCAGAAATTACAATATGTTCCCCATCCCTGACCTCTTACTAGGATCTTTGGCTGCCTGCCAGCACACTTTCTGTAACAATTAAGAGAATCAGCAGAGAAAAGAAGGCAGGGGGGGGGGAGGGAGATGTGTAAGTAGAGCAGTGTCCATGGTGAGGCTGTGCAGAGCTTATAAGTGTCGCAGACACTACAAGGAGGCAGTGAGTAAGGGAGGGTGGGGGGAATTAGGAGCACTCACTAAACATTAATAATTTAATGAAAAAGCAAGCACAGATAAATATGTGAGTACCACCATTTTACTTCTCTCGCATTGTAGTTTCAGATAATGTAAAGTTGTAAAGTGAGTATAGTGACCCTTTAAGACATTAATATCCCTAATTTTCATTATGTAAGAAAGTACAGAACTATCTCTGTAGATTATTTATTATTTCACTTTGAAATCATATTATATGGAGCCATCTTTGTATGACTTTTGGGCATCCAGTTCCCCAGATATAAATAGAAAACATTTTGAAAAAATGAGTTGCCAGTTGGTTCTCCGAATCAGTCAAGCCTAAAGAAAGATTGACGCATCATTACATCAGTCAATTCAATAAGCTCCCTGCTGACAGCTCATTAGCATAGTGAATCCTCCTGCACGCAGTTGTCTCAAGCACAGACTAAAATGTTCAAACCTGTCCAATCCTTAGAATGACAGATATTAAAAAAACAACAACACCATTCTCATACTTCCTTTCTGATGGTGCAAACAATCAGTTGCATTCCTTTCCATTATTGTTAATTTAAATATAGCTTTGTTTCATTGTTGAACATAATGTTCTGCACATACTGTAAAAGAATAAAAATCACTGAAAACAATTAAACTTTTCAGCCTCTGTCCCTGCAAAGCTTAAGTACGACAATGACCTTGACAAGATGTGAAATAAGTAATAGAACCAACTTGGGCTGAACTTCAATTATAATTGTCACCTGTCTGGTATTTCATCATGGAAAGTACCACACAATGTATAATAAGTGTATAAAAGAACGACCATATGAAATCAATCTTGCAGGTCTTAGAACATTTTTTAAGGAACATTACTTTATAATAATATAATAATTGTATTATTTTATTTTAACACATGTGTTTTAAAGAGCCACATGACACTAATGACAAAAAAAATAATTTCCGTATGACTGATGACACTGTAAAGCACTGTTTACTGTTTATTTACAGGATATTGTGTATTATATATTTAGAAAGGCGTGTAGGGTGAGGCTTCAATTTGAATAACTAAAGCTAAAATATTGTATAAAAAAAAACTCTTGCGCATTCCTTTTCATTTCATACAAAAAAACAAAAATAACCTTTGCAGTTTATTTTTATCAAGCACAAATAAGTCTGGGGATTGAAACCTGTGATCTCATGGGCTGTGTGTTTCTAAAAGGAGTGCTTTAGACTGCTGAGGATGCTGTGGTCATGCACAGTGATAACAGGTACATTAAGAAACTTAATATTTTGCTAGCAACAGAATGGAAAAGGAACAGAATGGCAAGAAAAACAAAAAAAGGCAGTTAAATCAGCTGATTATTTTGTTGTTGTTGGAAAATAAACTGCAGGGTAACAAGCAGCTTTCAAAGTCTTATCAGGGACTTCCATATTGATGGGTAAGTTGTACTGGCAACAACATGGAGTCCTTCTCAGTTATAGAGATGGCCCGTGTTCAGTCTGTTTTTGAACTTTCGAACTTCAGAGAAAGTTCGAAAGTTCGAATTTGGACCCATTCAAGTCAATGGGGGAGTGATAGTTCGAAAAATCAGAGTGATTTACAGCTAAACTAACAATGGTAACTTACTGTAAATGGGTGTGGCACCTGAGAAATGGTGGGGAACATGTCACTATCACCAAAACTTGTTAAAACACTTAAAGTCAGATGGGCTACATTTGACAATACATTCGAGGATTATCGAATGAACAAACGATCCTTCCTGTTAGCAAACGGTCCTTCCTAGGCTTAGCAAACGAAGGGTTGGATAGTGTAGTGGTTAAAGGCACTGCCTTTGACATGGGAGACCAGGGTTCGAATCCTGGCTAAGGCAGCTATATAAATGTTTGGATTTATCATACCCTAGTAATATAATAACCATATAATAACTTAGTAATATAATACCCTAGTAATATAACATTGTTATTATATTACTAGGTTATCATATGGTCATTATATTACTAGGTTATTATGGTTGTTATATTACTAGGTTATTATATGGTTATTATATTATGAGGGTTTTATAATAATCCAAAATTTGTACAGCTGTCCACAGCCAGGATTCGAACCCTGGTCTCCCATGTCAAAGGTGGTGCCTTTAACCACTACACTATCCAGCCACTGCTTTATATGGAGAATATATTACTAGGTTATCATATGGTTATTATATAGTTATTATATTACTATATAACCTAGTAATATATCATTGATGTAATGTAGAGGCTCGATAGTGTACTGGTTAAAGGCACCACCTTTGACATGGGAGACCAGGGTTCGTATCCTGGCTGGGGGCAGCTATACAAAAATTGGATTATTATAATACCCTAGTAATATAACAACCATATAATAACATAGTAATATTATAACCATGTAATACCCTATATAATATTATATTACTAGGTTATCATATGGTTATTATATTACTAGGTTATTATGGTTATTATAATACCCTAGTAATATAATAACCTTGTAATATAATAACCATAATAACCTAGTAATATAATAACCATATGATAACCTAGTAATATAATAACAATATTATATTACTAGGTTATTATATGGTTATTACATTAGTAGGGTTATAATAATCCAAACATTTGCATAGCTGACCTAGCCAGGATTCAGACCCTGGTCACCCATGTCAAAGGCATTGCCATTAACAACTACACTATCCAGCCACTACATTACACTATACTACATTCTAGAGTTAGTGAAAGGCCCATAAATTCGATAATTACGAATTTACGATCGAAAGCCCGGAAACATCGAAAAATCGAAAATTCGGGTCCGGGATAGTTCGAGAAGTCCAAGTCCATTCGAACTCATAAAGTTCGGCTCGAACTCGGGCTCGAGTTCGAATTCTAGTCCATCCCTACTCAGTTATAGAATCTCTTTCTTACATGAACACAAATGCAACTTATTAGAGAAGAATCTTACAATGTATAGGTGTTCTGGGGAGAAAAACTTAGGATTAAAAAGAAATAAAGTTTAGTTTTCCTTTAAAGATACTCTGGCTTTATAAATTAGCAGACAATGAATACTGGAGTTGCAGTATACCTTTGACAATAAATATAAAACACGGGGCTTTGTACATCCAGACAATACAGAGTGCAACTTGTGGCCAATTTCGTACATACACACAAAGAATAGAATAGTGCCCATTCAGTTCTGATTGAATCATTGAACTCACTAAACCGTAATCTAACCCAGGGACAACTATCACATGCAGAAAGTGGACAGGTTTTTATTTCCCATTATATATAATCCAAGGACAGAAATGAAAATGATTTCTCTCTTATTCTTTATTGCGATAAGATGTTTACGAAATCCAGTTTAACTGTAATTCAGAGACTAGTCATCGACCCTCGTGGAAACGTTCAAGAGCCTGTATAGAAGGAGAGTTTGTACAGTATCCCGAGAACAAGTGGAGCTGTTGATAAGGTAGCATATTGCTTTCACCTTCCCTGCAATAGATTTCAATCAGCGGTTAAACTGCAATAAAAATTAAAAAATAAAAGGTCAACTAGCAAAGTCACAGGTATCTCAGTGTTCTGATCAAAGCCATTCTCCTATAGAAACGACTGGTGTGATAATAATTGCTCTTGTCGCTTCTGTGCGAGAATTCCGTGTCCCGACAGCTAGTTCCTGCCTTTCAGGTTGTCAGACATACAGTACAAAGAAAGTTTTTATTGTAGTCAGTTGTCCTGTTATATTTAGGCAGTGTTGGTGTCTAGTGTCAAACGAAAACCATCCAGATGGAGCTTTAAATAGAAAAGAAACAACATTTGTTACACCTAGATAGAGATGGGCGACACTGCTAAAATCTGTTCTGCCTGCGGATTTGCGGAAAAAAATTGAAAATTCGTAAATTGGCATAAAAACCCATTAAAGTCAATGGGAGAAAAAATCTGCCTAAATATAAGGTGAAATCAAGGGAACACATACATATAACCAGAATTTAAAAAAAAAAAACTTTCCTCACGATCACACAGTTTTTCGAGCTTCCGCCTTCTATTTTCAAACCGCGTTCGAATTTTTTTTAGAAAATTCGAGAATTTTCACATTTTCAAGGAATTTTTCAAAAAAATTGTAAAAAATGATACAGTAACTTACTGTAAATGGCTCACTAAAATTCACTCACAGAAAGCTCAAATAGCAGGGGGAAAAAAATTCTCCAACCAAGTGGTGCTTGTCTAGCGGCCTTTTATACCCAGGGGATTGGCATGGGTAAAAATAGCTGCCACTGGGGAATTTGATACATGAAAATCTTTCGAAAATTTTCAAACGTGGGTTTAGAAATCTGTAAAGTTCCACAGATCCACGGATCTCGGAGATTCGCCTTGGAACCGGGTTCGGATCCGCAATCTGGTCCATCTCTAGTTAGTATGCCAATCAGATTAAGTCTGAAAGAATATGATTGTATCTAATCAGAATTGATTACAAGTCTTTCAGAAAGAATACGCTTGGTATGCTTTATGGAAGAATCTGATTGTAACCAATTCTGATTGTAACCAATTCTGATGGGAAAAGAATGCGTTAGTATAACCAATCATATTATTCCTAAAAATTCTGATTGTAACTAATCAGAATTGGTTTACAATTAGATTCTTTCAGAAAGTCTGTTCCCTAGACTACTTCCCAGATCCCAGGGCCATTTACAGTAAGTTAGTATATTATTTTTGTAAAATTTTCGAAAATTCCATGAAAATTCAAATTTTCGCGAATTTTCAAAATTTCTTGATATTTCAAAAATTTTCGAACGCAGTTGGAAAAATATTTGGAAAGCGGAATTCCGGAAAATCTGCGAGATCCGGGTTCCACGAACCGGCCATCTCTACACCTAGATAGTTTCGCAATAATAAAATACATGCACAAACCTATAATGAAAAATAGTGAGATCCCAAAGAGGACAGTATCTATAGATAGATGTCATTAAATATTGTATATATAATGTTCACCCTTAAATAAAAAACATGTATAGGTTAATTACCCCCAAAACTACAATAGATAGGAATCTGACAGACGTAGGGTTAATCTGTTACACAGTAAAATCGTTCTTTCCCCCTCCCCTTTCCCATTGCCTCTCAAAGGGTTTTTTCCTCCTCTGGAAGCTCTCCAAGCTCTTTTACAAGCTTTAACATGCTAAGAGGAAGCAGCATTCAGTCATTGGCTGTGATGCCAACTGTTTCACCCATGACTGACAGCTGCTAACTGGAAGAACAATGAAGCAGAAAGAGTGGTAAAAGAACATCAGTCCACATTTTGGGCTAGTCTTACATCTCTCAAATGTTTAACTATTGCAGGTTTGGGGTTTGGAAGGTAATTTTCCTAAAAAAAATGTCCTTTAACAGCACATCCCTTGCTTTAAGAATGTAAAATACAGTCAGGGCTGTTACTAACCCAGTTTTACCAATAGACTGCTTTTATAAATTAGCCCTATATTGTTTTTAAAAAAAAAAACAATAAGTCAGAAAATATTTTAGTCTTTACCTCCCCTTTATAAAATGTATAGCTAATTTTCACTTTATAGAAAGAAGTTTATAACGTAAGTTCTCTCACTATGATTTAGAAAGTCAGATGTATTCTTAATGTATAATTGGATTTCTGATGGGTGAGATTAATGCAATTTGTTGCTAATTCAAGATTGGGGAAATACAGATCTTAATATACTCACTATTCACTCAAACAACTTTACATTTTCTAAATCAACAATTTGAAAAAATGTATTCATCTGTGTTTGCCATTACATTTTTAATGTTTAGTGAGTGCTTCTAATTGACCCCACCCTCCCTTACTCACTGCCTTCTTATAGTGTCTGCGACACTTATAAGTTCTGCATAGCCTCACCATGGACACTGGTCTGCTTTCACATCTCCCTCCCCCTTCTCCCTGCCTTCTTTTCTCTGCTGATTCTCTTAAAGGGCATGTCCACCCCCAAAACTATAACCCCCCCCACTAATGGCCCCACCATGTAGTGTAATAAAATCCTTACCTCACATCCCAGCTCAATATGGTTCTCCTGTAGTCCTCCCCCAAAGTCTCTGCCTCCTGTCTCACCTCCGGGAGAAGTTTGGCATGTGCACTGCAGCCCTTCTCCCCCTCCGTTTTGCGATCCCTCCCCCTAGCACAGAAACCCTTGGCCATATAATAGTTTGCCTTTCCCTAGCCCCAACCACTAAAAAATAATTTTAAGAAAGTCCCCAGAACTCTACTTAACTTCCCTCTCTCCCCCGGCATTCTGAGAAGCCGGCAGCCGCATCCGTGATTGGCTGCCTCTCAGCCAATCACGGACGCGGCTGCCGGTCCCTCCCCCTGCTTGCAGTGTATTGCAAGCAGAAGGCTGGGCTGTGCGTCGGAGGAGAGAGGGAAGGTAAGTAAAGATCGGGGCACTTTCTTAAAATTATTTTATAGCGGTTGGGGCTGGGGGAAGGCATTCTATGTTATGGGGAAAGTTTATTATAAGGGTGGACACGCCCTTTAATTGTTGCAGAAAGTGTGCTGGCAGGCAGCCAAAGATCCTAGTAAGAGGTCAGGGATGGGGAACATATTATAATTTCTGCTTCTGGAGTGACAGGTCTTTCCCTGTAAATGCTGTCATTTCAAATGAGGATTTCTCAGAATCTACAGCTCAGATTTAAAATAAAAAAGTAGTGGGATCTTACTGTATCTAAAGGGACAGCATACAGTAATATATATATATATATAATTTTTTTTTAAAACAATTACTTTAATTTTACCTCTTACTTTAATGGCCATAAGGTATAAATTACTTGCTTCTTATTGCCTGTAGCTGGCTAATAAAATGAAATTATTGTACGTTATTGTTTTCTAGGCAGCCATTTTTTTTTCAGTACATTTTATAGCCTAAAAGGATTGCCACATAGGACACAGAGAAACCAATTGGAAGCGGCTATAATTAATCTGCTGCAATTAATTTGTGTATTTTAACTGTAATTAATGGTTGTGTTTCTGGATTCCCTGCTAGGTTGCAAGGCTGTCAAGTTTTTGAGGTTCTGCATTAATAAAATATACAAACAAAGCAAAAAAATATAATAATTATTCAGAATGTACTGCATTACTCTTACTGGAGAAATGTGTGGAATATTTCTTAACCTTTCCCTCAGCACGGGAATTATTCATTACTCTCTGAGTATAAAATGAACATGAGCTATCGTTCTCTAAATGACACATGCGCACATGTACACAGGTTAAAACTTGTGCACCCTCCACTAGATACTTTGAAATGTACTCACTATACTGCATTATTTAAGGAAGAAATATTTGTCTTACTTAAGTCGAATGATACATTTTTAACCACTTTTTCTTTTCTTTTCTGCTATATCACAAACTTTTTATTTTGCCGTTCGATTCTGACCCGGTGTTTATTATAAATAAACAATACATTTTATGCAACATTTCAAAATGTATTGTATGTATAACTTTAATAATATAGCGCCACTTAGGTACGCAGCAATGTATATGATAAAATATAGAGCATGCAAACAAAGTGCAATCAATTGTACAGATAAATAAATATTACCATACATTAATAAAGTTCCATACATAGGTTAAGACTAGATATTTTAATTATGGATAAATTGATATGCAAATAAGGAACAAGGACTTCTGGGAATTTACCATGTTTCCATGGAAGCTCTATGGAAAGCTATATCTTTAAATAGACTTCTATGGAATTCCACAAGCTAAATGCAAAACCAGAGCGCCAACTACAGACTTGTTTCAGCGTAATTGAGCCATCATCAATGTAGCACAAGTCTCTGGTTTTGCAGTGTGATGCACCTATGGACAGACATCAATAACACATCAAATAAGATAGGGAGAGAACCGGCTTTAAAACTCCCCTCTAAGTGATATGCAAATAAAGAACAAAGACTTCTGGGAATTTATCACGTTTCCATGGAAGCTCTATGAAAAGCTATGTCTTTAAAAAGACTTCTACAGCATTCCACAAACTTAATGCAAAACTAGAGCACCAACTACAGACCGGTTACGGCTTTATTGAGCCATCATCAGTGTAATGCACTGTAGTGGAAACATATTAAATTCCCAGAAGTCTTTGTTCCTTATTTGCATATCGCTTAGAGGGAAGTTTTGAAGCCGGTTCTCTCCCTATCTTATTGGATAAATTGATATAACTGTGGTGTTGATTTACTAAAATGTATAGAAAGATCTTCAGTTATTTGGAAAGGATAGAAGGATCTTTAGTTTACTGGAAAGGATAGAAGGATCTTTGGTTTCCTAGAAAAGATAGAAGGATCTTTGGATTACTAGAAAGGATAGAAGGATCTTTGGTTTCCTAGAAAAGATAGAAGGATCTTTGGATTACTAGAAAGGATAGAAGGATCTTTGGTTTACTAGAAAGGCTGGGAATATATGGTTTACTAGAAAGGATAGAAGGATCTTTGGTTTCCTAGAAAGGATAGAAGGATCTTTGGATTACTAGAAAGGATAGAAGGATCTTTGGTTTACTAGAATGGATAGAAGGATCTTTGGTTTACTAGAAAGGACAGAAGGATCTTTGGTTTACTAGAAAGGATGGAAGTATATTTGGTTTACTAGAAAGGATAGAAGGATCTGTGGTTTACTAGAAAGTATAGAAGGATCTTTGGATTACTAGAAAGGATAGAAGGGTCTTTGGTTTACTAGAAAGGATAGAAGGATCTTTGGTTTCCTAAAAAGATAAAGGAAAAATCTTTGTTACTAGAAAGGATAGAAGGATCTTTGGTTTACTAGAAAGGATAGAATGATCTTTTGGTTTACTAGAAAGGATAAGATCTTTGGTTTACTAGAAAGGACAGAAGGATCTTTGGTTTACTAGAAAGGATAGAAGGGTCTTTGGTTTACTAGAAAGGATAGAAGGGTCTTTGGTTTACTAGAAAGGATAGAAGTATATTTGGTTTACTAGAAGGGATAGATGGATTTTCAATCGCATTTGCAGTACATTGAACTAAAGTTTACTGGAACTGAAGTTTTTGTGATGTGTAGTCAAATCTTACATGCTAGAAATCAATACTTCAAAAGTTAGCATGAATCATTGTGTCTTAAGCTTACAATCAGAATAGAAAATCAATTCTCAAAACTTGACACCAGAAAACATAAAAACAGCTGATCTAAGCTGAATTTCTATCCTGATTCGCTGTGACATTGAGATGACCATTTACCTTCACTAAATGCTAACTGGCATTAACTGCCAAAAATGCATTGCACCTGACTGGCAGCAAATTCAGCTACATTGCCGAGGGGGAAATAAAATGTTTTCTTACTGATATGTATAATCATTCAAATAAATAGTGTAGGTTCATAATGTTTTGAAAAAGTAGCACACAGTGGAAGACCTTCTGACATTCAGAAGCACGTTGAGCCATCTACAAAAATTGGTTGTTCACAAGACCATGAGACAAGAAGGCCGAAGAGTTAGTATTGTCTCATTGTCATGTGGTACCTCTGAACCACCAATAGAATGTATCAATTGGCTTTAGGGACAGCTCCCCAATGCCACCCAAAATCCTAAGGATTTCCCCTGTGTGCTGCACCTTTAACACAGAAATTACCAGGCTATAAGGATCTATCTTAGTGCCCTGTTGGTTAGAAAGTAAGACTATAGCTGCAGGACACAAGACCCAGCTTATAAATAAATGTTCGGGGTCATTTTTAGAGGATTTCAGACTCATGAACGTCTGGGCAGCAAGTAGCAAGTCTACAAGGAGATAATTAGCACAGATAGAGTTAAAAAGACAACTCTTGATTTAGAGATTGCTACTTTTTGATGTGTCTACTGTCCTGCCCATCTGAATCTAATGTATTATTAGACTTTGACTCTCCTTTAAAGGATGAGTTCTCCCCTCAAACAAAGAAAGAAATACATACAGTACCTTAGCTCAACACAAACTCGGGGGACTCAGTTGGGTGTTTTGGCCTTTGAGTATATAATGGAAGCACCAGTTTATAAGCTCTCACTTCATCAAATAGCTTTACTGACCATGCACAGAATTTATCTGATTTTGAACTCATTTCTGCAAACAATGTCATATTTGTTTTTTTTTTTACAACATTCATTTTATGTGTGATCTCTTTGTAGCTTTGTTTTTTTTACATCTTTGCGGAATTGTGTCTGGACCGGTCCTCCCTTATAATGTAATTTCTTTGCGTTCAATTCTTTGAGCACACAATATAATTTCATTTTCCCAGCAACGTAAGTAATAAAAACACAAACAGCACGGGAAAGCAGCACGCAAGCCTCATTTGGGAGTTTTAGAGAATATAGAGTTCTACCCAGAACAAATGAGCTCTGCGACGTTCCTGGATATTATCTGGAAACAATAGAGCTTTTCCCAACATGAAACCTTCAGAAACATTAGAAATAGATTCAGCTTCAAAATTCTAAGCTCACATAGGACCCAAACATGTATGAAAATAAATGTTATTTCATTGATCTCAGCGCTGGTAAAATAACTTTTGCTGTCCTTTGGGGAGGAGTAGAAATTGCAAGAAGTTCAGTAACTTAAGGATTTCCGTCTTACACTAGATAAAAACTACTTAAAGGATATGTACACTGGAAAATTTGTTTTTTGAAATTGTCCATTAGTGGAAACAATAATTCATCCGATCTATCACTGTAACATTTTATTGTTCATCTACCCCCTAGATGAACAGTCTGAAACATATTACATTTTAGAGGTCAATCAAGTGCCTCACTGTCATAAACTATTCTTCTGTGTGTAGTTTTGCTGTAGCTGGAATGATTTGACAGTTGGTGTTCTGTATGCAGTTTTAACTGTTGGTATATGGGGAAAAAAGTCAGGTCAGTACTCAGAGCCTGAGCAAAACAAGTAATGTATTGAAGGCATGCAGCAACACACACACCTCAGAGTAAGTGCTACTTACACATATTTATTTATAGATTATGATGATGAAAAGTAATTTTTTGAGTATACATACCCTTATTTATTCTACTGCATGTTTACTTAAACCAGAAAGGACAATGACTCAACGTTTTAAAGTCTATATTTGAATCAAGCTTAAAGGACAATTATACTCACCTAGACCTTGCTCCTTTTTTTGTCCAGTGCAAACTACCGAGATTTACCTGCAAACTGGAGATAGGTAGTGTAGAAAGTTGTGCATGCTGGGACTTGCCAGCAGGTACGCTCAGTAGGGATGTCCGAATTTCGCAAAATCCGGTCCGCTCGTGGATCCGCGAAATTCGAAAATCCGCGAGCGAACCCATTAAAACCTATTAAAATTTGAAAATACGAGTCTTCAAAAATACGAGGATTCTGCGAAAATACGAAATCTGCGATTTCTCGTATTTTCCCGTATTTTCAAAAATACGAGAAATCCTCGTAATTTAGAAAATTTTCGAAAACGCGGTTCGAAAAGTTCGGAAGGCAGAAAACTGGAAAATCCGCGATATCCGCCGTTCGCAAACACGGTAAATCCACTCAGTCCTTTTTTACCCTCTCTATAGTTTTGTGTTTAGGAATTAGTAGGGTTTATTTGGAATTGTATCATTATGTTGTTTATGTACAGTAAAAATGTTGTATGGCTGAGTTTGCTTGCATTATAATGTTGTTTAATACTGACTTTTTTTTTTCCCCCTTTCCCCCCCTCCCTAAAAACATTGATAACATTTGTTTTTGTTTTGTAAAGTGTGTTTGCTGATGGATAAATGGCTCTGTCCTTTCCCTCATCATCTTTTTATTGTAGGTGATAGGATTTAGTCATGTGTAAATACTATGTATGTATATATATATATATATGTAAATACGTATATGGAAACAATAACAGGGAGATTCAATAAAAGTTCTTATTGTTTAAAATGGTGCTAATTTTGCCCCAACCAATCAGATCTTATTTAACATTTGAAAGCTAACATCTGATTGGTTGGGGCAAAATTAGCACCATTTTAAACAATAAGAACTTTAATTGAATAAGCCTGTAAGTTTTGTAAATATTGTACACTAATGTATGATAAGTGATGTTTTGTAATGAATTTTATTTATGTTATTTATTTAAAGTGTATGTTTACTATTGAGTAGCATGTTCAATAAATTCTATATAATGGTATAAAGGTTGGACTAGATGGACATATGTCTTTATGCAACCTCCAATACAATTTACTATGTACCTTTTATACAGGCATTATGGGTAAGGTATACAGGTTGGACTATATGGACTTATGTCTTTATATAACCTCCAATGCTATGTTACAATGTAACTGTTATACAGACATTATGGGTAGGGTATAAAGGTTGGACTAGATGGACGTATGTCTTTATACAACCTCCAATACTATGTTACTATGTAACTGTTATACAGACATTATGGGTAGGGTATAAAGGTTGGACTAGATAGACGTATGTCTTTATACAACCTCCAATACTATGTTACTATGTAACTGTTATACAGACATTATGGGTAGGGTATAAAGGTTGGACTAGATGGATGTATGTCTTTATCAACCTCCAATACATGTTACTATGTAACTGTATATAGACATTATGGGTAGGGTATAAGGGTTGGACTAATGATTATGTCTTTATACAACCTCCAATACTATGTTACTATGTAACTTTTATATAGACATTAGGGTAGGGTATAAAGTTGGACTAGATGACGTATGTCTTTATACAACCTCCAATACTATGTTACTATGTAACTGTTATACAACATTATGGGTAGGGTATAAAGGTTGGTATAGAACGTATGTCTTTATACAACCTCTAATACTATCTAACTGTTAGACAACATTAGGGGTAGGATTAAAGGTTGGACTAGATGGACGTATGTCTTTATACAACCTCCAATGCTGTTAATATGTAACTGTTAGACAGACATTATGGGTAGGGTATAAATGTTGGACTAGATGGACGTATGTCTTTATACAACCTCCAATACTATTTTATTATGTAACGGTTATACAGACATTATGGGTAGGGTATAAAGGTTGGACTAGATGGACTTATGTCTTTATACAACCTCCAATACTATGTTACTATGTAACTGTTATACAGACATTATGGGTAGGGTATAAAGGTTGGACTAGATGGATGTATGTCTTTATACAACCTCCAATACTATGTTACTATGTAACTGTTATAACAGACATTATGGGTAGGGTAAAAGGTTGGACTAGATGGACGTATGTCTTTATACAACCTCCAATACTATGTTACTATGTAACTGTTATACAGACATTATGGGTAGGGTTAAGGTTGGACTGATGGATGTATGTCTTTATACAACCACTCCAATACTATGTTACTATGTGCTGTTATACAGACATTGGGTAGGGTATAAGTTGGACTAGATGGACGTATGTCTTTATACACCTCCAATACTATGTTACTATGTAACTGTTTACAGACATTATGTTAGGGTATAAAGGTTGGACTAGATGGACGTATGTCTTTATACAACCTCCAATACTATGTTACTATGTAACTGTTATACAGACATATATGGGTAGGGTAATAAGGTTGGACTAGATGGCCGTATGTCTTTATACACCTCCAATACTCTGTTACTGAGCATTGTGGTGAGAGGACGTATTTTGCAGAGCTCCTGACCAGTGGTTTTTGCTGATTTTCCCACTGTGAGAGCTGTTTTTCGGCCTGGCAGGCCTCCAGGAGCCCTGGAAGCCTCCCAGTGGAGATCCAGTGCCTGGGCCTCACCTCGTCCCCAGTGCTAGGAAAAAACTTGCCATGGGGATCAGGGGTTTGCAAGGCCTTGGTAGAAGACCTAAAGAGGTACAATGCTGTGAGAGAAGCAATTCGCCGTCTGCGTTCCAACTGAAAGGAAAGAAAGACAGCACACAAGGGCCTTCTCCACATGCAGGCCAAAGATTAAGTTGTAATCCAGAATATGGAAGTGAAGCTGGAAAAGCTGATCCAGAAGAAATGTACTGTCTGATGCAATCGGGCCTAGGCATGAGGCCTTCGCAGTAAGAGACCGTTTCCTTGCAGAGAAAGAACGGTGAGTGTGTCAGCGAGGAACACTTACCTGTGGAGTCCCAGGCCTCTGTGTCCTCTGAGGTCCAACCTGAGCAGGGGAGAAGCAAGGCCTACCTGAGGTGGTTCCAGTGTCCAATTCCCCTGAATTGCACCTGAGCAGGGAGAACATCGGACGACTGGTCCCAGGAGGGGCAGAATATCACAGGTCTCCTGAGGAGATTGTGATGCTGGAGTCCCACTAAAGGAACCACATCTGGTTGTTCTCTATGGACCAACTGTCTGATGAACCAAATGGAAGGAAAGGAAAAAAGAAAATCAAAGAAACAAACAATCTCCAGTTTGTATATTGTGCGATGTCGAGTGCTAATGGAATTAACCCTGTGGTGCCCAGTGCTGGAAATACTGAGGATGGACACTTACCTGCTACACAAGGCCAGAGGTAATACCTGAGACAATCCTGAGTGGGGTAGGTACCGTGATGGTCCCGGACTGCAGATTCCACATATCCAGGGAAAACAACACCTGTTCCACCATTTCCCAGTGCTGAGAGGGAATCCAAGATGGCCGCCGAGTCAGTGATGTGGTTCAGAAGAGAATGCACCATGCTTTTCCAGGTGTATGGTGAGCACTGATGAATCATTCCATGTACTCCATTCAAACAATCTGTGGTAAAGACCCTGTAAGACGTAACTGTAATATCTAAATTTACTGAACCTTTGCCAAAGAGATGGAAGGTCCACCAAGTTTGAACACCTGGTCTCTGATGGCTCTGTGTCTGTTCCCATTACCCATCCATACCCCCAGTAATACTGTGTTTAACCCTGTGTCTGCTGCTGCTATAATCCTGTATCTGCTGCTGTTAACACTGTAACTACTGGTAACCCTGTCATTGCTGGTAACCCTGTCATTGCTGTAACCCTGTATCTGACCTGTCTCATCTGGATCCCTGTCCCTGCTGGTAACCCTGTCCCTGCTGGTAACCCTGTCTCTATTGGTAACCCTGTCCCTGCTGGTAACCCTGTCCCCGCTGGTAACCCTGTCCCCGCTGGTAACCCTGTCCCTGCTGGTAACCCTGTCCCTGCTGGTAACCCTGTCTCTATTGGTAACCCTGTCCCTGCTGGTACCCTTCCCCGCTGTAACCCTGTCCCCGCTGGTAACCCGTCCCCGCTGGTACCCTGTCCCTGCTGGTGACCCTGTCTCTATTGGCCTGTCCCTGCTGGTAACCCTGTCCCTGCTGGTAACCCTGTCCCCGCTGGTAACCTGTCCCTGCTGGTAACCCTGTCCCTGCTGGTAACCCTGTCCCCGCTGGTAACCCGTCCCTGCTGGTGACCCTACTGGTACATCTTTCCTGTTTTACCCACTCTTATCCAGCCTTCAGTTTCTTATGCAAGAATGGCTACAATAAATCCCAATACTGTTCCTATGCACCGTCCATATGTACCTAACAATGTACCATCTGGAGGAATGTTGTCAATTTGAAGTGCAATACTATGTTATTATGTAACTGTTAGACAGACATTATGGGTAAGGTATAAAGGTTGGACTAGATGGACGTATGTCTTTATACAACCTCCAATATTATGTTATTATGTAACTGTTAGACAGACATTATGTGTAGGGTATAAAGGTTGGACTAGATGGATGTATGTCTTTATACAACCTCCAATACTATGTTACTATGTGACTGTTATACAGGCATTATGGGTAGGGTATAAAGGTTGGACTAGATGGACATATGTCTTTTATCCAAAACCCTAAAACCTCAATACTAAGTTACTATGTTACTCCTGTCCCTGTTCTCTCACTCGTCTTCGCCCCTTATGGGTCGGCGGTGTCTAACAGGTTGGCCGGAAATGGCTGGCAACTCGCCTGGCCTCAAATAGATGGCCGTCTGGATCTTTTCTCTTTCTACTTCCTATCCAACCCCCTCCCACCCCGTTACCCTCCTCCTGTTACCATGTCACCTGTTCTACACCCCGACCCGCAAAAACACAAAAAACAAAATTATGGGTAGGACAGGGTATCAAGGTTGGACTCGCCTCACTAGAGAACCGTATGTCTTTATCCAACCCCGGGCCCCTCTGGCTACTACTCTCGTCCCCTGTTCGACGCACCCCAACGAACGCACATTCTGGGTAGGCCCGGCTCTCCCCGGGTTGGCCTTCGATGGACGGATGTCGTTCTAGTCTCCCCCCGGTCCCCCCTCCCCCACCCCTCCCACCCTGCTGTTCATCTTCACTGTTAGACCCCTACACACTTCTGTCCTGCATTAATGGGTCGGCGGGTACTACATGTTGGACTATAGATGACGTATGTCTTTATATTTTTTAGATAACAAACTTTATACAACCTCCAATACTATTTAGTTAATGTAACAGACACATTATGGGAGATTAAAGTTGACTAGAATTATATATAAGGCTCTTTACATCCAATACTATTTACTATTGTAACGTTATACAATACAGACATTATGGTAGGGTATAAAGGTTGGACTAGATGGACGTATGTCTCTTATTATAATACACAACCCGTGTCCAATCTATTGTTTAACTCTGAGAATGGACCGATGTCTTTATATTTTATTTAATATACAACCTTTCCAATAATACTTCCAATAAACTATGAAACTTATTTTACTATGTAACTGTTATAATATACAAAAATACATATTATGTGGGTCGGGTCTCTCTGTTTGGCCTCGACCGCTGGCTGTCTGTCTTTTCCACTACCCCCTCGACCCTACCTTCTGTTCCTCTGTCCCCCTCTGCCTGTTCTCCTCTCCCGCCCTTCTGTAGGTCGGCGGGATCTCACGGTTGGACTAGATTGGGGACGTATGTCTTTATACAATTATATAATTAATTAGCAAAAATACAACCGCCATACTATGTTACTATCCTGATGGTAACTGTTATAAATAAAACAAATAATAAACAGACCATTATGATGAAATTATAATTGTAGGTATAAAAGAATAAAGGTTGGACCTAGAATGGAAGTATGACGTCTTTATAGCACCTCCAATACTATGGTTCTATGTGAACTGTTATACAGACATTATGGGTAGGGTATAAAGGTTGGACTAGATGGACGTATGTCTTTATACAACCTCCAATACTATGTTGCTATGTGACTGTTATACAGACATTATGGGTAGGGTATAAAGGTTGGACTAGATGGACGTATGTCTTTATACAACCTCCAATACTATGTTACTATGTAACTGTTATACAGACATTATGGGTAGGGTATAAAGGTTGGACTAGATGGACGTATATCTTTATACAACCTCCAATGCTTTTATATGTAACTGTTAGACACCCGACATATGGGTAGGGTAAATGTTGGACTAGATGGACGTATGTCTTTATACAACCTCCAATACTATTTTATTATGTAACGGTTTATCAGACATTATGGGTAGGTTATAAAGGTTGCTAGATGGACGTATGTCTTTATACAACCTCCAATACTATGTACTATGTACTGTTATACAACATTATGGTAGGTATAAAGGTTGGACTAGATGGATGTATGTCTTTATACAACCTCCATACTAGTTTACTATGTAACTGTTAACAGACATTATGGGGTAGGTATAAAGGTTGGACTAGATGGACGTATGTCTTTATACAACCTCCAATACTATGTTACTATAACTGTTATACAGACATTATGGGTAGGGTATAAGGTTGGACTAGATGGATGTAGGTCTTTATACAACCTCCAATACTATGTTACTATGTGACTGTTATACAGACATTATGGGTAGGGTATAAAGGTTGGACTAGATGGACGTATGTCTTTATACCACTCCAATACATGTTACTATGTAACTGTTATACAGACATTATGGGTAGGGTATAAAGGTTGGACTAGATGGACGTATGTCTTTATACAACCTCCAATACTATGTTACTATGTAACTGTTATCAGACATTATGGGTAGGGTATAAAGGTTGGACTAGATGGACGATGTCTTTATACACCTCCAATACTCTGTTACTGAGCATTGTGGTAGGACGTATTTTGCAGAGCCTCTGACCATTGTGTTTTTGCTGATTTTCTACTTGTGAGAGGTGTTTTCGGGCCTGGCATGGCCTCCAGGAGCCCTGGGAAGCCTCCCAGTGGAGATCCATTGCCTGGGCCTTCCACCTCGGTCCCCAGTGCTAGAAAAAACTTGAGCATGGGGATCAGGGTTTTGCAGGCCTTGGTAGAAGACCTAAAGAGGTACAATGCTGTGAGAGAAGCAATTCGCCGTCTGCGTTCCAGCTAGAAGGAAAGAAAGACGAGCACACAAGGGCCTTCTCCACATGCAGGCCAAAGATTAAAGTTGTAATCCCGAATATGGTTGAAGCTGAAAAGCTGATCCAGGAGAAATGTAGCTTGTCTGATGCAATCGGGCCTAGGCATGAGGCCTTCGCAGTAGAGAGACCGGTTCCTTGCAGAGAAAAACGGTGAGTGTGTCAGCGAGGAACACTTACCTGTGGAGTCCCAGGCCTCTGTGTCCTCTGAGGTCCAACCGAGCAGGGGAGAAGCAAGGCCTACCTGAGGTGGTTCCAGTGTCCAATTCCCTGAGATGCACCTGAGCGGGAGAAACATCGGACGACTGGTCCCAGGAGGGGCAGAAATATCAAGGTCTCCTGAGAGATTGTGATGCTGGAGTCCCCATAAAGAACCACATCTGGTGTTCTCTATGGACCAACTGTCTGATGAACCAAATGGAAAGGAAAGGAAAAAAGAAAATCAAAGAAACAAACAATCTCCAAGTTTGTATATTGTGCGATGTCGAGTGCTAATGGAATTAACCCTGTGTGCCCAGTGCTGGAAATACTGAGGATGGACACTTACCTGCTACAACAAGGACAGGAGGTAATACCTGACACTCCTGAGTGGGGTAGGTAGCCGTGATGGTCCCGGACTGCAGGATTCCACATATCCAGGGAAAACAACACCTGTTCCCACATTTCCCAGTGCTGAGAGGGAATCCAAGATGGCCGCCGAGGTCAGTGATGTGGTTCAGGAGAGAGCACCATGCTTTTCCAGGTGTATGGTGAGCACTGATGACATCACCATGTACTCCTTCAAACAATCTTGTGGTAATAGACCCTGTAAAGGACGTAACTGTAATATCTAAATTTACTGAACCTATTGCCAAAGAGATGGAAGGTCCACCAAGTTTAACACCTGGTCTCTGATGCTCTGTGTCTGTTCCCATTACCCATCCCATACCCCCAGTAATACTGTGTTAACCCTGTGTGTCTGCTGCTGCTATTAATCCTGTATCTCTGCTGCTGTAACACTGTAACTACTGGTAACCCGGTCATTGCTGGTAACCCTGTCATTGCTGGTAACCCTGTATCTGACCCTGTCTCATCTGGAATCCTGTCCCTGCTGGTAACCCTGTCCCTGCTGGTAACCCTGTCTCTATTGGTAACCCCTGTCCCCCGTGAGCCCTGTCCCTGCTGGTAACCCCTGTCCCTGGCTGGTAACCCTGTCCCCGCTGGTAACCCTGTCCCCGCTGGTAACCCTGTCCCTGCTGGTAACCCTGTCCCTGCTGGTAACCCTGTCCCTGCTGGTAATCCTGTCCCTGCTGGTAACCCTGTCCCGGTTGGTAACCCTGTCCCTGCTGGTAACCCTGTCCCTGCTGGTAACCCTGTCCAAAACAAAAAGAAATGAGGTATGTCTTATACAACTCCAATACTATGTTACTATGTAACTGTATACAGACATTATGGGGTAGGGTATAAATGTTGGACTAGATGGACGTGTTGTTCCTATACAACCTCCAATACTATGTTACTATGTAACTGTTAGACAGACATTATGGGTAGGGTATAAAGGTTGGACTAGATGGACGTATGTCTTATACAAAACTCCAATACTATTATGTTAACTGTGTAGACAGACATTATGGGTAGGGTTAAAGGTGGACTAGATGGACGTAGTCTACAACAACCTCCAATACTATGTTACTATGTAACTGTTAGACAGACATTATGGGTAGGGTATAAAGGTTGGACTAGATGGAGGTATGTCTTTATACAACCTCCAATACTATGTTACTATGTAACTGTTATACAGACATTATGGGTAGGGTCTGTATAACAGTGGGTGGAGATGGGGCAGATAAGGTGGAGAAGGAAGATAGATTTGTAAGGGTCACCAGGGGAAGTAGGGGACGGAAGGATAGGGGGGCTTCTTCCCAGCTGGTCGATCCCAACAGATTTGCCATTTTAGGTGAAGATGTGGAGGACGATGGTCGGAAGCAGCATGTATGGCGGAGGCCTTTCCCTTGAGCACCCAGGGGACGGCCATTCCAATACAAAGGGAGGGAGAACTGGGGGCTAGGAAGGATAGACAGTGTGTAGTGGTAGGGGATTCTTTATTAGAAGGGTAGATAGGGTAATCTGTCGCCAGGACCCTGCATGCCAAACAGTGTGTTGTCTGCCTGGTTAGGGTTCGACAGTGGTGGATCGTGTAGACAGATTATTGGGTGGGGCTGGGAGTGACCCGGCGGTCTTGGTTCACATTGGTGCCAATGACAAAGTTAGAGGTGGAGGTGAGGTCCTTAAAATGATTTCCGAGAATTAGGGGCCAAGTTAAAAGCAAGGACCTCCAGGGTAGTGATTTCAGAAATACTACCGCAGCCACGTGCTACGCTAGGGAGGCAACGGGAGCTCAGGAGTATAAATGCGTGGCTAAGAGAGTGTGTGTAAGGAGATGGGGTTTGGGTTTTTTAGAGAACTGGGCTGACTTTTCTGTTGGCTACAGGCTCTTTAGTAGTGACGGATTGCACCTCAATGGTGGTGGTGCAACTGTTTTGGGGGGGGAGAAGATGGCTAGGGGGTTGGAGGAGATTTTAAACTAGGTATGGGGGGGAGGGAACGTTTAACTACACAGGGGTAGATAGAGAAGTTAGGGATCTGGGGGCTAGTAACACAACGGAGGGAGGAGAAGGAGGAGGGGGGAGCATAGAGGATGAGGAGGCATGTACGACCATGTATGGAAGTAAATCAATTGATAATCAAAATGTTATGTTTCAAATGCAAGGAGTCTGGCTGGAAAAAACGGCGAACTTGAAATAATAGCGTTAAAGGAAAGGTATGATGTAATTGGTATAGCAGAATATGGCTTAATGATTCACACGACTGGACAGTAAATATTGAAGGGTACTCCTTATTTAGACATGACCGAGTTAATAAGAAGGAGGAGGAGTATGTATGTATGTTAAACAGGAATTGAAGCCAAATTTAAAGATGGAATAGATGGGGGAGCAAACGATGCGGCAGAAATTATGGGTGGAACTGTGTACAGGAAGCAAGAAGGTAGGTAAATTAATTGTTGGAGTGTGTTATAAGCCGCCAAATGCCGGGAAGAGGTGGAAATGAATCTCCATATGCAGTTGGCGAAGGCTGCTGGTATGGGGCATGTTCTGGTTATGGGGGATTTTAACTACCTTGAAATAGATTGGAGTAATGGAACTGCCAGCACCTCAAAGGTATAAAGTTCTTAAATTTCCTATATGAGCATTTTCTTTCACAGATGGTAGAAGTTCCTACTAGAAAGAATGCGTTGTTGGATCTGGTGATATCTAATAACCCAGAGCTCATTTTGGAGATGAGGTAATGGGAAGCTTAGGGAATAGTGACCATGATATAGTGTCATTTAATATAGGTTGCAGAAAACTAAAGTGCACTGGCTTAACAAAAACTTTAACTTTAGGAAAGCTAATTTTATGCTTTAAAGGAATCGCTCCTGCTCATAGACTGGGGGGAACTGTTTCTAGGTAAAGATACTGAGCAGATGTGGACCACTTTTAAAGGGATATTAAACTATAACATTTCCAAATCGGTACCTTTAGGAAACAAGTGTAAAAAATTAGGTCCACTCCTGCATGGCTTATGCTCAGGTAAAAAGGGAAATGAAAAAAAGAAAGGGCTTTTAAAATATTGAAAGCAGAAGGCACAGAACAGGCTTACAGGGACTTCAAAAGTTGTAATAAAGAGTGCAGAAAGCAATTAAACTAGCTAAAATAGAAAATGAAATACGGATTGCCGAACAAGCAGTCCAACCCCAGATGTTTTTAAGTATATAAATGGTAAAAAAATGAGGACTGAGAATGTGGGACCATTAATAATGGAGCTGAGGTGGTTGTAGAGGAGCCGAAAAGGCTAATCTGCTAAACCGTTTTTTACATCGGTTTTTACTGTTGAGAATCCTTACAGTAGGGATTGTAACAATGGCAAGGAGGAAATGAAGAGTTTTCACATTGGATAACAGAGGATATGGTACGGAATCAATTAGACAAAGTTAATCATAAAGCGCCAGGACCAGATGGATTGCATCCTAGGATTTTAAAAGAGCTTAGTTCAGTTCTAGCAAGACCACTGTTGTCTCTCTTTTCAGATTCGCTTTTGTCTGGGATGTGCCGCTGGATTGGAAAAAAGCCAATGTAATACCAATATTCAAAAAAGGTGTCGTTCACAGCCTGGTAACTATAGACCTGTAGCCTAACATCAGTGGTAGGGAAGGTGATGGAAACTTTTAAGGGATCATATCCTTGACTTTGTCTCCAGAGATCATCCTATTAGTAGTAGGCAGATGGATTTATGAGAAATAGATCATGCCAGACAAATTTAATTGGTTTTTATGAAGAAGTGAGTGAAGTTAGATTCAGGCACAGCTGTGGATGTGGTTATTTGGATTTTGCAAAGACTTTGATACTGTGCCACATAGGCGACTAATGTATAAACTGAGGACTGTTGGCCTTGAAGAAACATTTGTTCATGGATAGAGAACTGGTTATTGGACCACAAACAGAGAGTGGTGGTTAATGGAGCTACATCTATGTGGGCTAAAGTTCTAAGCGGAGTTCTCAGGGTTCTGTACTGGGGCCGCTTCTGTAATCTGTTTATAAATGACTTAGAAGGGGGCATTGAGAGCAAGGTCTCTGTGTTGCTGATGACACTAAATTATGCAGAGCTTTGGAAACTTCCAATGATGTGCAAGTGCTGCAGCAGACCTAGATAGATTATCAAAATGGGCAGCAGAATGGCAGATGAGATTCAATGTTGATAAATGTAAGGTGATGCATTTGGGATTTAATAATCCCTGTGCCACTACACCATAAAACAACTCTGTGTTAAGTGCATTGAAATGGAAAAAGATTTGGGGGTTCTGGTAGAAACAGACTTAGCTGTAGCAACAATGCCAGGTAGCAACAGCTAGAGCTAGCAAGATATTGTCTTGTATAAGAGGGGAATGGAATCAAGAGAGAAAATATTATTCTCCCTCTTTAAGGCAATGGTAAGGCCACATTTGGAATATGCGGTGCAGTTTTGGAATCCCATATACAAAAGGGACATCTTGGAAATTGAGGCAGTTCAGAGAAGGGCAACTCAATTAATAAGGGGAATGGGGGGCTTGAATATGCAGGCAGATTAGACAAGTTAGGGCTGTTTACATTGGAGAACGGCGGTTGCGTGGGACATGATAACCTTATAAAATATATAAGGCCATAAGTGAACTTCTGGTGCATTGTTCACTAATAGGTCATATAGAGGACTCGTGGACATCCTTAAGGTTGAGGAAAAGAAGTTTCATCTTCAAGTTAGGAGAGGTTTCTTTACAGTGAGAACGGTGAAACTGTGGAACTGTCTTCCAGCAGAGGTGGTAATGGCAAGTTCATTGATAACTTTAAAAAAGGCCTGGATAAGTTTCTAAAACAAAAAAATATTGAGATTACTGGTATTAATGCATATAGATCTGGTTGATCCAGGGATACTTTCCGATTGCCATTTGGAGTCAGGAAGGAATTTTCCCCCCCTTTTTTAGCTGGGGTTTTTTGCCTTCCTCTGGATCAACTGTTAGGTAGGGTTAAAAAAAAAAAAAAAAGGGAATAGGTTGGACTTGATGGACGAATGTCTTTATTCAACCTTAATTACTATGTTACTATGTTACTATGAAGGTTGGACTAGATGGACGTATGTCTTCATACAACCTCCAATACTATGTTACTATGTAACTGTTATACAGACATTATGGTTAGGGTATAAAGGTTGGACTAGATGGTGGTATGTCTCTATACAACCTCCAATACTATGTTACTATGTAACTGTTATACAGACCATATGGGTAGCGTATAAAGGTTGGACTAGATAGACGTATGTCTCTATACAACCTCCATTAATATGTTACTATGTAACTGTTATACAGACATTATGGGTAGGGTATAAAGGTTGGACTAGATGGAGGTATGTCTCTATACAACCTCCAATACTATGTTACTATGTAACTGTTAGACAGACATTATGGGTAGGGTATAAAAGTTGGACTAGATGGACGTATGTCTTTATACAACCTCCAATACTATGTTACTATGTAACTGTTATACAGACATTATGGGTAGGGTATAAAGGTTGGACTAGATGGACGTATGTCTCTATACAACCTCCAATACTATGTTACTATGTAACTGTTAGACAGACATTATGGGTAGGGTATAAAGGTTGGACTAGATGGAGGTATGTCTTTATACAACCTCCAATACTATGTTACTATGTAACTGTTATACAGACATTATGGGTAGGGTATACAGGTTAGACTAGATGGACGTATGTCTCTATAAAACCTCCAATACTATGTTACTATGTAACTGTTAGACAGACATTATGGGTAGGGTATAAAGGTTGGACTAGATGGACGTATGTCTTTACACAACCTCCAATACTATGTTACTATGTAACTGTTAGACAGACATTATGGGTAGGGTATAAAGGTTGGACTAGATGGAGGTATGTCTTTATACAACCTCCAATACTATGTTACTATGTAACTGTTATACAGACATTATGGGTAGGGTATAAAGGTTGAACTAGATGGACGTATGTCTTTATACAACCTCCAATACTATGTTACTATGTAACTGTTATGCAGACATTATGGGTAGGGTATGAAGGTTGGACTAGATGGACGTATGTCTTCTTACAACCTCCAATACTATGTTACTATGTAACTGTTATACAGACATTATGGGTAGGGTATAAAGGTTGGACTAGATGGATGTATGTCTTTATACAACCTCCAATACTATGTTACTATGTATAATTTAGCTCTTGGGACACAATATAAAGTTGTGTGTAAAGAAATGTGGGAGTTATAAGAGTAGCAGATTAAGTTAGCATTATATACTGTAATTTCCTTCCATTGATATCAGTTAAGTGCAGTGTGATCCGCTCATTTCAAACGATAGCTCTACTATAGCAGCCTTCACCAGCTATTCTATATATTGATTATTCTGTTTGTTCAGAACATATTGTGACTGTAAATCTTAATGTAAGTCAAGGTATCACTTTTCTCTTTCAGGCTAGAGAGCGTTTATTAAGCTGTTTGTTACAGAACAGCTTCCTGTGGCTGGAAGTGCCTCCTATAATTTAACAGGCCAGTCATTTGGAAACGTGACCTGGCTGCTCATTATTATTTAGATTACATATACTAGTAAACCTATATATATATTACGGTTCATTCTGACCACACCTGAGCCAGCCTAAAAGAAATGTTAATCACCCCCCAAACCCCACTTTCACATTATCTATACCTTTCAAAGATTCCCCTGAAGGGACTTACCTGACCCGGTCCCTGGCCGCCTTGGTGACACCACCCGTTCCTGTTCCAAGCTTGTTTCGAGTAAAAACAGGAGCAGAGGGTGTCTGTGCTGACAGACGCTCTACCTCATCGCTGCGGCCGTCACACCTTTACTGACAGCCGCAACCAGGTAGTTGAGCAGAGCAGAGGAGGCGCGGTGAGGGACCGGGTCAGGTAAGGAACTTCAGGGGCGTCTTTGAAACGTATAAAGTGGCGGGGGGGGGGGGGGTAGTAGGGCCCGCCCCAAGCCCCAGATCTCTTCCAGGATCAACTTTTTTAAACACCTGATCATGAATGAAACATACGGGCGATCAGCTGTTTAAAAGACCGGACCTGAACTTCCGGAACTGAAACGGAAGTTCGGACTTTTAAACAGCTGATCGCGCGTATGTTTCATTCTAACGTGTGATCAGGTGTTTAAAATGGCTGATTGCGGAGGAGAACTTGGAGGGAGGGTGGGGTCAAGGGCCCGGCCTCCAATCTCGCCCTGCAGGTATGCCCCTGATCATATAGATAATGTGAAAGTGGGGTTTGGGGGGTGATGCCCTTTAATGTTTCAGTGCTGCTTTAAGCATCTTCATCAGAAATGCAGCCCCGAAACATTAAAATAAGATTAAACGTTTTTTGCAGAAGAAATCCGCACAACTGGCACTCGTGATTTAATTTATTATTATTAAAATCCCGAAGATCCGAAAATGGAATTTGAATTTGGGACTTCAGATCGCGTTCTGGGTTTTTATCAAAGTTCGAGCTATTTTCGAAGATTCTCTCAATAGCCATGAACATTCGATACAAACCGAAAACGCGACCCGAAGTCCGGAATTTAAGTTCCATTTTAGGATCTTCGGGATTTTCCCGAGATCTGAAAACCCGAAAACAGAATAAAACCCGGCAGATTCAGCCATCTCTAATCAACACAGGGCTGTAGCTAAGTGCAGGTTTTATTATGAAAACATGTGTGCTACATGTCACAAAGACAATGTGCAATGTATCAGGTCTTGCGATCCTTTGTCAAGTTACCGTAATAGCAAGCAGCTGCTGCTATCCCCCAACTAAACGTGTTATTTTATGCTGTACATCTACATGTTTAAGCCCATCTACCAGCTCATGGGCTGACAATATCTCCTGCAAGACAAATGCAGAAAACCATCTCTTCTCCGAACAATAGCTCTCATCTATAAAGCTTCTACCGTAGGAATTCAGCACATGGTGTAACATAATTAGGCTGTAAAATAAACTAGCCTTTCAATATGTATTGCCTCATTTATTGTCTCCCTAATGGTTGGACCGAACGCCGTATTATTTATGTTCCTCTCTCCGCCGTATGGACAAATGAATATAGATTCGCGGCTCTTGGATATTGAAATAAAAATTTAAAAATAAACCCTGAAAATCAATTTAAAATAACGATAAGGTGATTTATTCTTTTAAGCGTTAACCAATGGGTCAACGGAAGGTTTTAAGGGAACACTAAGGTCATAATTACAATGAGCGACATTTATCAACGATATGAACTTAAAATTGTAAATAGTCATTTATCTGTTTCATTTGGGGAAATTATATTATTTTTATAAAGCAGTATATTCCCATTCCGATAACCTTAATCGGACCACCCAGCATTTTGTTTGAGTATAAATAAATGCTTACTAAATACTGACTTCCTGTTTGCCCTTATAATGTCCGTTATGGTCTTGCCCTTGACTTAGTCACTGGGTTATTTCAGTTGCTCAGAAAGGATCTGAGCATGTTTGACCCATTCCATGCAAGTGGTGCATCCTGGGAAGGCCTATTATAGAACTCAAAATGGCAACTTAAGCTAAGTACACACAGTCCAGATTTCTGAAAGATGACAGACAGGATCTGCAAGATCTGCATACACACAGTCCCTATGAACTTCATAAGGAGAACGCTCGGGACTGTGTGTTTCCATCGGCCGTGCTAGACTCTTCTATAGGGAGTCTAGCGCGGCCGATGGAAATTTTCGGCCTCTCCCGAACGAGCGTATGGCCAACACAATCGTTCGGCGGCCGCGCGCTCGTTCTGGAAACGAGCGTACACACATAACGATAAAGCCCTGATACCGTCGGATCCGATGGAATCGGGGCTTTATCGTTACTGTGTGTACCCAGCTTTACTACCGATCACATTGAAACTTAGCAAAGGGAAAGAAATCAACTGTTTTTGAAGCAGTTAAAAGATAAAATGTAGAATAACTAGGTAAGTGTAGTATAAAGTAATAGGGAGAGAATAGTAATTCAATAAAAGTTCTTATCGTTTAAAATGGTGCTAATTTTGCCCCAACCAATCAGATCTTATTTAACATTTGAAAGCTAACATCTGATTGGTTGGGGCAAAATTAGCACCATTTTAAACGATTAGAACTTTTAGTGAATAACGGTTAGTACACACTACACATGGGCCGATTATCGGCCGAAACAAACGTTTGTACACATAGTGCGATTGCACGTGTGTACGAACCTTAACCCTGCTTATCTTTTAAAATAGTGCTAATTTTGCTCCAACCAATCAGATGTTAAATAAGTGTTAAATAAGATCTGATTGGTTGAGGCAAAATTAGCACCATTTTTAACAATAAGGGCTAGGCCACACTAGCGCGTTTTTCGCGCGTTTGCACCCACGATTTTCGCTAAAATGGAAATTGCGGGAACGCAAAAATTCCCGTGATTACGATGTGCAAGCAATTGCGTGTCCGTTCGCGTTTTGGTAACGCATGCGTTGATGCGTGTTAATGCATGCTTTTCCATAATGCAAAACAGCGAAACAGCGAAAACGCATGCGCAAAACGCGAACGCAAAACGCACAAGAATCACGCACACAATCGCGTGCGATAACGCTCGCGATTTGGTACGCGATTCCTGTGCCTTGCAGTGTGGCCTCACCCTAAGAACTTGTATTGAATCTTCCTGATTGACGTGTGAACGAAGCCTTAAAGAAAGATTAGTTTATTTCACAAGCAAAAGCTATTGAAAAATAAAGGTTTGGTTAACTCTTCATTTACCTTAGGCAGCTCCACAGACTCTGTAACTGTCACTTAGTAAAACCATTTGTTTCTCACCTTTGAACTCAGCCTCTTAGTGTAGAAATCATTTATAGAACATTTCTGAGTACTGGCAATCTATGATGTCATGGCTTCTAGTGTTGCCTCTCCCTGGTGGTCCTGGACCCAAAATTCCTTCTGCACATGCTAACTAGCTACCTTGTGTTTGTTTCCCACTCCCCTTATGCTAAGCTGCATGTAACAGTTGAACTCAGAGTCCCCACCTGCCAGTGTCTCCCAGCCAATCATCAGAGATAGCAGAGAATATTATTAGCAGATTTCCTGCTCAGACAGAGTGGGGGAAGGTGTTAACCCTTTTCATATGTATTTAGGAAGCAACTTGTTGACCCTTTATATTTGGGAGCATTTCTGCAAGATACTGTCAGGCTCATTTCCCCAAACTCGCAGATATATGGAGTTAAAGTCGTGTTAGCCGGTTCGCTATTGGTTAGCACGACTTTAACTCCATATTAGTGTTGGATGCGGGGGTTAGGCAAAACTCACCCTCACTAGTTTTAGCGCAGGATTTTAACATTTTTAAAATCCCCCAGTGGGTGAATCCATTAACGGGATTTATCCACATTCGCAAAGGTGATATTGAATGGCGAACAGGACATTTACCCACAGCGATATCGGCTCTAGGTAAATGAGCCTGTTTGTCTTTGTATGTGTTTATTTCTGCACTCTACCATTTATATTAGTGTGTGTATTGCTGCAATGTACATTTAGGGCACGGCCACACAGCAACGCACCTGAATCGCACACACAATCGCATGCCATTTACATGCGTTTGTGATTGTGATTTGGCCATTTTCATTCTGAAAACGCATGCGTTTGTAAGACCGCAAGTTTTTGGTTGGTTCTGCGATTTCAATACAATTGGAAAATCGCAATCGCCTGAAAAACCTGCTTGTGTGGTCTAGCCCTTAGAAGGGTAATGCAAGCTGCATTGATCCCAGTTTAGCCATACAGCATGTGTTTAATGCAATGGAACTTAGCTTTCCAGCAGGTCAATTTCCTGAGGCTGTGGCCCCACTTAATTGCAAGGGAGGATGCACGTTTGCAATAATGCGCGATCATGCTCGATTCCGTGCATGGGTGTTGTGCTTCCACAATTGGACTCTAGCAGAGCGCATGCAATACAGACCAAAAATGGTGATCGCATGCACTCCAATAGCACACTGAAACACATCGCATGTAGTAGGGCCGGCCCCATAGGCTATTACCTGCACTCCCACTAGCACAATCGGATCACAAACTGCAATCCAGAACGTGCTAGTGGGAGTAGCCCTAAGAGTTTGAGTCTTAAAGGGAAAGGTGGCAACCCCAGTAGAATTGAACTGACCACTTTACAAGGGACACTTATACAAACAAAACAGCTCAGAGCTGCAGGTGCAGCATATTGACGTGAACATGGTCTTAGCACAGCTCTGTGCAATGCATTTTACAGGCCACCTTTGCCTTTAAGACCCAAACACTTATTAAATCTACATGTTGCAGTGCTAAGTACCATTGCATTAAATACAAACTCAGCCTGCATCATGCTTATAAAGGAAATACTTACAACCTTTTGTTGTGTAGATATTATCAGGCCTATGTAATAAAATTTCTTAAAATTTGATTGGTTGGGGCAAAATTTGCACCATTTTTAACCATAAGAATGTTTAATACATAGGCCTGTATATGTGTTCGGGTCCTTAAGGCAAAGGTGGGAACCCTAGTCCGAAGAGGGTTTTTGTTTATACAAAACTTCCCACAGGCAGCCCACCTGCTGCATTAATTTTATATAACATGTTGGCATCCCTCTAGCAGTACCCCTTTAATTGGCATTCCCTCCAATAATTCCTATTAATATGTACATTTATAGAAACAACATGGTGGAGAGCTGCAAATGGCATACCCTCCAACATTCCCCTTTAATACATACACTTATAGAACATGGTGCAGAGCTGCAGGTGGAGGATAATATAATGACCCTGATCTTAGCACAGCATTGTGCAATGCATTTCTTAACTTAGCTCTGTACTACAGGATGTAGTTTTTATACAGACAGCTGAATTAACAACACACCCTTCTCCTCCTACATTCCCCTTTAAGAAGGTACACTGGTGAGAAATGCATTGCACAGAGCTGTGCTAAGATCAGGTTCACTTCCCTATCCTCCCCCTACAGTTCTACACCATATGATTTCTATAGAAACACACTCTTCTTACCCTCCAACATTCCCCTTTAAGAAGGTACACTAATGAGAAATACATTACACAGGGCTGTGCTGAGATCAGGTTCACTTCGTTATCCTCCCCCTGCAGCTCTGTACTATGTTATTTCTATAAGTGTAACTATTAAAGTTGGGATATTGAGAAATACATTGTACAGGGCTGTGCTAAGATCATGTTCACTTCATTATCCTCCACCTACAGTTCTGCGCCATGTGGTTTCTATAATACACCCTCCAACATTCCTCTTTAAGAAGCTACACTTTCCATTAATAATGCTGGAGCAGACAGGGAGAGCTAGAGACCTTCACACTACGGGCCATATTCATAATAGTGTGGCGATTGTTATGGCGATTGTTAATTTATGATTACTATCGGAAATCTTGTAAATTTACGTAAAATCTATGACCGCCCGTAGAATATCATTACGGTAGTTTATTACCGCATGTTATGCCCCCCACCGCATGTTATGCCCCCCCCAACACTTAAACAATACATTGCAGGTGAAAAATACAAAGACTCATGTCTGTAACTGTGAATAGTGCAGGTTTATTGCGCAACATGCATTCTACATGTTTCTGACCCACTTCTCCTTCCTCAAGTGCTTGAGTGGGTCTGAAACATGTATCACACATTTTTTGCAATAAACTTTCATTTATTCCCAGCTACAAACCTGTGTCTTTGTATGTTTCACCTGCAATTTATTGTTTATATATCGGATTTGGTGGAGTGAAAGCCGTAGGTGAGACACATTATTTCATTACCGGACACACTAGATACCCAGACCTATATACATCACACTACAACACTGCTACTAGGAAAGGGTTAATCAACTGCACCACCAATTTGAATATTGATGATGTAATATATCCCTACACCATAGGGGTTAAGAGGTGGGAGTGGAAATCACACAGGTGCTGAACATGTAATCAAGGTAAAAGTACTGGCAGGGAAAGGGAAATGTAAGCTTCAGATTGGGGAACAAACAGAACCTAAAATGAGCTCACAGAGGTAAAGAAAAGGCCCGAGTGGAACCTTTAGGTACATCTTACTAAACCGTTGGGTTTAGTTCTGCCTAAAAATAATCCTATAAAAATTAATAGAAATTATTCAATACTGCTCATTGGCTTAAAATGGCAAATCAAGCAGGGATAGAAACATTTTTGTGCCATTTAACTGTTAGGAAGCACTGGAATGGCTTCATGATTATGCATTAGGCTCATCCAATCAGAACACTAATACATAATAAGCGATCAAGCAAAGCTGATACTCTAAATCAAGAATAATAATTTAAAAAAAGTCTTGATTCCAATACAAACATATATTACTGTACATTCTGCTGTTTGTAAACATTTGTAAAGCTATTTGTAAACCCCATAGGATTGAGAGCATTAAAATATTTATGATACTGTAATGTGGTCAATATTAATTACCCAAGTAGGTCAAAAAGTTATCTTGTGAACAAGAGAAGAGATTTTAATAGCAGAGTCTGATTTATTGCTGTGCTCAGCATTTATGTGCCATGAAATTTTATGGAGGCAAGCTGAAACAATCTCATTTGCATTTTTACAAAGCATTATGGGCCATCAAACCAGCAGCCGCAACACCAGGCGGTTGAATCAGATTTTCAGGACAGCGCACGACTCAGAAAACTTAAATACCTTCCACAGCTATAACGCCCATTACATCTCTTATAGATTACAGGCCATTTAAACCAAGTTTCTGGTCATCTAATGGTCATAAATATATGAATGCATCTTGTCCAGGGTGAGCATTGATGCTCTGCTGAGCAAATAAAGAAACTTTTGGGTAATTTCCTCGAGAGTTTGTATGTATGTTCATCCTGGGCTTGTGTGCTTTCCTCCAATAAAAACCTTTCCTTTGGGAGGGTGTAAAGATAAACAAAAAAGTCGAGTTTTGTTCAGACTGCGAATCCGTCGAACCTACTAAAATTCCAAATATCAATCAATTGAACCCGATTGAATGGGAATTTTTTAGCTCATTTTTTGAATATTTGATTCGAATTTAAAAATGTTGAACACAATTTTTCAATTTTCAATCAGAATTTACAGTTTTTGACTGTCACATTTTTAAATCAAATATTTGAGTTTTGAAATTTTAATTTTTTTTAAAATTCTTTAAGCAGATTTTGAAAAACAGCAGAATCAAAACCAGATTAATTTTGAAATTGGGACTCTTCACTATTAGTGAATAAAGATGCCATTTTATTCCTCTCCTGATAACATTTGCCTTAAAGTATTCCATGACCATATAAAAGAATTAGTCTGTTGGTGATTCGGTTTTGAAAATTCGTGGTTCGCAATTCGCAATTTTCAAGGCTTGGAACTTTTTTACATTACACTATTTAAAAGCCGAAAATGTCTATTGAAAAATCTAACAGGGTTATTCAATAAAAGTTCTTATTGGTTAAAATGGTGCTAATTTCCCCCCAACCAATCAGATGGTAGCTTTCAAATGCTTTCAAAAACATCTGATTGGTTGGGGGGAAATTAGCACCATTTTAACCAATAAGAACTTTTATTGAATCTCCCTGCAAATTTTCAGAAAATCAAAAACTTCTATTGAAAAACCTAAAATGTCTATCGGGAAATTTAAATTTAATTAGATTTTCTGAACATTTCCTATAACCAGATCCTGACAAACTGAACATGGATTTTTGTTATATAAATATCCTAACAAATCAGGCAATAACTATGTTAAATAGTGCAAAACTCACCCAGGAAATGTCTCTTTTTTTTTAATTGGGTAATTGTTAGTATGTCTTATTTTCATTATACTGTAGCTGATTTTCAACCCAGCTATATTAATAAGGTAACGGCATGATGAAGTTTACAGGAAACTGTTCCCATAATCTGACATGGAAGTTTCAAGTGCCAGCCCGGGTAACCAATCAAAAGGCGCCCTCTGAAAGAAGCTTGTGTTCCTATTGGCCGTGATCAATAATCAGAACTTCAGTGACAAATTGCAGCAGGGCTGCTTCGATGCATAAGTCACCAACTGCTGAGGCACTGTGTGTGTGTGTTTGTGTGTGTGTGTGTGGTTGGGGGCATTCAAAGTTTATTCTTTGTAAAGAGACAGGTATCCTCCGCAAAAGAGCAATACATTGATACAACTTATTCAACAATCTAGTTCCCTGCAGCCTCCCTGTTTGCATACAGTGTAATAATCTTGGCTGAGGTCGTCCGTACACACATCCGAGACCCAACCCCCCAAGCGAAAGATACACCCACAACCAACAAATGCTCTGGGCATTTGCACGCGCTTGTGCATTGTCTGTGCCTTGGATGTGTGTACAAGGCTTAACAGTTTGTAGTTACACAATGATTACACAGCACTGATAGGAAATGCTTCATTTTACTCAATACAGAGATTGACTACAATCAGCCTCATTTAACTTTTCCAGTTAAATTCTCGTAGCCGATTGACTACAGGTTAGCACGACTTTAACTCCCCTTTAGCACCGGCTGCACGGGTTTCTGTTTGCAATTTAATATTGCATATGCGCTATTTCTGCATGGAATTTTAATGCTGGCTAATAGCCAACATAGGAATCACGCTGTGGGACACATAAGTCATGTTTGGCCCTTAAAGTACCCAGGACCTAAAGCGTTCGGTCCTCATCCCTGGGTTCAGCTTCTAAGTACTGTACTTACCTCCCAAAGTTCCGATCGCTGGTGCACTGATCCCTGCTTCCTCCTTCCAGTCCTTGAGCTAACCAACAGGAAGACACATTCTTGAAGAAGCATGTCTTCCTATTGGTGAAGCCCAAGGCATGGAGAGGGAGAAGGGGAACATCGCAATGACGATCAGAACTTTGGGAGGTAAGTACAGCACTTAGATGCTGAACCCAGGCGTGAGGACCGAACAATTTAGGTCCTCACACTAGGTACATTGTAAAGGCCAAACATGAGGATTGGGGCTTAGGTGAGTATGTCCTTTAACATGACTATATGTCCTTTTCAACCCCCCTCCCAATAAACTCTATAATAATGCCCAGACTTCCCCCTAGATACCTAAAACAAAAAAAGGGGGTTTGCCAAGGACACTTTGTTTGTCCCTTAATAACACCTCCCAGTCTATTTACAGTTAAAGGAAAACTAAACCCAATTTTTTATACTCCAGAATCTGAAAACAACCCCTCTAAAAACACCAATAAGCTATAAAATCCCACTTCAGTAAATTGTATAAAGTAAATAAAAGCCTGTTAAGAACTGGATGAAGTATCTGTGTGTATGTGCAGTGTGAGACCACACCTCCTGATATCAGTCACATGCTTCCTTGCTTTATCTGTCCTGGAAAAGGATTGGCTAGAGATTATTAATGGGTGTGACCAACTGGAACAAGTTTCTGCCATAGCTAAGGACTGAGCATGTGCAGAACATAATGGTCGTTGACCAAATTGTGTGATACTAGAATGCTGTGAAGTAAAGCACAAACCATTTTGTTATTTAGGTAAATTTCCCAGTGCCCGTATAAAAATGAGAGGTAAGACACAGATTTCTGGTTTTATATCAAGGTGTTCTGCCTTCTGGTTCAGTGTTGTTCTGCCGCTTTAGTTGTCCTTTAAGCAAAGTTTTTTTAGTCAATTTTGCACCAAATGGACAAATAGTTAAATAGTATCCTCTATGATCATCTGAACAATTCCATCTGTCATGGCCATCGCCTACATCCATCAATTCCATCTTGCCAGCCATATTTCTTATAGCTGCGTACCGTGACAGTTACTGATTGGTATGTATTATTAGTATTCGGACGGACTAAAACATTTGTAAGACTGGGCAACGTCTTCATTCATGTTTCAGCCTTTGTGTAATTCCTATAATTTCTAGATTGAATCATTTACTCCCTTTACTTCATTCTCGGTGCATGTCCAGTGTTTAGAATCTAGACAATTATAAACCACATTAACCACCCATGGAATTATTTCTTTCTTATTTGTAGAAGGTTTTACTTCTCTAATGCTGAAGGTCACATTGCAGGACGTTCTTGTGAACATTCTAATAGAAACAGCTGGAGAGATCCCCCCTGCAAGGAGAAAAACATCTTACTGAAAAGCCAAATAGAAGAGAATAAAATTATTTTGCTGTTCTACAGCTTAAAGGGAAACCACATATTTTATTTCAAAGTATAAGGTTCCATTTTTACCTCTTCGGAGTTACCAAACAAGTAATATTAACTATAAAGGCAACATAAGAACTGTATTAAACTTTTTTTTATTCTCTTCTGTAAGTCGTACAAGTACTAGTGTATACAACCTTTATATTGATTAAATAAAACAGTGCCCTAGTGTAAGACACCAACAAAACACATAAAGTGACTCCCAGTGGTAGGAGGAGACAATTTAGAATTTGTAACTCTTAATGGTTACCCAAATATACATAAAGCACAGGAAGATGTAAGGGTGCGTCCATGGCTGCCTATCAATCCCCGACATTGACATTGTTGCAGAAAACTATTCTCTTCCAGTTGGATGCAGTATTACCGCATGGATGCAGCCAGTGTGCACAACTCTCTCCCAGTTGACTTTTTTCGTCTGCATTATTATGACTAGAGATGGACGAACTTTCAAAAGTTAACTGTGAACTTTCAAACTATATGGAAAGTTGAAAACAGACCCATTAAAGTCAATGGGAGTCAAAGTTTGAATGAAATACAATTAAATATCAATGGTAACTTAATGTAAATGGCTGTGGGACCGTTCGAATATCCAGGACTTTCAAAAAAACGATTTTACTCTAACGTGCGCTACTTTCGAGCTCTCGCGTTCAAACATTCGATAATTATCCCATAAATGATTCGTAGATTCGTTAATTCGATATTTACTCACGTATTGGTATAATAGACATTTTACTTGCGGATTCGATAATTCGATATTTACTCACGTATTGGTATAATAGACATTTTACTTGCGGATTCGATAATTCGATATTTACTCGCGTATAGGTATAATAGACATTTTACTCCCGGATTCGATATTTCGATATTTACTCGCGTATTGGTATAATAGACATTTTACTCCCAGATTCGATAATTCGATATTTACTCGCATATAGGTATAATAGACATTTTACTTGCGGATTCGATAATTTGATATTTACTCACGTATTGGTATAATAGACATTTAACTCGCATATTTGTTAATTCGATATTTACTTGCGTATTGTATAATAGACATTTAACTCGCATATTCGTTATTTCGATATTTACTTACGTATTGCGTATTGGTATATAGACATTTTACTCGCCTATTTGCATGCCTTGAACGTTCGAACATTCGATAATTATCGAAAGTCCGGAAAATGTCGAAAGTTCGAGAAGTCCGAGTTGGTTTGAACTCGAATAGTTCGGCTTGAACTCGGGTTCGAGTTCTAGTCCATCTCTAATTATGGCAGGAATGAAATTAAAATTTCACAAATATCAAATTCACATCATTCTAAACAATCAATTTCCACGGGGCCCTTTCATTATAACAATATGGGCAGATTAACGATACTGTAGGTTTTAGTTGATAAAGCGTGTCTTCTTTAACCTACTCCTTTAAGCTAAACAATAAAATTATAACTTACTTACCCTTTTTCTTGAGTGGCGCAGAGCCAAAAGTCCCGTCCCTAAAAGAAGACTGATCTGTGCAAACTCAGGACAGAGGGGAAACTACTAGTCAGAGAACCGTGCCATGTAAAGAAAAGGTCATGGCTGCCTTATTTTACCTCAAAGTTAATATTTTACAATTAAGTTCCCCTTAAATAGAATCATTGATGGCCCACCAGTGTTCGATTCAGCATGAATACTTTACAAGACCTTAGTGTGTGTTTTTATGACAGAAATGTTGAAGCCAGTAAACTTTATTTTTAGTATCCAAAGTGTCAGCCATGTTTATTATTTTGAAAGGTGTTAAAAATGTTTCCCGCATTCTGTAAATGGACTGGGAGAAGTGAAGGAATTGCAGGTAGATGTGTCCTTGTGTGTTCCGTGAAAGAAGAAATTACAGCAATCAATCAAAACATATATATTTGCTGTTTGTTTGCCGCGAGCGGGATTTTATTGTCTGCTTCTGATTTTATCTATTGCAGAGAAATCTTGGTTTAAAATCCTCGGCTTTCTTTTCTATTCCGAATGGCTCTGGCACATGTAAAACATGGTCGATTTATTTGCTTACATGTAACCAATACTTTCATCCCAAGAGAAAAAAAAATATCAAAATGTTTAATGAGGCTTCATGTGCGTTAAAAATAAAAAAAAAATTTCAACTGTAAGTAAGAATTTAAAGAGCATGTCCAACCCCCCAAACATTTCCACCAACACCAGGACCCCCCCAGAACCCTAGTATAGTATTACATACATGACTTTTGTGGGTGTTACCCGGCAATCACTCGGGGAGGTGACAAGCAATGTAATAGGGACATTTTAGTTATTGGCCATTTCGGGAAAAAATTTAACAGCAATCAGCTACCATAAGTGAAATTTCATTGAAGAATAAATAAGGATTATACTCATGCAGTAACTGACACCTTTCTGACTCCTCCCACAGTCACTGTCACTGACTATTTTTCCATCTCCTCCCCTTTTCCATCACATTGAAGAAGGAGGAGCTTGAAAACTGTCAGTTAATACATGAGTATAATTATTATTAAAATCCTCAGTCTTTCCTGTATAAAGATATCCTACATCAAGTTTCTCAAAATACAATACCGAGGGATACCAGGTAAATCTCAAGGTGCTTCCACCTTTGTTTAACCAATTCAGCCACATGACCTAAAAGCCTCAAACCACAGTTATTTTTAGCAGTGCCAACCCACTGGGACTCTCGATTCTGTGCATGGGAAAAATACAGAATTCCTTAACCCTCGATTTCGTATATGGGAAGTTTTTTGAATTTGCAAACCTAATGAATATGTGCTAGTTATCGAAAGTGGAATGGGAAGCTAGAAATTAGTACACGTTCGAAGAAAGTTATGTTATTCCAAGTTCTGGACCCCCAGACCAGACCATTTCCCAGGTCCCAGAGCCATGTAAAGTAAGTTACCAGAAGTTCAAAGTTTTTCGGAAGTTCGAATATCTAAAATTGGAACGGATTTTAAAAAGTTCAGCTATTTCTTCTAACAACCAAACACATGAAATGTATCCCATTCCATGTTAAATCATGCATATATCTTAGACCTTTTATTTTTTAATTTACGTAATTTCCTTTATTGAGAGTAGAGACATCACATACAGGTGAGCTACTGATAACCCATTCTATCAAAATTTTCCATATCGAATTTAAAATTTTAGATTTTTTACTTTCCATTTTCTAATTTTCCAATGTGATTTCTGAATGTTGGATATTTTAAATTTTCGATAAGTTCCGACTTTCGGAATTTCCGGATCTGTGGATTTTCATAGCCATAACCAGAACACATCTCTAATTGAATGATTATTTTATATTTTCACAGAAAACATTATTTTTATTTTACATTTTTGGCAGATCTGACTTTTCTGAGTTTTCTCATCTTCCTACATTTTAACATAATAGCAATGATGTTTTTTCACTAAGATTATTTGCATGAATGGGTGTTCTAACCTTTTACTATATGTGACAGGGAACATAGCATAACAATCCATTTTCTGTCATGCTTGATTTGCGACAGTAAGTTCTACATTCTTGATATTTTAAAGAGAATAAAAACAACATAAAGGAGAATTTTTGACTAAAACACATTTTTTTCCTGCCTTTTAGCCCAGAAACTGCTGACTAAGACTCTGTATCACTAGCTTTTCAAAGTAATTCCTAACTGGAGTAACACCTGTATAGTCAGCAAAAGTTTTCACTACAGTAGGATTTCCTGTCACTTCCTGATCCCCCTCCTTCTCTACCATTGGTACTGCCTTGCTCTGTATTCTTCACTCAGGGTAAAAGTCAGGAACGGTCCAATGAGCTAGGTGGGGGGGGGGGGGTCCGGTGAGAAGTTTAACTGACATTCTTTTAGTTGTATCTATTATCATTTAGAAAGCGGCTACAATGTAAAATCATAGGGTATTGAGTATAAATATGTTTATCTTTCCCCTTGGCTTTAATACATACTTTCACACTATATTTCCTTTTGTTCACAATTCTCCCCATTGTTCGATTATTCTGTCTTTCTGCATTTACTGTGCAAATCAATTCAATGCTTATATTTCTACTGATAATAATCATTGTAATGTATAATGCCAGTGCAATTGGCAATTTCCCCTGTTATATATTCGCAGTGACTTCCAGCATCGATCAAGCTTGACAGCTCGTTCCAATCACACTTTGTATCAAATAATTATCATAATCGCAATAATAAATAGAATATATACATCATCTCAGAAGCCTTTTGTATAAATCACTCCTCTTGACGTGAGCGTTGCCTTTTTTTGCCTTGTCTCTAATGCATATAGACAAGTTACACCACGGAGGCCGCTAAACAGAGAATATGAGTTAATTTCAATTGAAATGTATTTCCCAGCCATGTTTAAAGGCTTCATCTTTAATGGAACAATAAAAGCTAAAAAATAAATCACTATCTGAAATTTTAGTGCTAATCTATTTGTAGTAAAATAGCATTCAACGGTAATGCTCTACTGATGAAATAAACTCACTTTTTCTGTTGAATAAACTGTCCATTGTAAGCATGAGTCTGTGGTCTCTCTTTGATTGGCTAACCAGCTGAATTATCAGTATGCTAACCAATAAAAATATTCCTTTTCATCAAAACTTCCCAAGGTCAAGACTCAAAACAGAATTGTACATGGCAGAGAGTTGGTGTCGAACCCCCCACCTTTATTCAGGCATGGTTTCTTTATTTTGACATAAATGGCCTCCTTGACACCTCTGTTGAACCAATCCTGTTCCTTGGCCAAGATGTTGTACTATACATGTGTTACAATGATTGCAAAAAAGCAATAATCTGAACCAAGGTAGCTTTATAGAATTGTTTCCTTGAAGCGACCGTGGGCATAACCCATTTAAGGAGCTTTAGCAAAGAGAATAGAATTTTGTGCAATGGTTGTTAGTAAAAACTGATTCTCTATCAATAATTGCTTTTTTTTTTATCCTTTAAAGGGCAAAGCAATGTATATCTCATAAGCACAAGTAACAATACTGGTTTTGTAACAAAAAAACTGCAAAGATCTTAGATAATTCCTTTTCTTTAAAAATAAATCTAACCTTTTCTAAAATAATATTACGGACTCTTTCAAATGGAAGATTATTGTTCATCTGTACCGGAAGTTATTGAATTGAATAGACTTACTGAATGTATTTTTATAATCATAGAAAAGGCTTTTAGTCTTACAATCCAGATTGTAAAAAGGATCACGAGATCACTTGGAATGAGATGTATACTGAGATAGATACATTAATACATAGATATATTATGGGTTATGTATTAAATATAGTTCCTACAGTATAGAACGCTGGGACTCACTGACACTGTATGTACTGTATGTTTAAATTAGAATCAGCACACATATTCTAAATTCTAAAACACACAGCACAGCTAACAGTTATACAGTAATTAAAGGGCATATACCCTTAAAGGGCAAGTCCAGCCCCAAAATGAAAACTTACATACAGGTAAATCACCTCCCAAAACCCTAAACGGTAATAGTTTGAAATGTGAACTATATAAGTCTAACCTGAAATCCTGCACAATGTCCTGTTGCCCCAGTTTCTGATTCCTGGTTCTTCCAGTTAGTAACTGTCAGTTATGGATTTGACAGTTGACATCACAGCCAATGACTGAATGTTAATCCCCTGTCTGCCTCTTCTGAGCATGCCCAGGCTCAGTACAGGTTTCTAAATTGCTCAGTTTCCATGAGGAATCCAGAAGCATAGCAGGAATACAGTAATGAATTCATAGGACAAACTATGATATATCAACATATTTTAAAGAGGCCATTCTTTCTAAAAGATGTTCTAATGAGGGTGGAGTTGACCTTTAAAACAAAACAACGTGGCATATGTCGTGTACCTGACCGAAACCCCAACTGATACATTCAGCACATTATTAGATGTATTATTAACCAGATATTTAAGGATAATTATTGTCCCCATTCTGGCAGAATAAGCTGGCTCCTCCCTCCATGCAGTCAATCAAGGCTCTGAAAGCTGACATCACAATCAATGACTCCCCTGCTGCCTCCTCTGCACATGCTCAAGTTTATAAAAAGCTCATTGAGCAGAAGGAGGAGGCAGATACCTTTTCCAGAACAGAAAATAACTTATCATTAAATATCTGGTTACAAATACATGTAATAAACAGGTAAAAATAGCATTTGGGGTTGTGGGCAGATTACTGACAAGTGATCACTAGTGATGGCCCAGTTCGCGGATCCGAATCTGCGGCGGATTTACCTCGTTCGCGAACGGCGGATATCGCGGATTTTCCGGTTTTCCGCCTTCCGAACTTTTCTGAACCGTGTTTTTTCGAAAATTTTCGAAATTACGAGGATTTCACGTATTTTCAAAAATGCGGGAAAATATGTATTTTCGAAAATTTTCGAAATTACGAGGATTTCTCGTATTTTAGAGGATTTTTTCATTTAAATGGGTTTTAATGGGTCCGCTCGAGGATTTTCAAATTTTCTAATTTTTTTCTAAAATTCGCGGATCCTCGAGCGGACCAGATTTTGCGAAGTTCGGACATCTCTAGTGATCACCAGTTTTTTGTTTTAAGGGTGGACATGCCCTTTAATACAGGAGTGGGTAAATCAATTTGCAGCCATTGATGACTGCGCTAGATGATTCTAAAGAAGTCCCTCGGTTCCTTCTTAGAGAACCAACAATGGAATTCTGTTAACCGCCCATGTGTGAAAATCCTAGAACAATACCATAGCATGTTGGTGTAGCTGTATTGTTGAGGTGTTTGTTTGAATATAACTAGATACAGTATGTACCAGACAGATGGGGTCTTTAATAAACCAGACTGTGCATAGTTGTGCCAGTAGGTCCAATCTTTGTCATAATGCCTATGTTCAGATATTTCATAAATATGCACAGGCCAAAATCAGAATGTATGGTGTCCCTTTAATCATTTCTTTCCAGTATTACCTACATCCTTTTCATACTTTGACCACTTAATGAATGTACCAAGGGTTGCCTGGTGACTAAAAGCTGAGCTACAGACCAAATGGTTAAACCACTGATACATTAAGTCCTCATGTAGACACCTGGTGCCCATAAGGTATCCTCAGATTACCTGTCTGGGTCTCAGAAAGGATCACATTATTTTTCCTTCCCCCCCTTTCCTATGGAAATCTTCTTTGCAGTTATCTGCCTTAATTTTAATAAATTGGTTCCCGGGGGTATTTCAGTCCTCGAGCCTCTGTATTTGAGTAAAATATGCATTATTCTATGTAAATTTTGGAAGCTTATCTTGTAGTTCTTGGCAGGAAATGTAAATGGTTGACAGTAATTTATAGCTGTCCTTTGAGATGTTTTTTCATAAGATGTTTTCAACCGGATTGGACGACCTTTATTAAGACCCAGTTTGTGATACAAGATGGGGGAACGAGGGGGCCTGAAAGTTCTACAAAAACATGAATATTGGCAGTTCTTGCTTTGTACAAAGTTATTAAAGGGACGTTAATATATAGTTTATATAGTTTTACAAAAATTGATAACATTTAGCCCAGAGTAGTCGAGACCTTTTCTTACCTTCTTATTACAGTTATATTTTAAAAAAAATAATGAAACTGCACTGAAGTTTATTAAACTTTTTATTAAAAGTGTCTATTTGGGATTTATTATTATAAATAAACAATCAGTAGTGATGGCTGAAACTGGTTAGTTTTGTTCCGTTTTTGGATTTACGGATCTCGGGAAAAACCTGAAGATCCGAAAATGGAATGTACATTGAAGGGTTCGGAACACATTATCGAAGGTTACTGAATATACGAGATTATTTTCGCTAACCCTCGAAAATAATCTTGAACGTTCGATAACCCTTGAAAATGCAATCGGAAACTACTTTCGAGTTTCCAATCCTATTTTTGATGGTTATTGAACGTTCAAGGTTATTTTTGAGGGTTACCTTGAAAATGCTGTCCGAGGTCCTGAAATCCGTATCATCTGCCCAGTTTCGGAAGGAACGGTCGGATTTCGGAACCGTGTCAGATCAGGATCAAATCTCTATCAGCAAATAATAAACGCTAGTCCCCCCTTTTATCCTTGGTTTACTTGGTTTGCATATTGTGCTTTTGTTTCCTCCAGTAGAATAGTGCACATCCAGCCTTACTTGAACAGTGTCTATTTAAAAACACATGTGATGTTTCGGTGTGTATGTGTCACCTTCATCAGACAAACAATTTTGTTTCCTCCATCAAACATTAAAGGGACACTTAAACCATTCTATACATGTACCTTGCAAATGTATCTATTATTCATAGGGAGATTGCTTATTCCTAGCTCCCTGAGAATAATAGAACGTCCTGGTTACACAGATAAACTTACCTACCGACGCTCCACTTGTGGCTTCTCTCCAGATGATCACTGTGCTGTCCCGATCAATTTGGTGCACATGCGCAAAGGATAGGGGCGCGGTCAAGGCATCACGCCATCTGTTGGAGAGAAGTCACAAGTTGTACACCAGTAAGTTACTTTATGTAACCAGGACATTCTTTTATTCATACAGAGGTAGGAATAAGCGATCTTACCTCCCTGTGAATAAAAGATACATTTGCCAGGTACAGGTACTGCCCCTTTAAAGATAGGGAGAGTGTGTGATTGGGTGTTTGGATTGTAAGCATTTTGGTGCAAGGTCAAGGCTGCACCATATAATGGTCTAGCACCATATAATACTTTGGTTTAATAAACCGAAGTTCCCAAGTGAACCTTTAGATGAAAATACAAAGGGTTAAAGGGGAACTAAACCAAAATTTTTGTACTCCGTAAACACTCGTCTGCTTGCTCTATCTAAAATGATGTATTCATTGTAAAAGTTCTAAGAACTGTTTCCAGGGAGCATGTCCAGTGAAACTCAATGGTCCAACTGCTGGTAAGTCACAGTCCCATTCTATCATAGATCAACCCAAGAAAGTAACTTCTCTGAATTGAGAAAACAAGCTTCTTTGCAGCAAGAGAAGTTCTCCGAGCTCTCGTAGGTCTGAAGGGCCACTTCAAATGATAAGGTATTTGGAACACAATGGAACTCGTTCTTAAGAAGTGTAAAATGAAAGTTCAAATATCACGGATGTCTATCAATGAACCTACAGCGCCGGATGAACAATGAACAATTGTTATTGGACAATAGAAAAATAAAACGAATGCAACGGAAAAAGATTTTCTTTGTAAGAAAGAAATAACCCTGGAACATTTTATTATTTCCCAAAGGGATGGTACTACACAATCCATGTATTTAGAAAACAATGTGAAGTGTCTTTAGCCAACCACAAGCTCTACGAGCCATGAAACGGAGAATGGCCATGTCAAGCGTGGAGAAGTATAAGTGAAGCTCCCCGAGAACTTCTTTCTTTCAACATAAAAAGAGAAGTAAGTTTTGATAACAATATTCGCTGATAGTGTTTCGAAACGAGGATGTGAACTGCTGGATTTTACTCTGATTTCGAGCCTTTATTAGTCTTTAGTTCACCCTCCTAATCCCAGTGCGGAAAGTAATTTGCGTCAATGTGATTCCTTCTCGTGTCTGATTGTATGATATTTACACAGAGATTCTTCAAGGGGGAAAAAAACCCTAGAGTGGACTCGAATATGTAATTGTTTGTTATATTTTGCTCTTGGCCTGTGAGGCTTTCCCTGCTGAAGCGCCTACAGAGTAAGCTAAGGAAATTAGATTCTTTTTCAATAGAGATCAGCCTCGGATACCGTCTGGAACAAGGTCGAACCTCCGTTTGCTGGTTCCATTCAAATCAAATGCTTTAATGGGCATGTTCTATTGGCTTGTAACAAGGCACCAACTCATTAAAGCTTCTAATTGGTGAATTGAAAAAAGAGGGAAAGGATGTGAATATGGTGATCTATTCAGTATACAGGTAGGGGTAGGGACCCTTTATACCGGTAGCAAGAGAAGTTCCTATATGCTACACCGAATGGTTCCTCCAATCCACACACAGTTCCAGGTAAGTAAAATGATGTGTGTAGCATATAAAAGGCACAGACTGGATGCTGTGAAGACAGTAGACTTTATTGTAACCAACATGTGTGCTACATGTTTCGGACCAACGTCCTTTCTCAAGCACTTGAGAAAGCACTTGAGAAAGCACTTGAGAAAGGACGTTGGTCTGAAACATGTAGCACACATGTTTGTTACAATAAATTCTACTGTCTTCACAGCATCCAGTCTGTGCTTTTTATATGCTACACACATCATTTTACTTACCTGGAATCTATTCAGTATAAACTGATGCTTAAAGGTCATGTGGTCTCTGATGAAGCGGATGTAGTCCGTGAAATGCGTCGGACCGTTTTAGTGTTCACATAATGCGTGGATTTTATGATGTGATGTTGTACAAATAAAATTTTGGAGTGGATTCCTTGGATACGGAGTGGAGACCTACACTGAGGTTTTGTTGTGAGTATGCTTGAAGTTCTGCTTTACCCAGCAAGGGTTTATTTATTTTTTCGATATATATCAACTTATGCCACTTATGTAGTTACCGTTCCTCAGATTATTGCTTTATGTTATAGTAAAGATCACGTTTTCATGTTGCATGACTTCCTATCCTTTCATTCTAGAAGTACAAATGCTTGAAACACAATCATGCTGAACATTAAGACTTAGTCATCTTATTTCTGTTTCCTAGTAATGAATAACTTGCTATGATCACTGCCCAATCATACGTTTCATCCAGACATGTTTCTGCAATACCTATTTCTCATTAATTGCCATTAGTACCAGCCCCTTAAGTCTTACAGTTAAAATCACTGTATACCCAAATGTTTACTTACAGGCAACTGAGCTCTCTTTATTATGTATGCTACTCCCCCCAATAGAGATGGACAAAACCACCAGAGGTTTCTCTAACCCCAAACTATTCGTATAGTATAGTATAGTACAGTGTAGAATGTAGTATATGTAGTATAGTATATAGTATTTAATAGCACAGTATAGTCTATAGTATAGTACAGTATATTATAGTATATAGTATAGTATAGTACAGTACAGTATAGTATAGTATAATATAGTATAGTATAGTATAGTACAGTACAGTACAGTACAGTATAGTATAGTATAGTATAATATAGTATAGTATAGTATAGTACAGTACAGTATAGTATAGTAGAGTATAGCATAGTATATAGTATAGTATTGTATAGTACAGTACAGTATAGTATAGTACAGTATAGTACAGTATAGTATAGTATAGTACAGTACAGTACAGTATAGTATAGTATAGTATATAGTATAGTACAGTATAGTATAGTATAGTATAGTACAGTATAGTACAGTATAGTACAGTACAGTATAGTATAGTATAGTATAGTACAGTATAGTCTATAGTATAGTATAGTACAGTATAGTATAGTACAGTATAGTATAGTATAGGATAGGATATAGTATAGTATAGTGAAAATCGAAAGTAGACGATTATCGAAAATCGAAAGTAGACGATTTCCGAAAATCGAAAGTAGACGATTATCGAAAATCGAAAGTAGACGATTATCAAAAATCGAAAGTAGATGATTTTTGAAAATCAAAAGTAGACGATTGTGAAAATAGACGATTTTCGAAAATAGACGATTTTCAAAAATCGAACGTAGACGAACTTTCGAACTTCGAAAATGGAACAAAACTCAACAGTTTCGAACATCTCTAGTACAGTATAGTATATTATAGAATATGGTATAGTATAGTATTGTATAGTATAGTATAGTATATTATATCGTATAGTACAGTATAGTCAATAGTATAGTACAGTATAGTATAGTATAGGATATAGTATAGTATAGTATAGTATAGTATAGCATAGTACAGTATAGTATAGGATAGTATTGTATATAGTATAGTATAGTACAGTATAGTATAGTATAGTATAGTATTTGAGGTTGAATAAAGACATACATCCATCCAGTCCAACCCACTCAGCAATACCCATATTTTCCAACTGTTGATCCAGAGGAAGGCAAAAAAAAAAAAATCAGATTTATGAAGGGAAAAAAATTCCTTCCTGACTCCAAGTGTCAATCGGAAATTTCCCTGGATCTACTCTACTTTATCAATACCAGTAACTTGTAACATTCCTTGTTTTTAGAAACTCCTTGTTTTTAGAAAGTTCCATAGCTTTACCGTTCTCACAGTGACAAACCCTTTCCCAACTCTACTTTATGTATCAATACCAGTAACTTGTAACATTCCTTGTTTGTAGAAACTCATCCAGCTTTTTATTAAACTGACCAATGAACCTGCCATTACAACGTCCACTGGAAGACAGTTCCATAGCTTTACCGTTCTCCAGTGAAAACCCTTTCCCAACTCTACTTTTGTATCAATACCAGTAACTTGTAACATTCCTTGTTTGAGAAACTCATCCAGCTTTTTATTAAACTGACCAATGAACCTGCTATAACAACGTCCACTGGAAGACAGTTCCATAGCTTTACATTCTCACAGTGACAAACCCTTTCCCAACTCTACTTTATGTATCAATACCAGTACCTTGTAACATTCCTTGTTTGTAGAAACTCATCCAGCTTTTTTAAACTGACCAATGAACCTGCATTAACAACGTCCACTGAACAGTTCCATAGCTTTACCGTTCTCACAGTGAAAAACCCTTTCCCCAACTCACTTTATGTATCAATACCAGTAACTTGTAACATTCCTTGTTTGAGAAACTCATCGAGCTTTTTATTAACACGACCAATGACCTGCTATACAACGTCCACTGAAGACAGTTCCATAGCTTTACCGTTCTCACAGTGACAAACCCTTTCCCAACTCTACTTTATGTATCAATCCCCAGTAACTTGTACATTCCTTGTTTGTAGAAACTCATCCGCTTTTTATTAACTGACCCAATGAACCTGCCATAACACGTCCACTGGAAGACAGTTCCATACTTTACCGTTCTCACAGTAAAAACCCTTTCCCAACTCTACTTTATGTATCATACCAGTAACTTGTACATTCCTTGTTTGCAGAAACTCATCGCTTTTTATTAAACTGACCAATGAACCTGCCATAACAAGTCCCACTGGAAACAGTTCCATAGCTTTACCGTTCTCCCAGTGACAAAACCCTTTCCCAACTCTACTTTATGTATCAATACCATACTTGTAACATTCCTTGTTTGCAGAAACTCATCCAGCTTTTATTAAACTGACCAATGACCCTGCCATAACAACGTCCACTGGAAGACAGTTCCATAGCTTTACCTTCTCACAGTGAACAAACCCTTCCCAACTCTACTTTATGTATCAATCCCAGTAACTTGTAACATTCCTGTTTGAGAAACTCATCCAGCTTTTTATTAAACTGACCAATGAACCTGCATAACAACGTCCACTGGAAGACAGTCCCATAGCTTTACTCTCACAGTGAAAAACCCTTTCCCAACTACTCTACTTTATGTATCAATACCAGTAACTTGTAACATTCCTTGTTTGAGAAACTCATCCAGCTTTTTATTAAACTGACCAATAACACCTGCTATACAACTCCACTGGAAGACGTTCCAAGCTTTACCGTTCTCACAGTGACAAACCCTTTCCCAACTCTACTTTATGTATCATACCGTACCTTGTAACATTCCTTGTTTGTAGAAAATCCAGCTTTTTATTAAACTGACCAATGAACCTGCCATAACAACGTCCACTGGAAGACAGTTCCATAGCTTTACCGTTCCACAGTGACAAACCCTTTCCCAACTCTACTTTATGTATCAATACCAGTAACTTGTAACATTCCTTGTTTGCAGAAACTCATCCAGCTTTTTATTAAACTGACCAAAACCTGCCATAACAACGTCCACTGGAAGACAGTTCCATAGCTTTACCGTTCTCACAGTGACAAACCCTTTCCCAACTCTACTTTATGTATCAATACCAGTAACTTGTAACATTCCTTGTTTGCAGAAACTCATCCAGCTTTTATTAAACTGACCAAGAACCTGCCATAACAACGTCCACTGGAAGACATTTCCATAGCTTACCATTCTCACAGTGACAACCCTTTCCAACTCTACTTTATGTATCAATCCACAGTAACTTGTACATTCCTTGTTTGAGAAACTCATCCAGCTTTTTATTAAACTGACCAATGAACCTCCATAACAACGTCCACTGGAAGACATTTCCATGCTTACCGTTCTCACAGTGAAAAACCCTTTCCCAACTTTACTTTATGTATCATACCAGTAACTTGTAACATTCCTTGTTTGTAGAAACTCATCCAGCTTTATTAAACTGACCAATGAACCTGCCATAACAACGTCCACTGGAAGACATTTCCATAGCTTTAACCGTTCTCACAGTGACAAACCCTTTCCCAACTCTACTTTATGTATCAATACCAGTAACTTGTAACATTCCTTGTTTGTAGAAACCATCCAGCTTTTATTAAACTGCCAATGAACCTGCCATAACAACGTCCACTGGAAGACAGTTCCATAGCTTTACCGTTCTCACAGTGAAAAACCCTTTCCCAACTCTACTTTATGTATCAATACCAGTAACTTGTAACATTCCTTGTTTGCAGAAACTCATCCAGCTTTTTATTAAACTGACCAATGAACCTGCTATAACAACGTCCACTGGAAGACAGTTCCATAGCTTTACCATTCTCACACATTTTACACAATCAATAATGTTACCCAACAGACATAAATCCACACTATTACCATGGCAATAAGTCAGAATGTGTCCAGGTAAAATGTAATTACCAGCTTGTAAAGTTACACTTTACATGAATATTTAGATTCAGGCACATTTACAGCCACTCACTTTGAACAAACTTTACAAAAAACAGACTTTCCCTCCTTGGATATAGCAGTTAATTCTATAACCCAATAAACTCTTTACCTACAAATACAAACATGGATATGTAATATAGAACGCTATGGGGTAAAAAGGAGTCAAGCCTGAGGTAATATCAGGTTAGCATGGGTTAAACTCCCCTTTTCCAGGGGCCTGTTTTGTATTAACGGCACAGACACACCATGTAAAAAAAATATACAGGTTGTTGTGTTTTGTAGCTTGGAAACTAACGCTTTTTAACTTGAGGCATTAATACTGCATTACGGGAACCCGGAAAGAAGAGGAGAGTGGAGGTAATAATGTTTTAGTAGTAACTACTAGTATAGTTTCTACTAGTGAAATGCTATCTATTACCTGTTACTGTAGAAAACCATAAAATTCCTGGAATCTGACCATTATCCCAAATCTTTTATAGCATTGTCTGAAATGTTTCCTCCTTTTATATGAGCTGTTTAAGATGAGATTTTTAAAACCGCAGATTTTAAAAATTTTCATTCAGATTTTAGGAATTTCAAAAAAATTCAAAAATCCGATAATCCGAAAACACACCCATAGAAGTCAATGGAACAAAAAAAAAATCTGAGTAAAGTAAGGGCAGTAAAAGCATTGTAACTTACAGTAAATGGCTCAGGTACTTGCGAAATAGTCAAGGAAACACATACTAATCACCCAAACCGAAAAAACCCGAACTTCCGGTACACACAAGCTATTTTCATATTAACTTTCTTTCGAGGGTTACCGAATATACAAGGCTACATTTGGTAACCCTTGAAAGTAGACCCATATGTTTGGTAACTCCAAAAGTACTATTGGAAAATCAAAAATAGTTTCCGATCATACTTTCCAAAGTAATTTCGATAACCCTCGAACGTGGCTCTGTACTTTCGAGAATTATCAAAAATACGGAAGTTCCAAGTTGGACCCCGGATCATTTCTCTATCTGCAGTAAATAAGCCACTCTCATTGAAGGTTTATTGGTTCTTAAAAAATATCCTTAATTCTTATTTATGAATCATCCATTTCTCTTCTAGAGAAACAAACTCTCATAGCTTCCTTAAGTCACTTTCCTGGCTTCTATTTAAACAACACCAAATCCTTCATCTCGCATGCAAAACTTTCCATCTTCCTGCTAAGCTTTAATATTGTCTAGTCTTTGATATTCCTATTTGCTTTGAACATAAATGTCATCCTATTTTTCTCATTTTTTGGGTGATGTTTGTAAATCTTACATTTTTAAAGAGGATTATACCAAAAAAAAAAAAAAGCTGAACCTAGACACTTATTTTCTAAGACGGTAAATAACTTTGTTCCTTTGACTTTGTGAGAGTATTATACAACATCTGTACTGTATTATAATAGATATTTCCTCAGCAATTCCTTTTCCAAACTAATCAGATGAACATTTGACATACAAAAACATGATTGTTTTTAACTAATTACCTGATAGTCTTATGTAATAATAACGTCCTTGATTTGGCATTATATTGAAGATTAGATTAACACACACACTCTTATTACATATTAAAGGATAACTGTGGTCTCAAACCTGCCTTTAAAACGACTCCAAAATCATGCATCTTGCTGTAATCTATGCAAACTTATAGCAGTATAAAGGGTAGTGTTTCCAGCTAGCACTGTAAGCTGTGACATCACCAGCACCATTGCTCCACCCACTGTGCTTTCGGCATGAGCATGCCCAGTACTTTAACTATCTTTAAATACTTCAAGAAAAGGGGGGATTCTTACACAGCACATTATGTGGCTGTCATACATACTTCCTGGTTTATCCTGACTGTCTGAGTGTAAATTTACAATCTTATAATATTAGAACCAGAGAAGCTAGAAACATCATCCTAGGCTTGTTTGAAAGTTCTTTTAAATAGAGAACACTTGTATGGAGACCACAGTTACCCTTTAATTAAATGTATTATTACAGATGTATTGATTTACACTTTATTAAAATGCATGTATCATTATGAATCTTAAACCATTAAACTCAAACACAGAAGGAGGCATGAGAGAGAGGGGGTTCAACTGATTCCTTGGAACAATGGAACATGTACCTTTATTCTACTGTAAACATAATGTTGAAAGTATATCTGTTGTATTCAGTTTGATCAACTGGACAATTCACAATTCAGAAATTTAGAAAGCCAGTCGGATGACTAGTGAAACGTCTTCAAGAACTAAACTTTAAGTCCAGTTGATCTAACTGAATACAACAGATATACCATGACCTGGATGAATGAGAACCTCCACAAGCATAATGTTGAAAGGTAATTTTACCCTATAACAAACATTAAATTAGGATCAAGCTTAGTTCTTGAAAACTATTCACCTTTAAGAGTCTATAATGATTTCACAGCAAAATAATGCACTGCTTGGACAAACTGGTTTTAAAAATGGCTGTTCAGTGGACCTAAAATTCAAACACAATTAAAATGTGTTTGAGGAGAAATGTTGGTGTTTTAGTAAACTCCCACCCCAAAGAACAATTACAGCAGTCAAATGCATCAAAATAAAAATTGGAAAACCCTACAAATGTCTAAAGAACCTTGTAAAAAAAGGAAAATCATGTAATGCCAGTTACCCAAAGGTCTGCCATCTCCAGCATGGTTGCTACTCTTCTTTGCACATTCCCACTGAGGTTTCTGAGCTTTGTCTGAAAATCCTTAAAATATTGTTTTTAATGTGCCAAGCTGAATGACTAGTGGGGCAGACATGCAATCAAAGAAAAAGAAGGAAAGTATTCATGGTTTGTCACTATGATTCTAGACACCCCAAAACCGGCATACACTTTTTGAGGGCTTTCTCTGAAGGGAATCCTGTCAGGAAACCTGAATATCTCTTAACCTTTAAATTTATCACACATGGCCAGTGCAACTGCTAGAGAAGAACCAGATGCAAAGAGACGGCAGACCTGTATTCAGAAAAAATGTATTTGTAGAAGGTAGAAATCCATTGGTCACAGAATAGTCACTATAGCCCTTTAACACCAACAAAATATCCCTGTACATTAATATTATCGGGATATAATATGAATCCAACACAGCTAAATTAAAGCTACTTCCTTGCAACTTTCTAAAGTGCCTGTTAACAAATATAACAGAAGTGGAAATTCAGGGTTGAATCGTTGGTGTTATTGGGAAGAATAATAGCAAATTTTCAACTGATAATCACAGATGTTTGAAACAGGCAAGTTTCATTTCATTTGGATTTTTGGAATTCCGGAAAAATCCAAAAATCTGAAAATTCAAAAACAGACCCATACAAGTATATATATATATATTTTTTTAGCAGTGCCAACTCACTAGGTATGAAAGACCGCTTGAAATACCTTGTGATTATGATGTGTTACCATTCCGCCCACTTTCCTATGCACAATGCACACTCTGAGGGAGAGAAGCCAATGTGGTGTATGTGGGGTGTGTCCAGAGGGGCCAAGCTTGGCTGGCTCCTCAAAAATGTTTGAGGAGCCAGGCAACAAACTTTTAAATCTAGCCTAATGGCACCATAAGATCTCAACCTAGCAAGGTTCTTAATGCTCAAATGTGCTCCTAAATCTACTTACCAGCCCTTATTCACGGAAGCTGTAGAAGGGGCCAGACTGGCAGTGGCACCTGTAGTTGGCTGAGCTGTGATTGGCCCAAGACATCATGTTTCAGCCAATCACAGACACCGCGGCTGGTCTGGCCCCCTCTGCAGCTTCTTTGAATGAGGGATGGAAAGTAGATTTAGGAACATATTTGAGCATTAAATACTTTGCGAGGTTGAGGTTTTGAGGGGCAATAAGGCTAGATTTAAAAGTTTTTTGGAGGGTGGACATACCCTCTAAATTAACAGTATTAATGTAGATTAACGTTTGTACTGTTTTATTAACTACAGTAATTTTCCTTATAATCAACTACAGTAATTTTCCTTATAATCAGTATTTAAAGGTAAATAAATGATACGTCATGTACTACATATAATAAAACACATCGAGGAGATGTAATAAAAGTTCTTATCATTAAAAATGGTGCTACTTTTGCCCCAGCCAATCAAATGTTATTTACCATTTGAAAGCTAACATCTGATTGGTTGGGGCAAAATTAGCACCATTTTTAAACATACGTTGGCTCATTTACCCAGGCGCTATCGCTCTGGGTAAAGGTCCTGAACATGATTTACTATCTCGTTTGCAAATGGATGTAAATCCCAAAAATGGATTTACTCACAACAGGGTTTTGTTAAAATCCAGCGCTAGAAGTAGCACAGACGCTATATTGAATAGCGAGCATTGGATGCGAACCGGTTAGCCCAACTTTAACTCCATAACTTTGTCCAGCACCTCTTGGTAAATCGGCCCCACAAACCTTTATTACATATCCCTGGAAGAATTTTGAAAATAATGATATTTTCCACTGAGCTTCCCTTTAAAGACAGATTTTATGTGAAAATGAACATCCCTTCTGAGATCCAGAGACAGATTCCAGAAATATTGAAAAATATCGAATTTTACGAATAACTATCGAGTGTCGAATGCCGAAGTTCGCGCGTGTGAAGGAAGTTGCTTTATTTCGAGTTCTGTATATTTGTACGTGTTATCCAGACCATTTCCCAAAACCATGTACAGTGAGTTACAATTGCTATTATAATCTTATTTTATCTGAACCTTTCAAACTATTTGTCCCCATTGACTTTAATGGGTCCGATTCCAGATTTTCGAGTTTTCAAACTTTTTCTTAAGTTTGAAAATCTGAAATTGGACCAGATTTTTGAAATTTCAGCCATATCTACTGACAATCTAGGAATTTCTTAAAACACAATTTATTTTTAGATGTTTTCTATCCTTTTGTTTCCAATTATCCACCATAATGTTATGGCTTTGTATTTTGTTTATTAAAAAGTGAACTATTCCTTTAATGCATTGATTGAAGAATGCTAGGTAAAGGAGCTATGCCTTACCAGAAGCAGTCGGGACCTGTTATTGCAGCCAGTGATGGATTCCACGAAAGGTACATTTCTTACTCTTCCTTCCTCAAACAATGTATTAAAGGAATAGTTCACTTTTTCAGTGGACTCTTCTTTTAATGGATTACCGTATCATGCTTCATTTGTGGACAGTAATTTTCTTTGAAATATGAACTAACATTTTCCTTATTGTTTTAATCCCCAAATGTTTTTTTTTTTCCTTGGTGACTAAATTTCCTTCCATCTGACTTTTAGTTCTATGCTTCCTAAATGATCACTACTGGTAATAACAGAAAAGCAGTGGAATATTTAGGAACTGCTAGGAGCTTTACTGGGTGGCCTCCACAAACATAGAAAGTGGTGCAACTTTTCTTACTTAACGACTCTCCGAATAATAAGGTACTCAGAAGTCACTCAGTGACCTTTTTCACAGTGAAAAGGAAAAGTAAACACAAACATTGCCTCCTGGAGAAGGGTTTCTGGAAAAGCTGAGGACTGGTAGGATGATATCATCCTTACATCACGGGTTACCTGTGCCAACTTTAACTGGTATTGACTTTTAAAGCATATCGTCATTTATACTTCCTAGCTAGGCTCATAAGTACCCTGTGTCCGTAGTGTTAACGTTTATATTTAGTGGTATTGCGTAAAGGGGATTTTGGAGGGCTCAGGTGATAAATCTTTCATGAGTACAAAATGTGTAATTTGCGTAGTTAAATGGCATATGATCTGAACCATTCTACAGTTATAATCCTTCAACTATCTTTGACTTGGGACAACATGAGAGATAGTTGACTCAGAGATTTGTGACAGCCCTTTAAGTTAGCTGGGAAAACCAGGGATCAAAGACATAGCATGTGCTCCTGGCTGAGGGTAGCAAACATTGCCATGGAGTAACCAGTATAATGAGGGAGATCCTAGAACTCATGTTGAGGCCCAAACCCGGTGATTAAAGGACAGCCAATAGAATCATCTTCTATGGGTTGACCAATGAATACGGTACGTTTTATCATTTATCATCATTCATTTAAAATATATTGTATCCAATTCTTCTATAAGTGAAACATTTAATCCAGCTCCCCCTAATCTATTTGGTGTTCTGTCAAGTCATTTTTAAAAAATTGGCATGTTCACCCTTAAAACAAAAAACTGGTCACATGTTGGTTACCACATAGAAGCGTGACTATGCTTCATAATAAATATATACAATACAAGGATTGTGGAAGCACTTCAATTAGGCTAATTTACAGCTACATTTAGCGGAAGTGCTACTGATCTGGTCAAACATTTATACAAACATAGAAAAGATAATCAATGCACATTCCTGGGCCCCATACAATATCATATTATTTGCACACTGGCATACTTTATAAACAAAGGGGTTTTAGTATACATTACTAATTGGAGTGCTTCCACAATCCTTGTATTGTATGTATTTATTATGAAGCATGGTCAAGCTTCTATGTGGTAATAGCACCCCCAACACGCCCCTTTTATGTCCTATGCCTTTAATATAAAGCACTGGGTGGATGGCCTCCTCCATCATTTTAAAAAGCCAAAGGGCTGGGGGGAAGTGAGAAAGCCTGTTATATGGATCCAGTGCACAACTATGAGAAATGCAAAAGTTTGCTAATGGTAATTGAAGTAAAAAAGGTTAGAAGTTAGGACCTTCCAGACTGGGGTTACCTTGATGTGGTTGGAAGGCTTTTCATTCATGTGATCACAGTAATGTATACTAAAACCCCTTTGTTTATAAAGTATGCCAGTGTGCAGATAATATGATATTGTATGGGGCCCAGGAATGTGCATTGATTATCTTTTCTATGTTTGTATAAATGTTTGACCAGATCAGTAGCACTTCCGCTTAATGTAGCTGTAAATTAGCCTAATTAGAGTGCTTCCACAATCCTTGTATCACATGTTGGTTACCTGCCCCCAACTCCAACTGATATATTCGGCACATTATTAGATGTATTATTAACCAGATATAAAAGTATGTATGTATTTTATTTCTTATACAAGTGTAATTATTGTCTACATTCTGGCAGAGTAAGCTCCCTCCATGCAGTAAATCAAGGCTGTGACTGCTGACATCACAGCCAATAATTGACTTCTGTCCTCCATTGCACATGCTTAAATGTATAAAAAGCTCTTTGAGCAAAAGGAGGAGGCACATACCTTTGCCATAACCGAACTTATTAATAATCTGGTTAAACATAGCAGTTGGGTGTGCACGCAGATAACTGACAAGTCACCATTTTTTTTCTTTTACAGGTTAAAGGATAAGGATCTACCTATGAACAACTTACCGTAATCTCTATTTCAAGGGCGGAGCCAGTTTTCTATTCTAAAAGCTTATACAGTTCAGGATTTCACACAACACATTTACCGCTGACCTGTTCTGGCAGCCAATACATTGAAATACAGCTAAGAAACATTGCACATATACAGCATACAGTGTTTATGGTCTGCTAAGCAACAACTCAGAAAATGGTCCATTAAATAAAACAGAGTTTAGAATGTGCATAGTTACCATTCTAACTAGTCCCTTTGTGGGATGCTGTAGCTCAAAAGTATTGTTAGCATGTTCTTCCACTTATATTAAAATGCATGTGCTCTTTCAAAAGAGTCATAAATCACATGAATTAATAATGTTAGCTAGTAGGATTCGGGGGGGGGGGAGGGGTGCGGTTGGTTTTTAACATTCCAAATGAAATCTGGTTTTGAAAGACAAAAAAATACAGACGTGATTTAAGGCAAATCTGTCCTTTTGAAGCACAATAAAAGGGCATGTCCACCATTAAAAATACCTACCCCCAATCCCTACTTATATATTTTACACTTTATTACCTGAATTACTAACCAGATATTTAAGGATAATTATTGTTCCCATTCTGAGGTAAGCTGACTCCTCCCTCCATGCAGTCAATCAAGGCTGTAAAAACTGAAATGATTACCAATGATTGACTGCTGTTTCCCCTGCTGCCTCATCTGCACATGCTCAAGCTTATAAAAAGCTCTTTGAGCAGAGGGAGGAGGCAGATACCTTTGGCCGAATGAAAAATAACTTATTTAAAAGCTGGTTACAAATCCATGTTACAAACTAGTAAAAATATTAGTTGGGGTTGGAGACAGATAACTTTCAAGTCACCAGTTTTTTGTTTTAAGGGTGGACATGTCCTTAAAAAAAATATATTTTTAAAAAATCCAATCTATTGGGACTAGTTTGTAGATTTGAATTCTGCTACATGTAAGCCAATAAATAATCATTAATAAAGCTGTGATGTTTGAAACTCACTCATACAATTCTCCCAAATCCATCCTTTAGCACAAATCCTTTAGCATGGTGAACCCCTTTAGAACTTTTGGGCCCTCAGAAGTCCAGTATGTTTTCTGCTGGGGTCGGGGTTGTGCATTTATATGGACTTGAACCGTTTAAGGGGTAATTTGGGAGCATCTATCACATGTTTACTAGCAGTGTTTTTTATATCAGGCATCAACCAATTATCATCCAGACAAACCCCAAAAGTTTATCTTTCTATTTGTAAAAAATCCAAATCATACTGTACATCAACCAAAACACTAATTGGTTCTCAGTGATTCTATCCAAGGCATGCGTGCTAAATGATATCTCCCTTGGCCCACCACTGAACATCTTTCATACCCTCATCATTTAAATTAGGTGAACAATGTCTACATAGAGAATGGCCGAACTCACTGAAATCTGTTCCACTTCACAGATTTTCCAAAATATACCAAAATTTGAAAATCCGCAGGCGGACCCATTGAAGTCAATGGGAGTTATTAAATCCAAAAATTCCCACTAAAATGAAGGTATAAATAGCAATGGAAACTTACAGTAAATGGCTCAGGGACCTGGGAAGATGGTCTGGGGAATATGTATCAATGGCCAAATTCTTTAAAAAACACCGTTCAGCACCGGAAACGTCATGCGCTTCCTGTTTCTGCATTCCGCATAGTATTTTCAAAAATTTGGCATTCTGCATAACAAATTTCGAATTTCCAAAGTCAAAAAAGGTTAGAAAATGTTTTGGTCAATAAACATCAAACGATACCAGGATATTATTATCTCAATTGTTGTGTGTATGAGCTCCATACAATATCAGAGAAAATGCAAGGATTTGCAGAAGTACGCCGTTTTCAAGAAATGTTAAAACCCGAAGATTTGCTGCAAATTAAGGTTGAATTTAAATGTGTTCCATCTCTTAAAAAAAGCACCGTGTGAAATAAACAGCATGGCAGTGGATAATTACCTCTTGTGAACCTGAACAATTAATTAAGACATTAAGGTGGCCATACAATAGAACCCACCTCCCGAATGATTCCATGAAAGTTTTTTTGCGACTGACATACAGTACCATCACAAAATGAATGGGCCAGGCAGTTCCTGAAGAGTTGCTTGAATGTTGTGGGATCGGTTGGAACATGAGTTCAATGTATGGCCATCTTTAAAGCAAATGTCTGGTTGGATGTGGGCATCTAATGGACTCTCTGTATACCTTACCTATAAGGGAAAATACTAACTAATAACACATTTATTACAGGCCATTCCTTGATTATTGAGTAGAGATTAGAGATGGGATACGGGTCCGTCTCGGACCTGGATCTGACACGGAACCCATCGGTTCCAAAATCTGATTGTTCCTTATGAGTATGTGAACCATTATATTTTCATATCTGGTATAACCCTTATCCTATAGTTTCTTGGCTTACATTAACAGACGCAGAGAAGTATGGAAAAGAAGAATATAGTTTAACTTATAGATTAGCCATTCATTTGGGGCAATTTTTTTTTCTACAGGCCAATAAACTTTTCTAAGATTTTTATTGGTTGAATGGGTCCTTGATTATTATACCAATTAACCATTAATTGAAATTAAGACATAGACACACAATTAAGCATTCTGTTAATTTTTTTAGTTTTCTCCACTTGAAGAAGTGGATACATTTAGAAAACGTTATAAATGGTGAAGACAATGTAAGCAGTTCTCTGTCACACTGTGGATGACCCACCTGAAATGGTGCAGCTGCTTTTTCCAGGTTTGACCTGTAGGGGGCGTAATTTACATTCTAAATATTTCTCAATATGTTAATAATTTGGAAACCATTACGATAGTTAAAATGCACTGGGTTATAATGATCTTAAGCCACAATTGAAGCCAAATTTCCAAAGTGTTTAGACCAAAAAAATTCCCCACCCATCCCACCAAGCCAGATATTGATGTGATTTATACACTTACAGTAATGTTTACATTTATAGACATGAATGTTCTGGAATTCCCTCCACAACTGTAATGGTCATAAATATTCCAAGATGAAAGAACTGTATTTGTCCCTACTGAAGGAATATAATATGGAAAAGTAATAAAAATACAGAAAGATTACACATTCTCTACAATCACTTTAACAGGAAGGCACTTTCATTTTTGCCTTAGCTGTATATATTTGTAGTAGTATTAACTAGTCCTTTATTTGGGTATTTCGCCCTTAAGAGAGATGGACATTTAAATAGTATACACAAGGGAGTGAGCAAGCATGTATTAGAGCTTTCCACTTTTGGCCAGGGCTCTAATCTATGGTTGCTCCCTGTGTATGATTTTCAAATCTCCTCCACCTTAAAGGGAAGTTCATTTCTCTCTCTCTCTCTCTCTCTCTCTCTCTCTCTCTCTCTCTCTCTCTCTCTCTCCCTCTCTCTCTCTCTCTCTCTACAATGCAGCTTATTTGCAGTAGTATAAAAAATAAAAAATGTCCAGAGGAGGCGGCTGGAGAAACAGCAATCAATCATTGGTTGTGATGTCATTTGTCACATTCTTGATTTACTGCAGGAATTGGAAACTATGAGGTCAAGTAACTAGCTGGTGGTCAAGCAATTCTGCTCAAGGCCTCTTCCCCTATTTACCACCTATATACATGTTCTGTTACAGTGCTATCCAAACCTCCCTGACTATGATCAATCCAGGGACAGTAAAATCAGTATACTTGAAACTTTATGTATTGCATAGACTTATCCTTGTTTTATTGATTCCTAATAATATATAGTACAGTAGTGTATTATTTGAGGTTGAATAAAGACATATTTTTTTGTATCAATACCAGTAACTTGTAACATTCCTTGTTTACAGAATCTCATCCAGCTTTTTATTAAACTGACCAATGAACCTGCCATAACAACGTCCACTGGAAGACAGTTCCATAGCTTTACCGTTCTCACAGTGAAAAACCCTTTCCCAACTCTACTTTATGTATCAATACCAGTAACTTGTAACATTCCTTGTTTGCAGAAACTCATCCAGCTTTTTATTAAACTGACCAATGAACCTGCCATAACAATGTCCACTGGAAGACAGTTCCATAGCTTTACCGTTCTCACAGTGACAAACCCTTTCCCAACTTGAAGACTAAACATCTTTTCTTCCAGTCTTAAGGGATGTCCTCGTGTCCTCTGACATGCTCTATTGGTGAACAATGCCCCAGATAGTTTATTGTATGGCCCGTTAATGTATTTATACACAGTAATCATGTACATAATTGTATCTTGTCTAATCTGCCTGCATAGTCAAGCTCCCCCAATTCCCTTAGTAATTTAGTTGCCCTTCTCTGAATCCTTTCCATTTCCATGTCCTTTTTGTACACAGGATTCCAAATCTTCACTGCATATTCCAAATGATACCTTACCAATGCTTTGTAAAAAGGGAGAATAATATTTCTATATATTTAATAATATTTTTATAATGTGACTTTTTCATATACATAATTCTTATTAATTTATTAATCAAACACAGCCATGGTTTATGTTGAAATGTATTTTTAGCTGGACTTCCATTGATTCTAACTATTGGTTTTTTCAGCTTTTTTTTCACAGACTGTTAAAATCTTAAAAGTTTTATTCTCTTGGTCTACTTGCCTTGTGCATAAAAATCAATTAGGATCTGCTCCATCATCCGAACTTTCCCAGGAAGACAGCATTGTTTGGAATGTAGACCTGCTCTGTCTCACGAGAACCTTAAAGTTGTACCAATAATTTGCTGCGCTGTTGCTTGAGAGAAACATTGGCTTCTTTGCCAGACAGGAAAATTTAAAATTTCATTTTCCACTACGAAGGCTTAACAGGTGTGATGGAATCATCTAGGGAGAAGAACGTACTCCGGGGCTTATTTAATAAAAGGTGCATAAGTCTGGCCTGTGTTATTAATCTACATACACCAATAACATGGAATCTAACAGTAAAAAACATTTCAATCTGATTGGTGGAGGCAGATTAATAGCACAGACAAACATTTTCACCTATTATAATATAATACCCACTGAAAGTGAAAGTCTACAATACTGTATCTCATTTTATACACAACCTTTAAAAAGTATTTAACCCCTAACCCACTGTTTTCTAGAGATGGCCGAACTTCAGAAAGTTCGGTCCGTTTTCGATCGTTCGAGCTTCAGTAAAAGTTCGAAAGTTCAAAAACGGACCCATTAAAGTTCGAAAAGTTTGGATGATTTACAGATAAACTAACAATGGTAACTTACTGTAAATGGCTGTGACAACTGGGAAATGGTCTGGGGAACATGTCACTATCACCAAAACCTGTTAAAACACTTCTTACTTCATGACCGGGCAATTGACGGGTTTGCGTAAGCTACATTCGAGGGTTACAGCCAATTTGAAGGTTACCGAACGATACTTTCGAGAGTTAGCGAACAATACATTCTAGGGTTAGCGAAAACGAATGATACATTCTAGGTTTACCGAATGGCCCGTAAATTCGGAAATGATCGAATTTACGAAGATACAGCCGCAAGTCCAAAAAAACTAACTACTTCAAACCCGAACTAGTTCGAATAGTTCAAGTTCATCTGAACTTATTAAGTTCGGCCCGAACTCAGGTTCAAGTTCACTTTTGTACACATCTCACTACTGTTTTCCCACATAAATTATTTTTCCTATCCATCCCCCCCCCCCCCAAGAATTGGAAATTGTATTTGTAAACTTTGTTATTGCAGGGCAGCCTAAAGAATTTAATCATAAACCAGAATCCTTAAAGTGACTGGGCCACAAATGGACTACACAGCACAAACCACCTTGTGTTCTATAACTATTATTTTCTCATCCTGCTCTTACATTGAACTCTAAATAATCAATCTCAATTAACAAACTTTATTCTCCACAAAAATAAAAAGTGGTTTTCTAAGATCCATTTCAGCTGAACAGAAACTAGAAGGATTTTGCCACCCGCCCCTAATGCATCAATGATAAACAGCATGCGGTGAAGATTCGTAAACGACTCTAATTGGGTTTGCATGCGAAGGACTTTGTAATGGAGACAGTCTGAGAAAAAGATCGCTTACAAAAACACGACAGTTAAACCATTTCAGATTTTGTTCTTAGACAACCTTCCCGAGCCCTTTTGTAAAAGAAAAAAAAAACCCACATGTCAGTGGGATTTCCTCTATGGGGTTTATGCTGCTAAGCCAAGTTCTTCATACTTTGTTCTTCGGTTTGCAAATCCTGAAATGGTGAACATGCAACTCAAAAAACCCAGGTCATGTGGCATAGTTACATTTTTAAATGCTTCTAATTAGAGATGGTTGAACTATTGAAAGTTCGGTCCGTTTTCGAACTTTCGAACTATTGAAAGTTCGAAAGTTCGAAAGTTCGAAAACGGACCCATTAAAGTCTATGGGAGGCAAATAGTTCGAAAAGTTCGAGTCAAATACAACTAAAATATTAATGGTAACTTAATGTAAATGGCTGTGGGACCTGAGAAATGGTCTGGGGAGCATGTTCCAATATCCAGGACTTTCGTAAAATCGATTTTACTCTCACACGCGCTACTTTCGAGCTTTCGCGTTCGAACGTTCGAGGTAACATGGACATTTACTCGCAGATTCGATGCTCGCGTATAGGCTTTAATGGAGACTTTACTCGCAGATTCGATGTTCGCGCCTAGATACATGTACATTTTACTCGTGGATTCGAACATTCAAACGTTCGAACATTCGATAAATCATCGAAAGTCCGGGAAATATCGAAAGTCCGCGTCCGAGATAGTTCGAGAAGCCCGGGTCCGTTCGAACTCGAACAGTTCGGCTCGAACTCGGGTTCGAGTTCGAGTTCTATGCCATCCCTACTTCTAATATTACATGGATCCCTTTCCAAGCTCTCGAGCTATCATATCATTCAGTGTTTCTATCCTCTGTATATTTATCCACAGGTGCTAAATATCCATTATTTATTCTTAAAGGGCATGTCCACCCCCAAAACTATAATCCCCCCCACTACTGGCCCCATTGTGTAGTGTAGTTTAATCCTTACCTCACATCCCAGCTCCATAAGGTTCTCCTGTAGTCCCCCCCCAAAGTCCCAAAAACTGCCCACCAGGAGGATAGCAGAGTCCATATAGGACTCTGCCTCCTACCTGGCCTCCGGGAGAAGTTTGGCATGCGTACTGCAGCCCTTCTCCCCCTCCCTCCCCCTCCCTCTCCCTCCCTCTCAGGATTCCCTCCCCCTAGTGTAAAACCCTTAAGATATAACATTCCCCCTGTCCCCCCAGCCCCAACCGCTCCATTTTTATTCTTAGAAAGTTCCTTAAACTTTACTTACCTTCCCTCTTTCCCCCGCCGCAATGAACTCCCGGCAGCTGCATCCGTGATTGGCTGCCGCTCAGCCAATCACAGACGTGATGGCCGGTCCCGCCCCTCTGCTTGCATTTTCTCGCAAGCAGAGGGCCGGAAGCGTGGCGGAGGAAAGAGGGGAGGTAAGTAAAGTTTGGGGCACTTTCTAAGAGTAAAAATAGAGCGGTTGGGGCAACAGGGGGAATCATATATCCAAAAATGGTTTTAAGGGTGGACATAGCCATTAAAGGAAAATGAAGGTCTAGCAGTTAGAGATGGGCGAAACTCACCAGTTTTTTTTCGTTTGGGGATTCCCGGGTTCTCGGGAAAATCCTGAAGATCTGAAAATCCGAAAATGGAACAAATTTTTGATTATTATCGAATGTTCAAAGCTATTTTCAATAATCTTCGAAAATAGCCTTGAACATTCGATAAACCTCGAAAATACGTATTTTCGGGGATTATTAAATGTTCAAAGCTATTTTCGAAGATTATCGAAAATAGCCTCGAACATTTGATAATAATCAAAAATGCACTCCGAAACCCTGAAATCCCACAAAGGATCATTCGGATTTCGGAACCGAGGGGTTCTACTAGCAATAAATTAAGTTCAGGGAATTCTCTGTGTAATGATGATTATAACTGCTGTATTTGTAACCTTCTGAATGCTGTCAGTTGCCTAAACATGTATGTAATTGTGGGCACTTCTATTTTTTCCCCAAGCTCCTGGTTGCACCTCCCTGTAAGCCAAATTCTTTTTCGGCACAATCCCCATAGACTTAAATTGGGCTTGCATCTCCACTCGCAAAGGACCTTGGGAAATGGGGAAAAAATGTGCATTAAAAATTTGAATGGTTTTAAGTTATTGGGAAAAAACTAAAGTTAATAGTAAATAAGGTTCTTTAACTAGAAATGTTGGAAAATCTGCGAGTTTTGTTCCATTTCAAATTTTGAGAATTTTCGAAGAAATTCGAAAAGCCCAAAATTCGAACACAAACCCATAGACGTTAATAGGGGGAAAATAATCCAAAAGTTCAGTGCGAAGGTAAATAAAGTAAATAATTTACTGTAGATGGTTTAGGCAACTGGAAAATGGTAAGAGAAACACATCACCAAAACTTAAATAAAATCGTAAGTAGAATATTTGATTAGCTTGTAGATTAAAATCAAAACTCTCCATGACTTATGAAAAAAGTTTTAATTTATTTTATCTTTAGTTGACCCCTAGCTGGATCTGATGTAGTGGACAAGGTGAGCTGTATTTATTTATTTTAACAATGCGCACACTCATATATATCAGTTATACCTTACATTGTGTTTGGGATATAGTAATGCTATTTGGTATGAAGTCTGTTTTAGATACAATGAAATCCTACTCCCTAAATTATTTATTTTTTTTGCCAAAGAAGGTTTTACAGTACAAATTTCTCAGGAGCTCTGCATAGTAAACTAAAAAATCTCGTCTTAAAGGGCAACTGTGGTCTCAAAACAAGTTAGGCTTGAATGAAAGCCTGCAGTATTTCCTTTAAAATGAGCTGACAATCACATCTCTGGCTGGAGCCTGTGAGACATTACAGTACATTGGTTAATTTTAAAACTTCCTGCTTCCAGTAGGTTGAGTGAGATCACCTGACCTCTGCCACTGCCATTTACCCCGGGGGAGAAGCATGCTCAGTTAAAATCAGGAAGTACCTGGGGGGGAAAATGACAGTTGAAAAGGGGAGCCTATTAATGCAGACAGAGACTGGTCACATGACTACAAGCTGGTCACATGGCTGAAAACAGGAAGTGTTCAAGCAGGAAGTAATATTGCTAAACCTTTCCAGCAATAACTTCTCACATATTTTATCTAGAGATGTAATTTAGGTTTTATTTTGAAATGATGTTTAAAAACTACAACTCTCAGCATTCCTATGCTTCCCTCTGTAGTTGAGGAATGCTGGGAATTGTAGTTTTTAAACATCTGGAGAGCTGCAGTTTGAGGATCACCGCACTAGACTACATGGAAGAATTCAAATTCATTTTGAATTGAGACTGAAACATGTTGGCCACTGTGAAGTTCCTACAGCAAATGTGCCAGATTGGGTAGTAAATAATCTTGATTAATCTTTGACTTTGTGAAATTATATATATTTCACAAATATATATAATTATGACTAATTACAGCTTAGCTCTTTCATCTGTGACAGCATTAAAATAACGGGTAGGTTCCCCAGCATCTGACAGGAAAGGCATCACTGCTTCTCATGCTACTCTTCCTGCTCCACCTTTTTTTTGTGTTTCCTGTTTTCTCTATATCTCTTTTTAGTGTGACTTCCCTATGGACCTGCCATGACCCACCTTGAGCTGTCCATCAAGTCCTACAATTACAAAGGCCATACTGCAACACTGTATTACATATCAGGGATACATATTAAAACAATTAAAATCATGCTTTACCTCTAAATCCCATATCTATACAAATATTGTTACTTAATAAGTCCACCAATAAGTCAAAGTGATCAAAATTTACCAATACCATATCACTTTAAATGTTTTTTAGTATACCGATAGTAAACAGATCTTTGCTGGTCACACAAAACAATGCAGGACATTGATAACTTTAAATTATGTGCAATTGCTGCAGGCAGTCCTAGATACTGCAGGTTGTAAAAATGGGCAGCAGAATGGCAGATGAGATTCAATGTTGACAAATATAAGGGGATGTATTTGGGGTTTAACAATCCTTGTGCCATTTTAAATGGCTCTGAGCTAAGAGAATCTCTGTTGAAAAAAAGATTTGGGGTTTCTAGTAGATATCACACGTAGCTAGAGTAAACAGTGCCAGACAGTAACTGGCTAAAGCTAGCATGATAAAGAGGGGTATAGATTCAAGGAAGACAAATATTATTCTCCCTCTTTACAAGGCACTGGTAAGGCCTCATTTGGAATATGAGGTTCAGTTTTGGAATCCCATATATAAAAGTGACAAATTGAAAATGGGAGAGTTAAGAGAAGGGCGATTAAATTAGTAAGTGGAATGTACTATGCAGACAGATTAGACAATTTAGGGCTTTTTACTTTGCTGTGATTATGTGGGGTATGATCACTTTATATAGTAAATATATTAATGGGCCATACAATAAACTCTCAGGTGCATTGTACATCATTTCAGAGGACTTGAAGATATCTTTTAAGATAAGAAGAAAAAAGGATTCACCTTCAGGTTAGGAAAGTTTCTTTACAGAGAGAACAGAGAAACTGTGGAACTGTCTTCCAGCAAATGTGGTAATAATAACCTCATTAAACAGCTTCAAGTGTGGGCTGGATAGTTTTCTAAAATTTAAAAATATTGAAATTTACTGATATTAATGCCATTCTAATTGATCCAGGGATCCTTTCCAATTGCTATTAGGTTTAGGAGTAACAAAGGTTTTTCTTTTTTGCCCCCTTTCCAGATGTTTTTTTTTCCTGCCTTCCCATGGATAAACTGTTTGGTAGGGCTCACAAAAACAAGGAAGATGCACCCTTGCCCCGTATAAGTTGATAGTCCATCATATTGCAGCTCAGAGATACTGCATCTCTCTGATACAGAAAAGGGATTTCAGTGTAGTATTCTAGCAAAAATTTTTAACACTCCTATTCCTGATGATGATGATGATAAATTCCTTCGCTTTTCATACACAATAAATGATTAGTGATGGACACAAAACCAAACTCGAAACAAACTTTATGAGTTTGGACGAACTCAAACCATTCGAACTAGTTTGTTTTTTGGACTCGCGGCTATATTTTCAATAATTATCGGAAAGCCGTTCGCTAACCCTAGAATGAATAGTTCGCTAACCCTCGAAAGTATTGTTAATTTACGGGTAACCTTCGAATGTATGGATCGTTTTCGCTAACCCTAGAATGGATCGTTCACTAACCCTCGAAAGTATCTTTTGTTTTTGGTAATCGTCGAAAGTATCGTTAGTTTTCGGTAACCTTCGAATGTATGGATCGTTTTCGCTAACCCTAGAATATATCGTTCGCTAACCCTTGAAAGTATCTATTGTTTTTGATAATCCTCAAAAGTATTGTTTGATTTTGGTAACTCTCAAATTAATGGTTCTATTTTCGGTAACCCTAGAAAGTATCATTCAGTAATCCTTGAATTGGCCGTAACCGTCTAATGTAGCTTGTGCAAAACCTGACAATTACCCGCTCGTGTTTAAGAAGTGTTTTAACAAGTTTTGGATATAGTGACATGTTCCCCAGATCATTTCCCAGGTGTCACAGCCATTTACAGTAAGTTACCATTGTTAGTTTAGCTGTAAATCATCCGAACTTTTCAAACTATCACTCCCCCATTGACTTTAATGGGTCCGAATTCGAACTTTCGAAGTTCGTAAGTTCGAAAACAGACTGAACTTTATGAAGTTCGCCCATCTCTAGTGAAGATGCTCACAATGCTCTTTGAAGACTACATGGATATAGACATGTACTGGCAACAACATGGCAACCTTCTTACAGCAGTTACAGAATACTATTCTTACTGTATATGTACATAATTCCGCTTACTGGAATAGTATCTTACAATGCATGGGTGTTCAGGGGAGAAAAGCTTTCACAATAAAGGTAATAAAATAAAGTTTACTTCTCTATTAAGCTTGCAAATTTTGAGCTCATAGTATTTATTAATAATGATAATACTAATAATACTAATACTACTACTACTACTACTACTTCTACTACTACTACTACTACTAATAATAATAATAATAATAATAATAATAATAATTTGTGTCCGAAACAATATTTTCCTTCTTGGTTAGTTAGCAAGTAAGTGATGCTTTTAATTGGTAAAATAGAAGATCCTTTGTTTAGACATTTTCTCCTGCGTCTAATGTACCCTAATGTCACACTCTCAAAAGTCCCAGAAAGCTGATACATCTTTGTCATTTTTGGCAACGCTACAGTAGTGAATTTGTACAGTTGAATATATGAATCCCTTCCTCATCTTTTCCCTTGTAGGTGATTGCTTTGTGCAAATTTTTTCCAGCTGGTGGGGCAGGCTGTGAGGCAAAGGATTCCATCGAAGGTTGGCAGCCTTTTGAACTGGATACGAGCCTGTGACTGTCTGAATTTACCACCAGTAATCTTTAACGCTGGCTTTTTTGGAACTCTGGTGGCCTTTTGGTCTGTTTGACTCATCACTTTACATAATGTTGTTTAAATATCCAACAGAAAAGCTGTCAATGGTTTAAATGGTTTAGGGAAAAAAAACAAATCAATCTATTATTTTAGTCCCTTAATTATATGATAACTGCAATGAACTGTTTATCCTCGCATTTCAACTTTAGTTAAGTATCCACAAAGGAACATTGGACCTCATGCTGGAACTCTCTAAAATGTGTAAATGTTAAATTCCTTGTGATGGTAAGAAATGATGCCTGCTAAAGGGGCACCTGGATAAGAATGTTATAGACCTGTTCAGGCCATTCCCCATATAATATGTACCTGAACTTCTACACTGCTTAATAATACTCTACTTTACACATCTTATAGGGACACTATAGTGAAAAAATTACTTTGCCTCATCTTAATCTATAATTGATTACATGTAAGTCGCACTTGCGTGTGTTGCTGCATGCCTTCAATCCTGTTTTGTTTAGGACCAGTATCCCCCCTCCCTCTTTTAACCACTCCCACTTCCATCTGACCTGACTTTTTTCCTCTGTCACCATTCCAGCTACAGTAAAGAATAGTTTTTGAGAGTAAGGAACTTGATTGACAGCTGAAATATAAGAAGTTTTAGATTGGATATATAAAGAAAAAGGGGGCAGATCAACAAAAAAAATGATACAGTGGTGGTTGGGAACAATTAAAGTTTCCAGTTATGGTCAATTTAAAATAAACGATTTAAAATAACCTATAACCCCATCCCATTTTCTATTTTAATCCAATGAGAATAAACATTTCCTACTGAGTCTCATTGGTTTAAATGTCTGCCAGGTAAGAAGGCAGTAGCCAGACTGGCTTGAAGGGGCTGAATTAACAGGTAATGTAGGATGTATATAAGGGAAAAGACAAAGCAAATAAGGTTGCCTGTGTAGATACCACCCCTAATAGTCTGGGACTGTTTCCAGGCTGGCCAAAGGAAAGATGCAGTTAATGCAGAGTGCGTCATCACAATGAACAAATGCTGGCCTATGGGAAGAAGTCAGACAGGCTCTACAAATGGAACTTTGGAGGACTGGTATCGGGGGGGGGTTGGTGAGGACTTTAGTTCCTTTCCCTCAGTACCTTTAGGGGCGTGTGTAGAAAGTGAGTTTAATTAGATAGATTAGACATTCAAATTTAAAAGAATGTCTAATCTATCTAATATCTTATGTGTCAGCATTTCCTCACCTTGCGATCTCCCTGCGATGGTCCCGTCTGGCCCATTCATTAGGTGATTGTATGTTGGTTGCAAAAAGAACAGGCAAAGCAGTTCCTGAAGAATGGCTTGAATGTCGTGGGATTGGTCGGAAGGTGAGTTCTAATGCATGGGTATGTTAGGAGGTGTTATCAGAACAGTAGAGGTCAATGCATATGACAGGGCCCCATAGTATTGGGCTAGTTCATAAACAATAGTAAAAACATAGGCATTTGGTTGTGTTTATGATGGTAAAATTAAAATCCTTCTAACCATGTCCAACCATGTAATTCTGGTATGAAATATTTTAATTAATCAACCCCCTGCTTGGTTGCATTTCCATGGGAAGGTTGTCACTCTGACCTTGCATTGGATAAATAATAAAGATTTTTACTTCCCCACCTACTGGCTTTTATCCAGTAACCAGAGGCCTTTTTTAAATCTCTTTTTGTTCTAATATTTTGGTCAGATCAACTTTATGTAATTGACATTTTGCCTAAGGACACAGTCCCCTAGTGGGTCACTTGCTTTTTTTAGTCATTTTAAAATCAAATACATAAACCTGTATACCTGTGTCCCTGTATATATACCTGTATACCTGTGTCCCTGTATATATATATATATATATATATATATGTATACCTGTATATCTGTGTCCCTGTATATATATATATATGTATACCTGTATACCTGTGTCCCTGTATATATACCTGTATTTATAACCGTATAACTGTGTCCCCGTATATATACCTGTTTCCCTGTGTCTATACCTGTATACCTGTTTCCCCGTATATATACCTGTATACCTGTGTCCCTGTATATATATGTAAACCTGTGTCCCTGTATATATACCTGTATACCTGTGTCCCTGTATATATACCTGTATACCTGTGTCCCTGTATATATACCTGTATACATGTGTCCCTGCATATATATGTATACCTGTGTCCCTGTATATATACCTGTATACCTGTGTCCCTGTTCTTTTTAAAAAGGAGAGTAATATTTCTATATATTTATAATATTTTTATAATGTGACTTTTTCATATACATAATGCCTTATAATTTTTAATCAAACACAAGCCATGGTTTATTTGACATGTCATTTTTTAGCTAGGACCTTGTCCATTGATCTAACTATTGGTTTTTCATTCACAGCTTTTTTTTCACGAACCTGTTCAAATCTTAAAAGTTTTATTCTCTTGGTCTACTTGCTTGTGCATCAAAATCATTAGGATCTGCTCCATCATCCAACTTTCCCAGAGAGACAGCATTGGTTTGAATGTAGACCTGCTCTGTCTCACGAGACCTTAAAGTTTGTACCATAATTGTGCTGCGCGTTCTTGAGAGAAACATTGGCTTCTTCTTTTGCCCAGACCAGGAAAATTTAAAATTTCATTTCTCTCTACGAAGGCTTCACGTGTGATGGAATCATCTAGGGAGAAGAACGTACTCCGGGGCTTATTTATAAAGGTGCTAAGTCTGGCCTGTGTTATTAATCTCATCACACCAAAACATGGAATCTACAGTAAAAAACATTTCAATCTGAATTGGTGGAGGCAGATTAATAGCACAGACAAACATTTTCACCTATTATAATCAATACCCACTGAAAGTGAAGTCTAACAATACTGTATCATTTTATACAACACCCTTTAAAAAGTATTAACCCCTAACCCACACTGTTTTCAGAGATGGCCAACTTAGAAAGTTCGGTTCCTTTCGATCTTTCGAGCTTCAGTAAAGTTCGAAGTTCAAAACGGACCCATTAAAGTTCAAAAGTTGGATGATTTACAGATAACCTAACAATGGTAACTTACTGTTGGCTGTGACAACTGGGAAATGGTCTGGGGACCATGTCACTATCACCAAAACCTGTTAAAAAACTTCTTCTCTTCATGACGCTCAATTGACGGTTGGCGTAAGCTACATTCGAGGTTACAGCCAATTTGAGGTTACCGAACGATACTTTCGAGAGTTAGCGAACAATACATTCTAGGGTTAGCGAAAACGAATGATCATCTAGGTTTACCGAATGGCCCGTAAATTCGGAAATGATCGATTTAACGAAGATACAGCCGCAATCCAAAAAAACTAACTACTACTACTTCAACTACAAACCCGAACTAGTTCGAATAGTTCAAGTCACTCAACTTATTAAGTTCGGCCCGAACTCAGGTTCAAGTTCACTTTTGTACACATCTCACTCCTGTTTTCCCACATAAATTATTTTTCCTATCCATCCCCCCCCCAAAGAATTGGAAAATTGATTTTGTAAACTTTGTTATTGCAGGGCAGCCTAAAGATTTAATCATAAACCAGATCCTTAAAGTACTGGGCCACAAATGGACTACACGCACAAACCACCTTGTGTTCTATAACTATTATTTTCTCATCTCTCTTACATTGAACTCTAAATAATCAATCTCACTTAACAACTATTCTCCACAAAAATAAAAAGTGGTTTCTAAGATCCATTTCAGCTGAAAACAGAAACTAGAAATTTTGCCACCCGCCCCTAATGCTCAATGATAAACACATGCGGTAAGATTCGTAAACGACTCTAATTGGGTTTGCATGCGAAGGACTTTGTAATGGAGACAGTCTGAAAAAAGATCGCTTACAACACCACAGTTAACCATTTCAGATTTTGTTCTTAGACAAACCTTCCCGAGCCCTTTTGTAAAAGCAAAAAAAAACCCACATGTCAGTGGGATTTCCTCTATGGGGTTTATGCTGCTAAGCCAAGTTCTTCATACTTTGTTCTTCGGTTTTTGCAATTCCTGAAATGGTGAACATGCAACTCAAAACCCAGTCATGTGCATAGTTACATTTTAAATGCTTCTAATTAGAGATGGTTGAACTATTGAAAGTTCGTCCTTTTTCGAACTTTCGAACTATTGAAAGTTCGAAAGTTCGAAAGTTCGAAAACGGACCCATTAAAGTCTTTGGAGGCAAATAGTTCGAAAAAGTCTCGAGTCAAATACAACTAAAATATTAATGGTACTTAATGTAAATGGCTGTGGGACCTGAGAATTGTCTGGGGAGCATGTTCCAATATCCAGGACTTTCGTAAAATCGATTTTACCTTCACACGCGCTACTTCGAGCTTTCGCGTTCGAACTGTCGAGTAACATGGACATTTATATCGCAGATTCGATGCTCGCGTATAGCTTAAATGGAGACTTTACTCGCAATTCGATGTTCGCGCCTAGATACATGTACATTTTACCTCGTGATTCGAACATTCAAACGTTTCGAACATTCATAAATCATCGGAAGTCGGGAAATATCGAAAGTCCCGTCCGAGTAAGTTCAGAAGCCCGGTCCGTTCGACACTCGAACGTTCGGCTCGAACCCGGGTTCGAGTTCGAGTCTATGCCATCCCTACTTCTAATAAGTACATGGATCCCTTTCCAAGCTCTCGAGCTATCATATCATTCGTGTTTCTATCCCTGTATATTTATCCACAGGTGCTAAATATCCATTATTTATTCTTAAAGGGCAGTCCACCCCAAAAATCAATAATCCCCCCCACTACTGCCCGCCCATTGTGTAGTGTAGTTTAATCTTACCTCACATCCCAGCTCCATAAGGTTCTCTCTGTAGTCCCCCCCCAAAGTCCCAAAAAAACTGCCCCCAGGAGAATAGCAGAGTCCATATAGGACTCTGCCTCCTACCTGGCCTCCGGATAGTTTGGCATGCGTCCTGCAGCCCTTTCTCCCCCTCCCTCCCCCTCCCTCTCCCTCCCTCTCAGGATTCCCCTCCCCTAGTGTAAACCCTTAAGATACATTTCCCCCTGTCCCCCCAGCCCCAACCAACCGCTCCATTTTTATATTCTAGAAAGTTCCTTAAACTTTACTTACCTTCCCTCTTTCCCGCCCGCAATGAACTCCCGGCAGCTGCATTCCGTGATTGGCTGCCGCTCAAGCCATCACAGACGTTATGGCGGTCCCGCCCCTCTTGCTTGATTTTCTCGCAAGCAGAGGGCCGAAGCGTGGCGGAGGAAAGAGGGGAGGTAAGTAAAGTTTGGGGCACTTTCTAAGAGTAAAATAGAGCGGTTGGGCAACAGGGGAATCTATACCCAAAATGGTTTTAAGGGTGGACATAGCCATTAAAGAAAAAGTGATGTCTAGCAGTTAGAGATGCGAAACTCACCAGTTGTTTTCGTTTGGGGATTCCCGGGTTCTCGGGAAATCCTGAAGATTGAAAATCCGAAAATGGAACAAATTTTGATTATTATCGAATGTTCAAAGCTATTTTCATACTTTCGAAAATAGCCTGAACATTCGATAAACCTCGAAATACGTATTTCGGGGATTATTAAATGTTTCAAAGCTATTTTCGAAGATTATCGAAAATAGCCTCGAACATTTGATAATAATCAAAAATGCACTCCGAAACCCCTGATAATCCACAAAGGATCATTCGATTTCGGAGCGGGGGGAGGGGTTTCTACTACATAAATTAAGTTCAGGGAATTCTCTGTGTAATGATGATTTAACTGCTGTATTGTAACCTTCTGAATGCTGTCAGTTGCCTAAACATGTATGTAATTGGTGGGCACTTCTATTTTTCCCAAGCTCCTGGTTGCACCTCCCTGTAAGCCAATTCTTTTTCGGCACAATCCCCATAGACTTAAATGGCTTGCACTCCACTCGCAAGGACCTTGGAAATGGGGAAAATGTGCATTAAAAATTTGAATGGTTTTTTAGTATCTGGGAAAAAACTAAAGTTAATAGTAAATAGGTTCTTTAACTAGAAATGTTGGAAAATCTGCGAGTTTTGTTCCATTTCAACATTTTGAGAATTTTCGAAGAAATTCGAAAAGCCCAAATTCGAACACAAACCCATAGACGTAATAGGGGGAAATAATCCAAAAGTTCAGTGCGAAGGTAATAAAGTAAATAATTTACTGTAGATGGTTTAGGCAACTGGAAAATGGTAGAGAAACACATCACCAAAACTTAAATAAAATCGTAGTAGAATATTTGATAGCTTGTAGATAAAAATCAAACTCTCCTGACTTATAAAAAAGTTTTAATTTATTTTATCTTTAGTTGACCCCTAGCTGGATCTGATGTAGTGGAACAAGGTGAGCTGTATTTATTTATTACAATGCGCACACTCATATATCAGTTATACCTTACATTTGTTTGATTTGGGATAGTAATGCTATTTGGTATTGAAGTCCGGTTTTAGATACAATGAAATCCTACTCCCTAAATTATTTATTTTTTTTGCCAAAGAAGGTTTTACAGTACAATTTCTCAGAGCTCTGCATAGTAAACTAAAAAATCTCGTCTTAAAAGGGCAACTGTGGTCTCAAAAACAAGTTAGGCTTGAAGAGAAGCCTGCAGTATTTCCTTTAAAATGAGCTGACAATCACATCTCTGGCTGGAGCCCTGTGAGACATTACGTCAATTGGTTAATTTTAAAACTTCCTGCTTCCAGTAGGTTGATGAGATCACCTGACCTCTGCCACTGCCATTTACCCCGGGGGAAAGCATGCTCAGTTAAAATCAGGAAGTACCTGGGGGGGAAAATGACAGTTGAAAGGGAGCCTATTACATGCCGACAGAACTGGTCACATACTACATACAAGCTGGTCACATGGCTAAAACAGGAAGTGTTCAGGCAGGAATATTTGCTAAACCTTTCCACAACATAAACTCTCACATATTTTATCTAGAGATGTAATTTAGTTTTATTTTGAAGGTATGATGTTTAAAAACTACAACTCTCAGCATTCCTATGCTTCCCTTGTAGTTGAGAATGCTGGGAATTGTAGTTTTTAAACATCTGGAGATCTGCAGTTTGAGGATCACCGCACTAGACACATGGAAGTTCAAATCATTTTGAATTGAGACTGAAACATGTTGGCCACTGTGAAGTTCCTACAGCAAAGTGCCAGATTGGGTAGTAATAATCTTGATTAATCTTTGACTTTGTGAAATTATATATATTTCACAATATATATAATTATGACTAATACAGCTTAGCTCTTTCACTGTGACAGCATTAAAATAACGGGTAGGTTCCCCAGCATCTGACGGAGAAGGGCATCACTGCTTCTCCATGCTACTCTTCCTGCTCCACTTTTTTTTTGTGTTGCCTGTTTTCTCTATACTCTTTTTAGTGTACTTCCTATGGACCTGCCATGACCCACCTTGAGCTGTCCATCAAGTCCTACAATTACAAAGGCCATACTGCAAAACACTGTATTAATATCAGTATCATATTAAAACAATTAAAATCATGCTTTACCTCTAATCCCATATCTATACAATATTGTTACTTAATAAGTCCACCAATAGTCAAAGTGATCAAAATTTACCAATACCATATCACTTTAAATGTTTTTTAGTAAACCGATAGTAAACAGAATCTTTGCTGGTCACAACAACAATGCAGGACATTGATAACTTTAAATTATTGCAATTGCTGCAGGCAGTCCTAGATACGCAGGTTTGTAAAAATGGGCACAGAATGCAGATGAGATTCAATGTTGACAATATAAGGGGATGTATTGGGGTTTAACATCCTTGTCCATTTTAAATGGCTCTGAGCTAAGAGAATCTCGGTTGAAAAAGATTTGGGGTTCTAGTAGATATCACACGTAGCTAGAGTAAACATGCCAGACAGTAACTGGCTAAAGCTAGCATGATAGAGGGGTATAGATTCAAGGAGACAAATATTATTCTCCCTCTTACAATAGGCACTGGTAAGCCTCATTTGAATATAGGTTCAGTTTTGAATCCCATATATAAAAGTGAGCAAATGAAAATGGGAGAGTTAGAGAAGGCATTAAATTAGTAAGTGGGAATGTACTATGCAGACAGATTGACAATTTAGGGCTTTTTACTTTGGCTGTGATTATGTGGGGTATATCACTTTATATAGTAAATATATTAATGGGCCATGACAATAAACTCTCAGGTGCATTGTACATCATTTCAGAGACTTGAAGATATCTTTTAAGATAAGAGAAAAGGATTCACCTTCAGGTTAGGAAGTTTCTTTACAGAGAGAACAGAGAAACTGTGGAACTGTCTTCCAGCAAATGTGGTAATAATAACCTCATAAAACAGCTTCAAGTGGTGGGCGGGATAGTTTCTAATTTAAAAATATTGAAATTTACTGATATTAATGCCATTCTAATTGATCCAGGGATCCTTTCCAATTGCTATTAGGTTTAGGAGTAACAAAGGGTTTTCTTTTTGCCCCCTTTCCAGATGTTTTTTTTTCCTGCCTTCCCATGGATAAACTGGTTTGGTAGGGCTCACAAAACAAGGAAGATGCAACCCTTGCCCCGTATAAGTTGATAGTCCATCATATTGCAGCTCAGATAACTGCATCTCTCTGATACAGAAGGATTTCAGTGTAGTATTCTAGCAAAAATTTTTAACACTCCTATTCCGGATGATGATGATAAATTCCTTCGCTTTTCATACACAATAAATGATTAGTGATGACACAAAACCAAACTCGAAACAAACTTTATGAGTTTGGACGAACTCAAACCATTCGAACTAGTTTGTTTTTTGGACTCTGCGGCTATATTTTCAATATTATCGGAAAGCAGTTTCGCTAACCCTAGAATGAAAAGTTCGCTAACCCTCGAAAGTATTGTTAATTTACGGTAACCTTCGAATGTATGGATCGTTTTCGCTAACCCTAGAATGGATCGTTCACTAACCCTCGAAAGTATCTTTGTTTTTGGTAATCGTCGAAAGTATCGTTAGTTTTCGGTAACCTTCGAATGTATGGATCGTTTTCGCCTAACCCTAGAATATATCGTTCGCTAACCCTGAAAGTATCTATTGTTTTTGATATCCTCAAATTATTGTTTGATTTTGGTAACCTCAAATTAGTTCTATTTTCGGTAACCCTAGAAAGTATCATTCAGTAATCCTTGAATTGGCCGTAACCGTCTAATGTAGCTTTGCAAAACCTGACAATTACCCGCTCGTGTTAGAAGTGTTTTACAATTTTGGATATAGTGACATGTTCCCCAGATCATTTCCCAGGTGTCCACAGCCATTTACAGTAAGTTACCATTGTTAGTTTAGCTGTAATCATCCGAACTTTTCAAACTATCACTCCCCCATTGACTTTAATGGGTCCGAATTCGAACTTTCGAAGTTCGTAAGTTCGAAAACAGACTGAACTTTATGAAGTTCGCCCATCTCTAGTAAGATGCTCACAATGCTCTTTGAAGACTACATGGATATAGACATGTACTGGCAACACAGGCAACCCTTCTTACAGCAGTTACAGAATACTATTCTTACTGTATATGTACATAATTCCGCTTACTGGAATAGTATCTTACATGCATGGGTGTTCAGGGAGAAAAGCTTTCACAATAAAGGTAATAAAAAAAGTTTACTTCTCTCATTAAGCTTGCAAATTTTGAGCTCATAGTTTTATTAAAATGATAATACTAATAATACTAATACTACTACTACTACTACTACTTCTACTACTACTACTACTACTAATAATAATAATAATAATATAATAATATAATTGTGTCCGAAACAATATTTTCCTTCTTGGTTAGTTAGCAAGTAAGTGATGCTTTTAATTGGTAAAATAGAAGATCCTTTGTTTAGACATTTTCTCCTGCGTCAATGTACCCACCGTTCTCACAGTGAAAAACCCTTTCCCAACTTGTAGTCTAAACCTTTTTTCTTCAAGTCTTAAGGGATGTCCACGTGTCCTCTGACATGTCTATTGGTGAACAATGCCCCAGATACTTTATTGTTTGGCCCGTTAATGTATTTATACACAGTAATCATATCCCCATGCAAGCGCCTTTTCTCCAGTGTACATAATTGTAACTTTTCCAGTCTCTCTTCATATTCAAGCTCCCCCAATCCCCTTATTAATTTAGTTGCCCTTCTCTGAACCCTTTCCATTTCCAAGATGTCCTTTTTGTACACAGGATTCTAAAACTGCACTGCATATTGCAAATGAGGCTTTACCAATGCCGTGTAAAGAGAGAGAATTACATTTTCCTCCCTTGAATCCATACCTCTCTTTATACAAGACAATACCATGCTGGCTCTGGCTGTTGCTGCCTGCCTATTCTACAATCCTCCATTCCTCCATTATTATAAATGTGCCCTGCCCCTATCTATCTCTTTTAGTACAATGACGCTCTGTTTATCGACTCCAGATAATGAAAACTTTCCTCCTAACTGTCCACCCAACAGTAAATATCACTCAGTTTCTAGAAACTAAACCTACTTCTATCTCAGCACAAGAAACCATAAATAGTACCTATGCCTCAGGAGCCTCCGATGTCCAAAGTTTGGATCGTTTCATCCTTCCCATGATTTTAACTTTTAGAATAAAGATAAAGTTTTCAAGTTCCTGAAGTCCGGTAGCCTGCCTGGTTCTTTCTTTGGATCTGCAACTACTTCCTATCTCAGTTGAACATGTTTTAGGTTATAGTTTGGGATCCTACATTGGATGTCAATTTATTAGAGATGGACTAGAACTCGAACTCGAACCCGAGTTCGAGCCGAACTATTCGAATTCGAACAAATTCAGACTTCTCAACCTATCCCAGACCCGGATTTTTGATATTTTTGGACTTTCGATAAATATCGAATGTTCAACCGTTCGAATGTGCGAGTAAAATGCCTATTATACCTATACGTGAGCATCGAATCTGCGAGTAAAATGTCTATTATACCTATACGCGAGCATCGAATTTGCGAGTAAAATGTCTATTAAACCTAATTGAAGAATAAAATAAGGATTATACTAATGCGTAACTGACACCCTTTCTGACTCCTCCACATCACGTCCGAACTATTTTTCAATATCCTCCCTTTTCCACACATTGAAGAAGGGAGGAGCTTTGAAAACTGTCAGTTAATACATGAGTATAATTTTATTATTAAAAATCCTCAGTCTTTCATGTATAAAGATATCCTACATCAAGTTCTCAAATACAATACCGAGGGATAACAGGGTAAAATTCAAGGTGCTTCCACCTTTGTTTAACCAATTCAGCCACAGACATAAAAGCCTCAAACCAAAGTTATTTTTAGGCAGTGCAACCCACTGGGACTCTCGATTCTGTGCATGGAAAAATACAGAATTCTAACCCCTCGATTTCGTCATTAGGGAAAGTTTTTTGAATTGCAAACTAATGAATATGTGTAGTTATCGAAAGTGGAATGGGAGGAAGCTAGAAATTAGTTACCAAGTCGAAGAAAGTTATGTTATTCCAAGTATGGACCCCCAGACCAGACCATTTCCAGGTCCCAGGAGCATGTAAAAGTAAGTTACCAGAAGTCAAAGTTGGTCGGAAGTTGAAATATCTAAAAATTGGAAACGGATTTTAAAAAGTTTCAGCTATTTCTTCTAACAACCAAACACAGAAAAAATGATCCCTTACATGTTAAATCATGCATATATCTTAGACCTTTTATTTTTTAATTTACGTAATTTCCTATTGAGAGTAGAGACATCACATACAGGAGCTACTGCTAACCCATTCTAGCAAAATCTTTCCAGATCGAAATTTAAATTTTAGATTGTTTACTTTCCATTTTCTAATTTTAAATGGTGATTCTGAATGGTGGATATTTTAAATTTTCGATAAGTCCGACTTCGGAATTTCCGGAATCGTGGATTTTCTAGCCAACCAGGAACACATCTCTATTGAATGAGTATTTTATATTTTCACAGGAAAAAACATTATTTTTATTTTACATTTTGGCAGATGACTTTTCTGAGTTATTTTCTCATCATTCCTACATTTAACTAATAGCAATGATGTTTTTTCACTAAGAGTATTTGCATGAATGGGTGTTCTAACTTTTAATATAGTGACAGGCGAAACCATAGCATAAACATCATTTCTGTCTGCTTGATTTGCGACAGTAAGTTTCTACTTCTTGATATTTAAAGAGAAAAAAACAACATACAAGGAGAATTTTTGACTAAAACACATTTTTTTCCTGCCTTTTAGCAGAAATGCCTGACTAAGACTCTGTATCACTAGCTTTTCAAAGTAATTTCCTAACGGGTAACCACCTGTAGAGTCAGCAAAAGTTTTCACTACAGTAGGATTTCCTGTCACTTCCTGTACCCCTCCTATCTACCATGGGTTACTGCTGCTCTGAATTCTTCACTAGGGTTAAAGTCAGGAACGGTACAAGAAAGCTAGGTGGGGGGGGGGGGGTCCGGTGAGAATTAACTGACCTTATTTAGTTGTATCTCTTATCATTTAGAAGCGGCTCACAAGTAAAATCATAGGGTATTATTGAGTATACATAGTTTATCTTTCCCTTGGCTAATACATACTTTCACACTATTATTCCTTTTGTTCACAATTCTCCCCATGTTCGATTATTCTGTCTTTCTGACATTTACGGGCAAATGTCAATTTCAATGCTTATATTCACTGATAATAATCATTGTAATGTATAATGCCAGTGCATGGCAATTCCCCTGTTATATATTCGCAGACAGTGATTCCAGCATCGATCAAGCTTGACAGTGTTCCAATCACACTTGGTATCAAATAATTATCATAATCGCAATAATAAAGAATATATACATTCATCTCATGAAGCCTTTTGTTAAATCACTCCTCTTGACGTGAGCGTTGCCTTTTTGTGCCTTTGCTTTTTTTTAATGCAATATAGGACAAGTTACACCACGGAGGCCGCTCTAAACAGAGAATATGAGTAATTCAATGAAATGTTTATTTCCCAGCCATGTTTAAGGCTTCATCTTTAATGGACAATAAAAGTAAAAAATAAAATCACATCTGAAATTTAGTGGAATCTATTTGTGTAAAATAGCATTCAACGGTAAATGCCTATACGATGAATAAACACTTTTTCTGTGAATAAACTGTCCTTGTAGCATGAGTCGAGTGTGGTCTCTCTGATTGGATAACCAGCCTGAATTATCAGTATGCTAACCAATAAACAATATTACTCGTGCCATCAAATTCCCAAGGTCAAGACTCAAAACAGAATTGTACATTGGCAGAGAGTTGGTGGCGATACCCCCACCTTTATTCGGCATGGTTTCTTTATTTTGACATAACTGGCCTACTTGACACCTCTGTTGAACCAATCATGGTCCTTGCCAAGATGTTGTACTATACATGTGTACAATGATTGCAAAGAAAAGCAATAATCTGAACCACGGTAGCTTTATAGAATTGTTCCTGAAGCGACGTGGGCCATAACCCATTTAAGGAGCTTTAGCAAAGAGAATAGAATTTGGTGCAATGGTTGTAGTAAAAACTGATTTCTATATCAATTAATTGCTTTTTTTTTTATCCTTTAAAGCGGCAAAGCAATGTATATCTCATAAGCACAAGTAAACAATATGGTTTTGTAACAAAAAAACTGCAAAGATCTTAGAAATTCCTTTTCTTTCAAAAAATCTAACCTTTTCTAAAATAATAGTAAGGGACTCTTTCAAATGGAAGGTATTGTTCATCTGTACCGGAATTATTGAATTGAATAGACTTACTGATGTATTTTTATAATCATAGAAAAGGCTTTTCGTTTCCAATCCAGATTGTAAAAAGGTCACGGAGATCACTTGGAATGAGAGGTAACGCAGATAGAACATTAATCCTAGATAATATATGGGTTATGTATTAAATATAGGTTCCTACAGTATAGAACGCATGGGACTCATGACACTGTATGTTACGTATGTTTAAATTAGAATCAGCCACCAAATATTCTAAATCTTAAAACCACACAGACCACACAGCTAACAGTTATACAGTAATTAAAGGGCATATACCCTTAAAGGGAAGTCAGCCCCAAAATGAAAACTTACATACAGGTAAATCACTCCAAAACCCTAACGGTAATAGTTTGAAATGGGAAATATATAAGTCTAACCTGAAATCCTGCACAATGTCATGTTGCCCCAGTTTCTGATTCATGAGTTCTTCCAGTTAGTAAAATGTCAGTATGGATTTGACAGGTTGACATCACAGCCAATGACTGAATGTTAATCCCCTGTCTGCCTCTTCTGAGCATGCCAGGCTCAGTAAAGGTTTTAATTCTCAGTGCCATGAGGGACTCCAGAAGCATACAGGAATACAGTAATGAATTCATAGGACAAAACTATGTTATCAACATATTTGAAAGAGGCCATTCTTTCTAAAGATGTTTAAGAGCGGTGGAGTTGACCTTTAAAACAAAACAACGTTTGGCATATGTCTGTACCTGACCGAAACCCAACTGATACATTCAGCACATATTAGATGTATTATTTAACCATGATATTTAAGGAAATTATGGTCCCATTCTGGCAGAATAAGCTGGCTCCTCCCCCATGCAGTCATCAAGGCCTCTGAAGCGACATCACAATCAATGACTCCCCTGCTGCCTCTCTGCACATGCTCAAGTTGATAAAAAGCTCATTGAGCAGAAGGAGGAGGCAGATACCTTTCCAGAAACAGAAAATAACTATTCATTAAATATCTTGTTACAAATACATTAAATAAACAAGGTAAAAAATAGCATTTGGGGGTTGGGGGATACTGACAAGTGATCACAGTGATTGGACCCAGTTCGCGGATCCGAATTCTGCGGCGGATTTACCTCGTTCGCGAAGGAGGAATCGCGGATTTTCCGGTTTTCGCTTCCGAACTTTCTGACGGTTTTTCGAAAATTTTCGCAAATACGAGGATTTCACGTATTTTCAAAAAGGGGAAATATGTATTTTCGAAAATTTCCGAAATTAGAGGATTTCTAGTATTTTAGAGGATTTTTTCATTTAAAGGGTTTAATGGGTCCGCTCGCGGGTTTTAAATTTCTAATTTTTTTCTAAAATTGCGGATTCTCGATGCGGACCCAGATGTTTGACGAAGTTTCGGACATCTATAGTGATCACCAGTTTTTTGTTTTAAGGGTGGACATGCCCTTTAATACAGGAGTGGGAAATCAATTGCAGCCATTGATGGACTGCCTAGAGATTCTAAGAAAGTCCCTGCGGGGGTTTTGCCTTCTAGAGACCCAACATGGAATTCTGTTAAAACCGCACATGTGTGAAACTCCTAGAACAATACCATAGCAGGTTGGTTAGCTGTATTGTTGAGTGTTTGTTGGAATATAACTAGATACGTTGTACCAGACAGATGCGGGTCTTTAATAAACCAGGACTGTGCCATAGTTGGGCCAGTAGGCCTCTTTGTCATAATGCCCTATGTTCAGATATTTCATATTAAAATAGGCACAGGCCAAAATCAGAATGTATGGTTGTCCCTGTAATTCATTTCTTTCAGTATTACCTCACCTTTCATTTACTGGACCCTTAATGAAATGTACCAAGGGTTTGCCTGGTGACTAAAAGCCTAGCTACAGACCAAATGCGTTAAACCAATGATACATTACGTCCTCATGTAGACACCTGGTGCCCATACGGTATCCTCAGATTATTACCTGTCTGGGTCTCAGAAAAGGTCACCATTATTTTTCCTTCCCCCCATTTCTATGAAATCTTCTTTGCAGTTATTGCTTTAATTTTAATAAAATTGGTTCCCGGGGGTATTTCAGTCTCGAGCCTCTGTTATTTGAGTAAAGTATGCATTATTCTATGTAAATTTTGGAAGCTGATCTGTAGTTCTTGGCAGGAATGTATAAATGGTTGACAGTAATTATAGCTGTCCTTGAGTGTTTTTTCATAGAGTTTCAACCGGATTGGACGACTGTAGTAGAGACCCAGTTGTGATACAAGATGGTGAACGAGGGGGCCTGAAAGTTCTACCAAAAAAATGAAATTGGCAGTTCTGCTTTGTACAAAGTTATTAAAGGGACGTTGGTTAAATATAGTTATATAGTTTTACAAAAATTGATAACATTTAGCCCAGAGTAGCGAGACCTTTTCTTACCTTCTATTACAGTATATTTTAAAAAAAAAATGGAACTGCACTGAAGTTTTAAACTTTTATTAAAAAGTGTCTATTTGGGATTTATTATTATAAAAAACAATCAGTAGTGATGGCGAAAACTGGTTAGTTTTGTTTCCGTTTGGATTTACGGATCTCGGGAAAAACTGAAGATCCGAAAATGGAATGTACATTGAAGGGTTCGGAAACACATTATCGAAGGTTACTTGAATAACGAGATTATTCGCTAACCCTCGAAAATAATCTTGAACGTTCGATAACCCTTGAAAATGCAATCGAAACTAACTTTCGAGTTTCCAAATCCTTTTTGAGGTTATTGAACGTTACAAGGTTATTTTGAGGGTTACATGAAAATGCTGTCCGAGGTCCGAAATCAGTATATCTGCCCAGTTTCGGAAGGTTTTTGTTTGGAAGGAACGGTCGGATTTCGGAACCGCTGCAGATCAGGATCAAAATCTCTATCAGCAAATAATAAACGCTAGTCCCCCTTTTATCCGTTGGTTTACTTGGTTTGCATATTGTGCTTGTTTCATCCAGTATAATAGAATGCAACATCCAGAATTACTTGAACAGTGTCTAGTAAAACACATGTGATGTTTCGGTGTGTTAGGTGTCACAGTCATCAGACAAACAATTTGTTTCTCCATCACACAGGTAAAGGGACCACTTAAACCATTCTATACTGTACCTTGCAAAATGTATCTATTATTCATTCGGGAGATTGCTTATTCCTAGTCCTGAGCATAATAGAAGTCCTGGTTACACGATAAAATAACCTCACCGACGCTCCACTGTGGCTTCTCTCCAGATGAGCACTGTGCTGTCCCGATCAATTTGTGCACATGCAGCAAAAAGGATAGGGCGCGGTCAAGGCTCACGCAATCTGTTGGGGAGAGAAGTCACAAGTTGTACACCAGTGCGTAAGTTACTTTATGTAACCGGGACATTCTTTTATTCATAAAGACGTAGGAATAAGCATCTTACCTCCCTGGAATCAAAGATACATTTGCCAGGTACCAGGTACTGCCCCTTAAAGTAGGAGAGTGATGTGATTGGGTGTTTGGATTGTAAGCATTTGGTGGGGGCGCAAGGTCAAGGCTGCACCATATAATGGTCGAGCACCATATAATACCTTGGTTTAATAACGAAAGTTCCCAAGTGAACCTGAGATGAAACTACAAAGGGTTAAAGGGGAACTAAAAAAAATTTTTGTACTCGTAAACACCGTCTGCTTGCTCTATCTACAAATGAGTATTCATTGTTAAAAGTTCTAAGAACTGTTTCAGGGAGCATTGTCCAGTGAAACTCAATGGTCCAACTGCTGGTTAAGTCACAAGTCCCATTCTATCATAGATCAACCCAGAAAGTAACTTATCTGGAATGAGAAAACAAGCTTCCTTTGCCGCAAGAGAAGTTCTACGAGCCTAGTAGGTCTGAAGGGCCACTTCAAGATGATAACTGGTATTTGGAACAACAATGGAACGTTCTTAAGAAGTGTTAAAATGAAGTTTCAAATATCCGGATGTTATCAATGAAACCTACAGCGCCGGGATGAAACATGAACAAGTGTTATTGGACAATAGAAAATAAAACGAATGGCAACGGAAAAAGATTTCTTTGTAGAAAGAAATAAAAACCACTGGAACATTTATTATTTCCCAAAGGGATGGTACTACACAAATCATGTATTTAGAAAACAATGGAGTGGTCTTTAGCCAACCACAAGCTCTACGAGCCATGAAACGGAGAATGGCATGTCAAGCGTGGAGAGTATAAGTGAGCTCCCGAGAAAGTTTCTTTCACATAAAAGAGAAGTAAGTTTTCGATAACAATATTCGCCTTGATAGTGTTTCGAAACGAGGATGGTGAACTGGGATTTACTCTGATTCGAGCCTTTATAGTCTTTAGTTCACCCTCCTAATACCAAGGGCGGGAAAGTAATTGCGTCATGTGATTCCTTCTGGCTCTGATTGTATGATATTTACACAGGATTCTTCAGGGGGGAAAAAAACCCTAGAGGGACTCGATATGTATTGTTTGTAATTTTGCTACTGCGGCCTGTGAGGCTTTCCATGCTGAGCGCCTACAGAGTAAGCAAGGAAAATTAGATTCTTTTTCAATAGAGATCAGCCTCGGATACCGCTGGAACAATGGTCGAACCTCCGTTTGCTGGTTTCCATTCAAGTCAAATGCTTAATGGGCATGTGTCTATGGGTTGTAACAAGCACCAATTCATTAAAGCTTCGAATTCGGTGATTGAAAAAGAGGGAAAGGATGTGAATATGGTGATTATTCAGGATAAGGTAGGGGTAGGGACCCTTTTATAGCGGTAGAAAGAAGAGTTCCTATATGCTACCACCGAATGGTTCCTCAATCCACACACAGTTCCCCAGGGGGTACAGTAAAATGATGGGTGTAGCATATAAAAGGCACAAGACGGAGATGTGAAGACAGTAGACTTTATTGAACCAAACATGTGTCTACATGTTTCGACAACGTCCTGGTTTCAAGCACTTGAGAAAGCACTTGAGAAGCACTTGGAAAGGGAACGTTCGGTCTGAAACATGTTAGCACACATGTTTGTTACAATAATTCTACTTCTTCACAGCATCCAGTCTGTGCTTTGTTATATGCTACACACATCATTTTACTTAACTGGAATCTATCAGTCAAAACTGATGCCTTAAGGTCATGTGGTCTCTGATGATAGCGGAGGTAGTCGTGCAAATGAGTCGTTTTTTTATGGGATTTCTGTTTTAGGGGGGTAACAATAATGCGTGGATTTTATGAGTGGATGTTGTCAAAATTAAAATTTTGGAGTGGATTCCTTGGCTACGGAAGTGGAGGACGCACTGAGGTTTGTTGTGGTATGCGTGAAGTTCGGGCTTTACCAGCAAGGGTTTATTATTTCGATATATATCACCGTATGCCCTTATTAGTCCCGCCTCAGATTATTGCTTTATGTTATAGTAAAGATAACGTTTCATGTTTGCATGATTCCTATCTTTCATTCTAGAAGGACAAATGGCTTGAAACACATCATGCTGAACATTAGACTAGTCATTTATTTCGTTCCTAGTAATGAATAACTGCGATGATTAACTGCCCATAACGTTATCCAGACATGTTCTGCAATACCATATTCTCTTAATTGCATATTAGTACCAGCCCCTGAAGTCTTACGTTAAATCACTGTATACAAATGTTCTTACAGGCAAACTGAGCCTCTCTTTATTATGGATGCCTACTCCCCCCAATAGAGATGGACAAAACCACCGAGGTTCTCTAACCCCAAACTATTCGATAGTATAGTATAGTACAGGTGTAGAAATGTAGTAATGTATATAGTATCTAGTATTAATAGCACAGTATAGTCTATAGTATAGTACAGTATATTTATAGTCTTAGTATAGTATAGTACAGTACAGTATAGTCTAGTATAATATAGTAGAGTAAGTATAGTACAGTACAGTACAGTATCCGTATAGTCTGTATGTATTTTTAAAAAATATTTTAGTATAGTTTATAGTATAGTAAAGTACAGTATAGATAGGTAGAGTATAGCATATTATATAGTATAGTATTGTATAGTACAGTACAGTATAGTATCGAAAAACTACAGTATTAGTACAGTATAGTATAGTATAGTACAGTACAGTACAAGTATAGTCTAGTATAGTTATAGTATAGACAGTAAGTATCGATAGTATAGACAGTATAGTACCAGGGATAGTTAAGTACAGTATAGTATAGTAAGTATAGTACAGTATAGTATAGTCTAGTATGTACAGATAGTTATAGTACAGTATAGTATAGTTAGGATAGGATATAAGTATAGTATAGTGAAAATCGAAAGTCGACGATTATCGAAAAGCGAAAGTAGACGATTCGAAAATCGGAAAGTAGACGATTATCGAAGCGAAAAGTAGACGATTAGTCAAAAATCGAAAGTAGGATGATTTTTGAAAAAACAAAAGTAGACGATGTGAAAATAGACGATTTTCGAAAATAGACGATTTTTCAAAAATCGAACGAGACGAACTCTCGAACTTCGAAAATGGAACAAAAACTCAACAGTTTCGAAACACTCTAGTACAGTATAGTATATTATAGAATATGGTTAGTATAGTATGGTATAGTTAGTATAGATATTATATCGTATAGTACAGTATAGTCAATCGATAAGTACCGTATAGTTAGTATAGGATTAGTATAGTATAGTATAGTAAGTATAGACATAGTTACAGTTAGTATTAGGTAGTATGGTATATAGTATAGTATTAGTACAGTAAGTATAGTATAGTATAGTATTTGAGGTTGAATAAAGACATTTAATCCATCCAGTCCACCCACTCAGCAATACCATATTTTCAAACTTTGATCCAGAGGAAGGCAAAAAAAAAAAATCAGATTTATGAAGGGAAAAAAATCCTTCTGACTCCAAGTGTCAATCGGAAATTCCTGGATCTTACTCTACTTTATTCAATACCAGTAACTAGTAACATTCCTTGTTTATAGAAATCCTTGTTTTTAGAAAGTTCCATAGCTTTACGGTCTCACAGTGACACAAACCCTTCCCAACTCGACTGTATGTTCAATACCAGAACTTGTAACCATCCTGTTTTAGAAACTAATCCAGCTTTATGGAAAACTGACCAATGAACCTGCAATTACAAGTCCACTGAAGACAGTTCAATCAGCTTTACCGTCTCACAGTGAAAACCCTTCCCACTCTACTTTAGTATCAATACCAGTAACTTTGTAACATCCTTGTTTGCAGAAACTCAGCAGCTTTTTATTAAAACTGACCCAATGAAACCGCTATAACAACGTCGATGGAAGACAGTTTCCAAGCTTACCATTTCACAGGACAACCCTTTTCCCACACTTACTTTATGGATCAATACCAGTGACTTGTAAAATTCCTTGTTGTAGAAAATATCCAGCTTTTTAATTAACGACCAATGAACCTGCCATTAAACGTCCACTGAATACAGTTCCATAGCGTTCCCGTTCTCACAGTGAAAAAACCCTTTCCCAACTCTACTTTATGTATAATACCAGTAACTTGTAAACATTCCCCTGTTTGCAGAAACTCATCGAGCCTTTTATTAAACTGACCAATGAAACCTGCTATAGCAACGTCCACTGGGAAGACAGGCTAAGCTTTACCGTTCTCACAGTGACAAACCATTTCAACTCACTTTATGTATCATCCCAGTAACTTGTAAATTCCTGTTTGTAGATAGAAAATCATCCAGCTTTATTAAACTGACCAAGGAACCTTCCATAACAATCCACTGGAGACAGTTCAATAGTTTACCGTTCTCACAGTGAAAAACTTTCCCCAACTCTACTTTATGTTCATACAAGTAACTTGTAACATTCCTGTTTGCAGAAAAACTCATCCAGCTTTTTATAACTGACCAATGAACCTGCCAAACAATGTCCACTGGAAGACAGTTCAATAGCTTTACCGTTCTCACAGTGAACAAAACCCTTTCCCAACTCTACTTTAGTATCCAATACAGTAACTTGTAACATTCCTTGTTTGCAGAAAATCATCCAGCTTTTTATTAAACTGACCAAATGAACTGCCATAAACAACGTCACTGGAAGACAGTCCATAGCCCCTTTTACCATTTCTCCACGTGGACAAACCCTTACCAACTCTACTTTATGATCAAGTCCCCGTAAACTTGTAAACATTCCCAGGTTTGTAGAAACCATCAGATTTTTATTAAATCTGACCAATGAACTGCATAACAAAGTCCACTGGAAGACAGTTTCCATAGCTTTACCGTTCTCACAGTGAAAAACCCTTTCCAACTCTACTTTATGTATCAATACAGTACTTGTAACATTCCTGTTTGCCGAAACTCATCCAGCTTTGTATTAACCTGCAATGAACCTGCTATAGCAACGCTCCAATGGAAGACAGTTCCTAAGCTTTACCGTTCTCACAGTGGGAAAACCTATCCCAACTTACTTTAGGTATCAATACCAGTAACTTGTAACATTCATTGTTTGTAGAAACTTCATGCCAGCTTTTTATAAAAAAACTGACCAATGAACCTGCCATAACAACGTCCACTGGAAGACAGTTCCATACTTTACCTTTTTCACAGTGACAAACCTTCCCAACTCTACTGTATGTATCAATACAAGAACTTGTACATTCCTTGGTGCAGAAACTCATCCAGCTTTTATAAACTGACAATGAACTGCCATAAACAACGTCCACTGGAAGACAGTGCCATAGCTTTAACCGTTCTCACAGTGACAAACCCTTTCACAACTCTATTTAGGTAATCAATAAAAGTAACTTTGTAAACATTCATTGTTTGCAGAAAATCATCAGCTTTTTATTAACTGACCAAGAACCTGCATAACAACGTCCCCACTGGACGACAGTTCCATAGCTTACCATTCTCACAGTGACAAACCCCTTTCCCAACTATTACTTATGTATCCATCCCAGTAACTGGAACCATTCCTTTTTGTAGAAAAAACTCATCCAGCCTTTGTATTAAAAACTGACCAATGAACCGCCATAACAGCGGCCACTGAAGACAGTTTCAATAAGGCTTTACCGTTCTCACAGTGAAAAACCCTTCCCAACTTTACTTATGATCACATACCGTACATTTGTAACAATTCCTTGTTGTAGAAACTATCAGCCTTTTATTAAAACTGACCAATGAACCTGCCATAACAACGTCCACGGAAGGACAGTCATAGACTTTACCGTTCTCACAGTGACAAACTTTACCAAACTCTACTTATGTAGCAATACAGTAACTTGTAACATCCTTGTTGTAGAAACACATCCAGCTTTTGATTTAAACTGACCATGAACCTGCCTAACAACGTCCACTGAAGCAGTCCATAGTTGTACCGTTCTCAACAGTGATGAAAACACCCTTCCCAACTCTACGTTATGTATCATACCAGTCACTTGGAAATTCATTTGTTTGTCGAAACTATCCAGCTTTTTATAAACTGACCAATGAAACCGCCATACAAGTCCAATGGAAGACAGTTCATAGCCTTTACCGTTCTCACAGTGAAAAAAACCCTTTCCCAAATTGTAGTCTAAACCTTTTTCTTCAAGCTTAAGGATGTCCACGTGTCCTCTGACATGTCTATGGTGAACAATGCCCAGATACTTTATTGTTTGGCACGTTAAGTATTATACACAGTAATCAGATACCATGCAAGCGCCGTTTCTCCAGTGTAAATAATTGTAAATTTTCCAGGCTCTCTTCATATTCAAGCTCCCCAATCCCTTATTAATTAGTTGCCCTTCTCTGACCATTTCCATTGCCAAGATGTCCTTTTTTTTTGTAAACAGGATTCTAAAACTGCACTGCATATTGCAAATGAGGCTTTACAATTGCCGTGTAAAGAGAGAGAATTACATTTCCTCCTTGAATCCATACCCTATCTGTACCGACAATACATGCATGGCTCTGCTGTGCTGCCTGCCATTCTCAATCCCTCCATCCTTCCGTATTATAAAGGTGCCCTGCCCCTATACTATCTCTTTTATATTACAATGACGCTCTGTTTATCGATCAAGATAATGAAAAAATTTCCTCTACTGTCCACCCAACAGTAAATATCACTCAGTTCAGAAACTAAACCCACTTCTATCTTAGCACAAGAAACCATAAAAAGTTACCTATGCTCAGGAGCCTCGATGTTCCAAAAGTTGGATGTTTCATCCTTACATGAGTGTAACTTTAGAAATAAAGAAAGTTTTCAAGTTCCTGAAGTCCGGTAGCGCCTGCCCTGGTCTTTCTTTGGATCTTGCAATACTTCCTATCTCAGGTGACATGTTTTAGGTTAGTAGGTTGGGATCATACATTGGATGTCATTTATTAGAGAGATGGACCTAGAACTCGAAATCGAACCCGAGTTCAGAGCGAACTATTCGAATTCGAACAAATCGACTTTCACCATCCCAGACCCGATTTTTGATTGATATTTTTGGACTTTCGATAAATATCGAATGTTCAAACGTTCGAAGTGCGAGTAAAATGCCGTATTATACCTATAGTGAGCATCAATTGCGAGTAAAAGTCTATATACCTATACGCGAGAATCGGATTGCGACGAAAATGTCTATTAACTATACGCGAGCATCGAAATCGCGAGCAACATGTCTATTAAACATATACACGAGCATCGAATCCGCAAGTAAAATGGCCATGGTATCTAGGGCGCGAACGCGAGCATCAAATCCATGAGTAAAATGTCCATGTATCTAGAGCGCGAACGCGGAGCATCAAATACGCAAGTAAAAATGGCCGTGTATCTAGGGCGGCGAAGCGAGCATCGATCTCGAGTGAAATGTATATGGTATCTAGGCAGCGAACGCGAGCATCGAATCCCACGAGATAATGTCAATGGTATCTAGGCGCGAACGCGAGAATCGAATCCGCGGAGAACAAAATGTCCATGGTATATAGGCGTGAACGCGAGCATCGAATCCGCAAGTAAAATGTCCAATGAGTATCTAGGCCCGAACGCAAGCATCGAATCGCGTGTAAGTGTCCATGAAAACCTATATGCGAGCATCGAATCAAGGGCTAAAATGTCCATGTCTTAGGCACGAACGCAAGCCATCGAATCCACGAGTAAAGTGTCCATTAAAACCTATACACGGCATCGAATCCTGCCGAGTAAATGTCCATGGTTACCTAGGCAGCGAACATCATCTACGAGTAAATGTCATTAAAGCTATAAGCCAAGCATTGAATCCGCGAGTAAAATGTACATGGTACTAGGGTTGCGAACATCGAATCTAGAGTAAAGTGTCAATAAAGCCTATACGCGAGCATCGAATCGGAGTAAAAATGTACATGGCTACCTAGGGCGACATCGAATCTACGCGTAAGTGTCCATTAAAGCCCCTATAAGCGGCATTGACATCCGCGAGGAAAATGTCAATGGTAGCTAGGTGCGAACAGCGAATCTAGAAGTAAAGTGTCCATAAAGCCTATACGCGAGGCATCGAACCGAGGAGAAAATGTCCATGGGTATTAGGATGAGAACATCACAATCTACAAGTAAAGTGGTCCTTAAAGCCTATACGCGAGACATCGAATCCGCGAGGCAAATGTCCATCGGTATATAGGTTGCGGAACATCGAATTACAAGTAAAGTGCCATTAAAACCTATACGCGAGCATCGAATCCGCCCGAGTAAAATGTTACATGGTATCTAGGTTGCGAACATCGAACTACAAGTAAAAGTGTCATTAAAGCCTATAAGCGAGCCTAATACCGACCGAGTAAAATGTCCATGTATCTAGGTGCGAACATGAATCTACAAAGTAACGTGTCCATTAAAGCCTATACGGCGAGCATTTAGAATCGCGAGTAAAAATGTACATGTATCTAGGTGAACATCGAATCTACAAGTAATAGCGCAGTGTCCATTAAAGCCTATCGCGGCATCGAATCCGCGAGTAGAATGTCCATGGATATAGGGCGAACATCGAATCTACAAGTAAAGTGGCCATTAAAGCCTATACGCGAGCATCGCATCCGGGAGTAAAATTTCCATGTATCTAGGTCCGAACATCGAATCTACAAGTAAAGTGTCCATTAAAACACTATACGCGAGAATCGAATCCACGAGTAAAATGTATGGTTATCTAGGTGCGAACATCGAATCTACAAGTAAAGTGTCATTAAAGCCTATACGCGAGCACGAATTTGCGAGTAAAAATGTCTATTAAACCTATACGCGAGCATCGAATCCGCGAGCAAGAAGTCTCTTAAAACTATAACGAGCATCGAATCCGCAAAGTAAAATGGCCATGGTATCGAGGGCCGAACGCGAGCATCAAATCAATGAGAAAATGTCATGGTATCTAGAGCGCGAACGCGAGCATCAATCCGCCAAGTAAAGGCCGTGGTATCTAGGGCGCCGAAACGCGAGCATCGAATAATCGATGTAAACTGTCTATGGTATCAGGCGAGAACGCGAGGCATCGAATCCACGAGTAAAATGGTCCATGGTATCTAGGCGCGAACGCGAGCATCGAATCCGCGAGAAAAAATGTCCATGGTATCTAGGCGTGAACGCGAGCATCGAATCCGCAAGTAAAATTCATGGTATCTAGGCACGACTTTTTGGGGGGGTGGGGGTGGTGTGGGGGGGTGTGCGCAAGCATCGAAATCCAGGCGGTAAAGTGTCCATTAAAAACCTATATGCGAGAATCGGAATCCAAGGGGTAATGTCCAGTGGTATTTGGCACGAACGCAAGCATCGATCAACGAGTAAAGTGTCCATTACAAACCTATACACGAGCATCGAGATCCGCGAGTAAAATGTCCATGGTACCTAGGCGCGAACATCGAATCTACGAGTAAAAGTTGTCCATTAAAGCCTATAAGGCAAGCATTGAATACGCGAGTTAAAATGAATGGGTCTAGGTGCGAACATCGAATCTTTATACGAGATTCAAGTGTCATAAAGCCTATACGCGAGCATCGAATCGCGAGTAAAATGTACATGGGTACCCTAGGCGGGCGAACATCGCATCTACGAGTAAAGTGTCCTTAACGCCTATAAGCGAGCATTGAATCCGGCGAGTTAAAATGTCCATGGTATATAGTGCGCGAACACGAATCTAGAAGTAGGTCCATTAAAAGCCTAGTAGCGAGCATCGAATCGCGAGTAAAATGTCATGGTATTAGGTCTGCGAACATCAAATATCAAGTAAAGTGTCCATAAAGCCGATACGCGAAGCATCGATCCCGAGTAAATGTCCATGGTATATGGTCGGAACATCGAATCTACAAGTGAGTAAAGTGTCCATTAAACCTATACGCGAGCACGAACCGCGAGTAAAAGGTTTGACATGGTATCTAGGCTGCAGAAATCGAATCTACAAGTAAAGCTGTCCATTAAAGCCTATAAGCGAGCATTGAATCGCGAGTAAAATGTCCAGGATCTAGGTGCGAACATCGAATCTACAAGTAAAGTGTCATTCTAAGCCTATACGCGCGCATACGAATCCGCGAGTAAAATGTCCGGTATCTAGATGTGCGAACATCGAATTCACAAGTAAGTGCCATTAAACCTAATCCGCGAGCATCGAATCCGCGAGTAAAATGTCACAGGGTATCTAGGTGACGAACATCGAATCTTACAAATATAAAGTGTCCATTAAACCATAACGCGAGATTGATCCGCGAGTAAAAGTCCATGGGTATCTAGGTGGCGAACATCGATCTACAAGTAAAGTGTCCATTAAACCTATACGGACGACATGATCCCGCGAGTAAATGTAAATGGTATCAAGGCGAACATCAATCTACAGTAAAGGTGTCCATAAAGCTATAAGCGAGCATTGAACGCGAGTAAAAATGTCAGTGGTATGCTAGGTGCGAAAACATCGAAATCTACATTAAAGTGTCCATTAAAGCTATACGCGAGCATCGAGTCCGACGAGATAAAATGTACATGGTATCTCGTGCGAACATCCGAATCTCCAATGTAAAGTGTCCATTAAAAGCCTACGCGACGGCATCGAATCGCGACGAGTAAAATGTCCATGGTATCTAGGTGCGAACATCGAATTACAAGTATAAGTGTCCATTAAAGCCTATATCGAGCATCGAATCCGCGAGTAAAATGTCCATGGTATCTAGGTCCGGGCAACATCGAATACTACAAGTAAAGTGTCTCATTAAACTATTACGCGAGCATCGAATCGCGAGTAAAATTGTTACATGGTATCTGTGCGAACATCGAATCTACAAGTAAAGTGTCCATAAGCCTATACGCGAGCATCGAATCCGCAGAGTAAAATGTTCCATGGTATCTAGGTGCGAACATCGAATCTACGAGTAAATGTCCATTAAGCCTAACGCGAGCATCGAATCCGAGTAAAATTCCTGGTTAGGTCCACACGCTCAGTAGTGCCAAAATCGAGCAGCTCCCAGTAAAGTCATTTAACTATCGACCTATCCGATAAAAGTCCATGTATTAGTGCGAACATCGACATCTACAAGTAAGTGTCCATTAACGCCTATCGCGAGCATCGAATCCGCAAGTAAATGTCCATGGTAATCTAGTCGCAACACGTCTACGTGTAAAGTGATCATTAAAAGCCTATAACGCGAGCATCGAATCCGCAGTTAAAATGTACCTGGTATCTATGGAAAATCGAATCTACCAAGTACGTGTCCATTATAAGCCTATACACCGACATCGTAAGTCCGACGAAAATGTACCCTGGTACTGGTGCGAAAATCGGAACTCGCAGTAAAGTGCTCCATTAAAACCTATACAGCGAGCGATTGATCCGCAGTAAAAATGTCCATGTACACTAGGCCGAACATCGAATATCTACGAGTAAAGTCAATTAAAGCCATAAGTCGAGCATGAATCCGCAGTAACTGTACTGGTATCTAGTGTGCGAAAATCGAATCATACAGTAAAGTGTCCATTTAATAGCCTATAACTCAATCATCGAATCGCGAGTAAATGTACCATGGTATCGCTGGGCGAACATCACATCTACGTAGTAAAGTGCTCCATTAAAACTATAGCGAAGCATTCGAATCCGCGATAAAATGTCCATGTGTCTAGGTCGCGAACACGAACTACAGAGTAAAGTGTCCATTAAAGCCTATAGGCCAGCATTGAATCCGAAGTAAACATGTACAGTGGTATCTAGGTGCGAACATCGATCACGGTAAGTGTCATAAGCCTATACGCGTAGCCATCAACTCGGCAGTAAGTAAACATGTCATGGTCTCTAGGTGCGAACACAATCTACAAGTACAGTGTCCCATTAAGTCCTATACAGCGAGCATGAATCCCCGCGAGTAAAATGTCCATGGTATCTAGGTGCGATCTCACTAAGCATGCCTTCGACTGAACCGATTAATTGTACTGGTCCTATGCATATCAAGTAAGGTCCTAAAACGTTCCGCAGCTCAATACCGCGAGTAAAATGTCCCCATTGTACTCCCCTCACGGTGTCGACACAACTCGAACTCTACAATTAAAGTCGGTCCATTAGCCTTACGGGCATGACGCGAGTATGCCGGTACAGTGACCAATCTCAATTGAGTCATTAACCTGCGAGCCACGATGAGAAACTGTCGACATGGTCTGATCTACTTGTGTCCATTAGCTAAAGATCGAATCCCAGTAAATCCAGGTCTATCGCTCAACACAGATGTCCATTAAAGCCTATAAGCGAGCATCGATCCGCGAGTAAAATGTCCATCGGTACCTAGGCACGAAAATCAAACTTCAAGTAACAGTGTCCCATTAAAAGCCGTATACGCGAGATCCGAATCCGCGAGTAAAAGTCCATGGTAACAGGCGCGAACATCAAACTACGAGTAAAGTGACCATTAAAGCTATAAGCGAGCATTGAATCCGACGAGTAAAGGTCCTGGTATCTAGGTGCGACATCGAATCTACAAGTAAAGTGTCCATTAAAACACTATACACGAATCGAGAGCCGCAAGAATGTCCATGGAACATGCGCGAACATCAAATCTACGAGTAAAAGTGACATTAAAGCCTATAAAAAAGCCTGAGTCATTGAATCCGGCGATAAAATGTCCATGGTATCTAGGTGCGAACATCGAATCTACAGTAAAGTGTCCATTAAGCCTATCTCGAGCATCGAATCCGCGATAAAATGTCCATGGTATCTAGGCGCTGGCATCGAATCCGCGAGTGAAGGGTCCATTAAACCTATACGCTAGCATAGCAATCGCGAGTAAAAATGTCCATGGTATCTAGGCGCGAACATCGAATCTACAATAAGTGTCCATTAAAGCCTATACGCGTAGCATCGATTCCGCGAGAAAATGTACATGTATCTAGGTGCGACACGAATCTACACAGTAAAGTGTCCCATTAAAGCCTATACCAAGGCATCGAATCCGCGAGTAAAATGCCAGGTCTAGCCCAGGTCGAACATGCGACATCTACGTAAGTGTCCATTAAGCAGCATAAGCAACATTGAATCCCGCAAATAAATGTAACATGGTATCTAGATGCGAACTCGCATCGAACGAGTAAAGTGTCATTAAAGCTATGCGTAACATCGAATCCACGAGTTAAAATGATACATGGTACCTAGGCAGCGGCGAACATCAAATCTAAGAGATAAGTGTCCATTAAAGCCTATAAGGAGCATTGAATCGCGAGTAAAATGTCCATGGGGTATCTGTGCTGAACATCGAATCTACAAGTAAAGTGTCCATTACAGCTTAAGCGAGCATTGAATCCGCGAGTAAAATGTCCATGGTCTCTAGGTGCGAACATCGAATACTACAAAGTAAAGTGTCCATTAAAGCCTATAAGCGGCAATTGATCCGAGAAGTAAAATGCCCATGGTATCTAGGTGGCGGACATCGACTCTACAATAAAGTGTGCATTAAAGCCTATCCCGAGCATCGAATCCGCGAGTAAAATGTACATGGTATCTAGGTGCGAACATCGAACTATACAAGTAAAGTTCCATTAAAGCCTATACCGCGAGCATCGAATCCGCGAGTAAAAGTACATGGTATTAGGTGCGACATCGAATCTACAAGTAAAGGTCCCTTAAGCCTTATACGCGGAATCGAATCCGCAAGCTAAATGTCCAGGTATCTGGCGCGAACATCGAATCTACGAGTAACATGTCCTTAAAGCCTATACGCGAACTATCGAACGCGGAGTAAAATGTACATGGTACCTAGGCGGCGAACATCGAATCTACGAGTACAAGTGTCCATTAAAGCCTATAAGCAAGTGATCGCCGGTAAAATGTCCATGGTATTAGGTGCGAACAACGAATATGACAAGTACAACGTGTCCATTAAAGCCTATACGCGAGCATGAATCGCGAGTAAAATGTACATGTATCTAGGTTCGAACATTCGAATCTACAAGTAGGTCCATTAAAGCCTATACGCGAGCATACGAATCACGAGTAAATGTACAGGTATCTAGGTGCGACTGAAATCTACAAGTAAAGTGTCCATTAAAGCACTATACCGAGCATCGAATCCGTCGAGTAAATAGTCCCATGGTACTAGGTGCGAACTCGAATCTACAAGTAAGGTTTGTCCATAAAACCTATACGCGAGCATCGAAATCCGCGATAAAATGTCATGGTATCTAGGTCACGAACATGACTCTTTCAAGTAAAGTGCTCCAGTTAAAACCTATACGCGAGCATCGAATCCGCAAGTAAAATGTCCATGGTAACTAGGCGCGAACATCAAATCTACGAGTAAAGTGACCATTAAAGCCTATACGCGAGCATCGAATCCGCAAGTAAAATGTCCATGGTATCTAGTGCGAAACATCGAATTACGAGTAAAGTGTCCATTAAAGCCTATACGCGGCATCGAATCCGCGAGTAAAATGTCATGGTACTAGGTGCAGAAATCGAATCTTCAGTAAGTGTCCATTAAAAGCAATATGCGAGCATGAATCACGCGAGTAAAATGTCCATGGTATTAGGTGGAACATCGAATCACAAGTAAAGTGTCCATTAAAAACTATACGCGAGCATGAATCCGCAAGTAAAATGTCCATGGGTAACTAGGCGCGAAACATCAAATCTACGAGTAAAGTACCATTAAAGCCTATAACTAGCATCGAATCCGCGAGTAAATGTACATGGTATCTAGGTGCGAACATCGAATCTACAAGTAAAGTGTCCATTAAGCCTATACAGCGAGCATCGAATCGCGAGTAAAATGGCCATGGTATCTAGGCGCGAGCATCGAATCCGAGTGAGGGTCCATTAAAACCTATAACGCGAGCATCGAATCGCGAGTAAAATGTCCATGGTATCTAGGCGCGAACATCGAAATCTACAAAGTAAAGTGTCCAATAAAGCCTATACGCGAGCATCGAATCCGCGAGTAAAATGTCCATGTATCTAGGGGCGAACATCGAATCTACAAGTAAAGTGTCCATTAAAGCACTATACACAAGCATCGAATCCCGAGTAGTAAAATGTCATGGTACCTAGGACGAACATCGAATCTACAGAGTAAGTGTCCATTTAAACCTATAAGCGAGCATCGAATCCGCGAGTAAATGTCCATGGTACCTAGGCGCGAACATAGATCTACGAGTAAAGTGCCATAAGCTATAAGCAGCATTGAATCCGCGAGTTAAAATGTACATGGTACTAGCGTGCGAACATCGAATTTACAGTAAGTGTCCATTAAAGCCTATAGCGACATCGAATCGCGAGTAAAATGTACATGGTACCTAGGTCGCGAAACATCGAATCTACGAGTAAAGTGTCATTAAAGCCTATAAGCAGCATGATCCGCGAGTAAAAGTCCACTGGTATCTAGGTGCGAACATCCGAATAGTCAAGTCAACGTGTCCATTAAAGCCATACGCGAAGATCGAATCCGCGAGTAAATGTACCTGGTATCAGGTGAGAACACGAATTTAAGTAAAGTGTCCATAAAGGCCTATAGCCTGAGCATGAATCCGCCAGTAAAATGTCAATGGTATCTAGGCGCGAACATCGGAATCTAGAGTAAAGTGTCCATTAAAGCCTATACGCGATCATCGAATCCGCGAGTAAAATGTACATGGTACCTAGGGCGAACATCGAATCTACGAGTAAAGTGTCCATTAAAGCCTATAAGCAGACATTGAATCCCGCGAGTAAATGTCCATGGTATCTAGGTGCGAAATCCGAATCTACAAGTAAAGTGTCCATTAAAGCCTATACGCGAGCATCGAATCCGCAGGTAAAATGTACATGGTATCTAGGTGCGAACATCGAATCTACAAGTAAAGTGTCCATTAAAACCTATACGCGAGCATCGAATCCGCGAGTAAAATGTACATGGTATCTAGGCACGAACATCGAATCTTCAAGTAAAGTGTCCATTAAAACCTTAAGCGAGCATCGAATCCGCAAGTAAAATGTCCATGGTAACTAGGCGGCGAACATCAAATCTACGAGTAAAGTGACCATTAAAGCCTATACGCGAGCATCGATCCGCAAGTAAAATGTCCATGGTATCTAGGTGCGAACCATCGAATCTACGAGTAAAGTGTCAATTAAGCCTATACGCGGCATCGAATCAGCGAGTAAATGTCCATGGACCTAGGCACGAACATCGATCTTCAAGAAAGTGTCCATTAAAGCCTATATGCGAGCATCGAATCCGCGAGTAAAATGTCCAGGTATCTAGGTGCGAACATCGAATCTACAAGTAAGTGTCCATTAAAACCTTACGCGAGCATCGCGATCCGCAAGTAAAAATGTCCATGGTAACTAGGGCGACATCAAATCACGAGTAAAGTGACCATTAAAGCCTATAAGCGAGCATCGAATCTGCGAGTAAAATTTACATGGTATCTAGGTCGCGAAAATCGAATTACAAGTAAAGTGTCCATTAAAGCCTATACGCGAGCATCGAATCCGCGGAGAAAATGTCCATGGTATCTAGCGCGGAGCATCGAATCGCGAGTGAAGGTCCATAAAACCTATACGCGAGCATCGAATCCGCGAGTAAAATGTCCATGGTATCTAGGCGCGAACATCGATCTACAAGTAAAGTGTCCATTAAGACTATACGCGAGACTCGAATCCGCGGTAAAGTACAGGTATCTAGGTTGCGAACATCGAATCTACAAGTAAAGTGTCCATTAAAGCCTATACGGACATCGAATCCTGAGTAAAATGTACATGGTACCCGAGGCGCGAACATCGAATATCGAGTAAAGTGTCAGTAAAGCCTAAGAGAGCATTGAATCCGCGAGGAAAATGTCCATGGTATCTACGTGCGAAGCATCGGATATACAAGTAAAGTGTCCATAAAGCCTATAGCGAGCATCGAATCCGCAAGTAAATGTCCATGGTATCTAGGTGCGAACATCGAATCTACGAGTAAAGTGTGCCATAAAGCACTATACGCGAGCATCGAATCGCGCGAGTTAACATGTTACTCCACGGGTTCATAGCCACAACATCGATCTGTCAAGTAAAGTGTCCATTAAAGCCTATATGAGAGCTCGAATACCGCGAGTAAATTCCCCCATGTATTGGTATTAGGTCGCGAACATCGAATCTACAAGTAAGTGTCCATAAAAACCTATACGCGAGCATCGAATCACGCAAGTAAAATGTCCATGGTAACTAGGCGCAAACATCAATCTACGAGTAAAGTGACCATTAAAGCTATAGCGAGCATCGAATCGCGAGTAAAGTCATGGTATCTAGGTGCGAACATCGAATCTACAGTAAAGTGTCCATTAAAGCCTATACGCGAGCATCGTCCGCGAGTAAAATGTCCATGGTATCTAGGCTGCGAGCATCGAATCCGCGGTGAGGTCATTAAAAACTATACGCGAGCATCGAATCCGCGAGTAAAATGTCCATGGTATCTAGGCGCGAACATCGTATCTAAAGTAAGTGTCCATTAAGCCTATAAGCGAGCATCGAATCCGCGAGTAAAAGGTACATGGTATCTAGGTGCGAAATCGAATCTACAAGTAAAGTGTCATTAAAGCTATACGCGAACATCGATCCGCGAGTAAAATGTACATGGTACAGGCTAGCGCGACATCGAATCTACGAGTAAAAAGTGCCATAAGCCTATAAAGCGAGCATGAATCCGCGAGGTAAAATGTCCATGGTATCTAGGGCGAACATCGAACTACAAGTAAAGTGGTCAAAAGCCTATAAGCGAGACATTGAATCCGCGATAGTAAAGTCCATGGTATCTAGGCAGCGAACATCGAATCTACAAGTAAAGTGTCCATTAAAGCCTATCGCGAGCATCGAATCCGCGAGTAAAATGTACATGGTATCTAGGTGCGAACATCGAATCTACAAGAAAGTGTCCATAAAGCCTATACCGAGCATCGAATCCGCAAGTAAATGTCCATGGTATTAGGCGCGAACATCGAATCTCGCGAGTAAAGTTTCCATTAAAGCCGATATACGCGAACAGCGAATCCGCGAGTAAAATGTACATGGTAACCTAGGCGCGAAAATCGAATCTACGAGTAAAGTGTCATTAAAGCCTAAAGCAAGCATGAATCCTGCGAGTAAAAGTCCATGGTATTAGTGGAACATGAATCACAAGTAAAGTGTCCATTAATGCCTATACGCGAGTCATCGATATCGCGGTAAAATGTACATGGTATCTAGGTGCGAACATCGAACTACAAGTAAAGTGTCATCTAAAGCCTATACGCGAGCATGAATCCGCATGTAAAATGTCCATCGTATCTAGGCGCGAACATCGAATCTACAGTAGTAAAGTGTCCATTAAAGCCTATACGCGAACATCGAATCCGCGAGTAAAATGTACATGGTACCAGGCGCGAACATCGAATCTACGAGTAAAGTGTCCATTAAAGCCTATAAGAAGCATTGAATCCGCGAGTAAAATGTCCATGGTTATCTAGGTGGAACATCGAATCTACAAGTAAAGTGTCCATTAAAGCCTATACGCGAGCATCGAATCCGTAGTAAAATGTCCATGGTATCTAGGTGCGAACATCGAATCTACAGTAAGTGTCCATTAAGCCTAACGCGAACATCGAATCCGCGGTAAAATGTCCATGGTCTCGGTGCGAACATCGAATCTACAAGTAAAGTGTCCATTAAAGCCTATACGCGAACACTGAATCGCGAGTAAAATGTCCATGGTATCTAGGTGCGAACATTCGAATCTACAAGTAAAGTGTCCATTAAAGCCTTACGCGAGCATCGAATCCGCGAGTAAAATGTCATGGTGACTGTGGCGAACATCGAATCTACAAGTTAAAGTGTCCATTTAAAGCCTATACGCGAGCATCGAATCCGCGAGTAAAATGTACATGGATACTCTAGGTGCGAACATCGATCTCACATAAAGTGCCTTAAGCCTAACGCGAGCATCGAATCCGCGAAGTAAAATGTCACATGGTATCTAGTGCGAACTCGAATCTACAAAGTAAAAGTGTCCATTAAAACCTATACGCCGAGCATCGAATCCCGAGTAAAATGTACCTGGTATCGAGGCGCGCAACACGAATCCTACAAGAAAGTGTCCATTAAAACCTATACGCGGCACGAATCCCGAGTTAGTAAATTACATGGTACCTAGCACGAACATCGAATCTACAAGTAAAGTGTCCATTAAAACCTCCATACCGCGAGCATCGAATCCGCGAGTAAAATGTACAGTAACTAGCACGAAATCGAATCTACAAGTAAAGTGTCCTTAAAACCTTACAGCGAGCATCGAATCCGCGAGTAAAATGTCCTGGTACTAGGCGCGAACCTCAAATCTACTGAGTAAAGTGACCATAAAGACATAGCGAGCACCGAATCCGCCGAGTAAATGTACATGGTATCTAGGTGCGAAACATCGAATCTACAAGTAAAGTGTCATTAAACCTATCGCGAGCATCCGCAATCCGCGATTAAATGTCATGATTAGGCCGCGAGCATCGAATCGCGATTGAAGGGTCCATTAAAACCATACGCGAGCATCGGATCCGCGAGTAAAATGTCATGGTATCTAGGGCGAAAACATCGAACTACACAGTAAAGTGTCCATTAAAGCCTATACGAGAGCATCGAATCCGGAGTAAAATGTACATGGTATCTAGGTGCGAAAATCGAATCTACAAGTAAAAGTGTCCATTAAAACCTATACGCGAGCATCGAATCCGGGAGTAAAGTACATGGTACTAGGGCGAACATCGAAATCTACAGTAAATGTCCATTAAAGCTATAAGCGAGCATGAATCCGCGAGTAAAATGTCCATGGTATCTAGGTGCGAACATCGAATTACAAGAAAGTGTCCATTAAAGCCTATAGCGAGCAAAGAAATCAGCGAGTAAAATGTCCATGGTATTAGGGCGAACATCGAATCTACAAGTAAAGTTCCATTAAAGCTATACGCGAGCATCGAATCCGCAGAGTAAAAGTCCATGGTATCTAGGTGCGAACATCGAATCTACAAGTAAAGGTGTCCATTAAAGCCTATACGCATCATCATCCGCAAGTAAAATGTACATGGTTATCTAGGTCGAACATCGGAATCTACGAGTAAAGTGTCCATTAAACCTATACGCGAAGCATCGAATCCGCGGAGTAAATGTACATAGGTACCTAGGAGCGAACATCGAATCTACGAGTAAAGTGTCCATTAAAGCTATAACGCGAGCATGAAGCTGCGAGACTAGAAATGTCCTATTAAACCTATACGCGAGCATCGAACGCGAGTAAAATGTCATTAAACCTATACACAGATCGAATCAGCAAGTAAATGCAGGCGTATCTACCGGCATGCGAACGCGAGCATCAAACCAGAGTAAAATGTCCATGGATGATCTAGAGCCGCGAACGGAGCTCGAAATCCGCGAAGTAAAATGACCAGTGGTATCTAGGGCGCGAACATCGAATCTACGAGTAAAAGTCTATGTTCTAGCCAACGCGAGCATCGAATCCGCGAGTAAAATGCCCATGGTACTAGGGCGAACAACGAATCTGAAAAGTAAAGTGTCCATTAAAGACTATGAAGCGAGCATCGAATCCGAGTTAAAATGTCCATGGTATTAGGAACGACGAACATCGAATCCAGTAAAGTGGCCATTAAAGCCTATACGCGAGCATCGAATTCGCAAGGGTAAAATGTCCATGGTATCTGGCCGAACAACATCGAATACACGAGTAAAGTGTACCATTAAACTAATACACGGAGCATCGAATCCGCGAGTAAAATGTCCATGGTACCTAGGAGCGAAACATCGAATCTCACGTAGTAAAGTGTCCATTAAAGCCTATACGCGAGCATTGAATCCGCGAGTAAAATGTACATGGATCTAGGTCGCGAACATCGAATCTACGAGTAAAGTGTCCATTAAAGCCTAATACGCGAGCATCTCGAATCGCGAGTAAAAATGTCTACATGGTATCTAGGTGCGAACATCGAATCTACAGAGTAAAGTGTCCATTAAGGCTATACAGCGAGCATCGAATCCGCGATAAAATGTCCATGGTATCTAGGTGCGCGAACATCGAATCTAGAAAGTAGTGTCCCATAAAGCCTATACGCGAGCATCGAATCCGCGAGTAAAATGTCCATGGTATCTAGGTGCGAACATCGAAATTACAAGTTAAAGTGTCATTAAAGCTATAACGCGAGCTCGAATCCGCGAGTAAAAATGTTCATGGATCTAGGTGCGAAACATCGAATCTACAAGTTAAGGTGTCCATTAAAACCTATACGCGAGCATCGAATCCGCGAGTAAAATGTACATGGTACTAGGTGCGAAATCGAATTACAAGGTAAAGTGTCCATTAAAGCTATAAGCGAGCATTGAATCCGCGAGTAAAATGTCCATGGTACTAGGTGCGAAACATCGAATCTACAGTAAGTGCCATTAAAGCCTATACGAGAGCATGAATCCGCGAGTAAATGACATGGTATCTAGGTGCGGAACATCGAATCTACAAGTAAAGTGTCATTAAAGCCTATACGCGAGCATCGAATCCGCGAGTAAAATGTCCATGGTATCTAGGTGGCGAACATCAATCGCAATAAAGTGTCCATTAAAGCCTATAGCGAGCATCGAATCCGGAGTAAAATGTCCATGGTATCTAGCGTGCGACACAGAATCTACGAAGTAAGTGTCCATTAAAACCTATAACGCGCATGAATCGCGAGTAAAATGTCTACATGGTATCTAGGTGCGAACATCGAATCTACAAGTAAGTGTCCATTAAAGCCTATAAGCGAGCATGAATCCGCGAGTTAAATGTCCATGGTATCTAGGTGCGAAACATCGAATCTACAAGTAAAGTGTCCATTAAAGCCTATACGCGAGCATTAGATCCGCGAGTAAAATGTCATGGTATCTAGGTGCGAACATCGAATCCTACAAGTAAAGTGTCCATTAAAGCCTATACGCGAGCATCGAATCGCGCAGTAAAATGTCCATGGGATCTAGGTGCGAACATCGATCTACAAGTAAAGTGTCCATTAAAGCCTATAGCGGAGCATCGAACTCGGAGAAATTTCCATGGTATCTAGGTCCGAACATCGAATCTAAAAGTAAAGTGTCCATTAAAAAACCTATACGCGAGCATCGAATCCGCGAGTAAAATGTAATGGTATCTAGGTGCGAACATCGAATCATACGTAAAGTGTCCTTAAAAGCCTATACGCGAGATCGAATCCGCAAGTAAAAGTCCATGTATCTAGGTGCGAAACATCCATCTACGAGTAAAGTGCCCATTAAAGCCTATACGCGAGCACTGAATCCGCGAGTAAAATGTCCATGGTACTAGGCCGAACATCGAATACTACAAGTAAAGTGTCCATTAAAAAGCCATACGCGAGATCGAATCCGCGCGTAAAATGTCCATGGTATCTAGGTGCGAACATCGAATCTACAAGTAAAGTGTCCATTAAAACTATACGCAGCATGACTCCGCAAGTAAAATGTCCATGGTAACTAGGCGCGAACATCAAATCTACGAGTAAAGTGACCATTAAAGCCTATAGCGAGCATCGAATCCGGAGTAAAAGTACATGGTATCTAGGTGCGAACATCGAATCTACAAGTAAAGTGTCCATTATAGCTATACACATCATCGAATCCGCGAGGAAAATGTCCATGGTACCTAGGCCGCGAAAATCGAATCTCACGAGTAAAGTGTCCATTAAAACCTATCACGAGCATCGAATCCGCGAGTAAAATGTCCATGGTACCTAGGCGCGAACATCGAATCTTACGAGTAAAGTGTCCATTAAAGCCTATAAGCAAGCATTGATCCGCAAGTAAAATGTACATGGTATCTAGGTGCGAACATCGCATCTCTAGAGTAAAGTGTCCATTAAAGCCTATACGCGAACATCGAATCCGCGAGTAAAATGGTACATGGTACCTAGGCGCGCAACATCAAATCTACGAGTAAAGTGCCCATTAAAGCCTATAAGCGAGCATGAATCCGCGGTAAAATGTCCATGGTATCTAGGTGCGAACATCGAATCTACAAGTAAAGTGTCCAATTAAGCCTATAGGCGAGCATTTGAATCCGCGAGTAAAATGTACATGGTATACTAGGTGCGAACATCGAATCTACAAGTAAAGTGTCATATAAAGCCTATACGCGAGCATCGAAATCCAGCGAGTAAAAAGTCATGGTATCTAGGTGCGAAACATCGAATCTTAAGTAAAGTGTCCATTAAAGCCTATACGCGAGCATCGAATCCGCGAGTAAAAGTCTGGTATCTAGGTGCGAACATCGAATCTACAAGTAAAGTGTCCATTAAAACCTATACGCGAGCATCGAATCCGCGAGTAAAATGTACATGGTATCTAGGTGCGAACATCGAATCTACAAGTAAAGTGTCCATTAAAGCCTATACGCGAGCATCGAATCCGCAAGTAAAATGTCCATGGTATCTATGTGCGAACAGCGAATCTACGAGTAAAGTGTCCATTAAAGCCTATAAGCGAGCATCGAATCCGCGAGTAAAATGTCCATGGTACCTAGGCACGAAAATCAAATCTTCAAGTAAAGTGTCCATTAAAGCCTATACGCGAGCATCGAATCCGCGAGTAAAATGTCCATGGTAACTAGGCGCGAACATCAAATCTACGAGTAAAGTGACCATTAAAGCCTATAAGCGAGCATTGAATCCGCGAGTAAAATGTCCATGGTACTAGGTGCGAACAGCGGAATCTACAAGTAAAGGTGTCAATTAAAACCTATACACGAGCATCGAATCCGCAAGTAAAATGTCCATGGGTAACTAGGCTGCGAACATCAAATCTCAGAGTAAGTGACATTAAAGCCTATAAGCGAGCATTGAATCGCGAGTCAAATGTCCATGGTATCTAGGTGCGAACATTCGAATCTACAAGTAAAGTGTCCATTAAAGCCTATACGCGAGCATCGAATCCGCGAGTAAAATGTCCATGGTATCTAGGCGCGAGCATCGAATCCGCGAGTGAAGGGTCCATTAAAACCTATACGCGAGCATCGAATCCGCGAGTAAAATGTCCATGGTATCTAGGCGCGAACATCGAATCTACAAGTAAAGTGTCCATTAAAGCCTATACGCGAGCATCGAATCGCGGAGTAAAATGTACATGGTATCTAGGTGCGACAACATCGAATCTACAAGTAAAGGTCCATAAAGCCTATACACAAGCATCGAATCCGCGAGTAAAATGTCCATGTACCTAGGGCGAACACATGAATCTACGAGTAAAGTGTCCATTAAACCTATAAGCAAGCATTGAATCCGCAATAAAATGTAATGGTAATCTAGTGCGAACATCGAATCTACGAGTAAAGTGTCCATTAAAGCCTATACGCGAACATCGAATCCACGAGTAAAATGTACATTGGTTACTAGGCGCGAACATCAAATCTACGAGTAAAGTGTCCATTAAAGCCTATAAGCGAGCATTGAATCCGCGAGTAAAATGTCCATGGTATCTAGGTGCGAACATCGAATCTACAAGTAAAGTGTCCATTAAAGCCTATAAGCGAGCATTGAATCCGCGAGTAAAATGTCCATGGTATCTAGGTGCGAACATCGAATCTACAAGTAAAGTGTCCATTCAAGCCTATAGCGAGCATTGAATCCGCGAGTAAAATGCCCATGGTATATAGGTGCGAACATCGAATCTAAAGTAAAGTGGCATTAAAGCCTAACGCGAGCATCGAATCCGCGAGTAAATGTACATGGTATCTAGGTGCGAACATCGAATCTACAAGTAAAGTGTCCATTAAAGCCTATAGCGAGCATCGAATCCGCGAGTAAAAGTACATGGTATCTAGGTGCGAACATCGAATCTACAAGAAAGTGTCCATTAAAGCCTATACGCGGCACGAATCCGCAAGTAAATGTCCATGGATCTAGCGCGCGAACATCGTAATACGAGTAAAGTCCATTAAGAGCCTATACGCGAACATCGAATCCGCGAGTAAAATGTACAGGTACCTAGGCGCGAACATCGAATCTACGAGTAAAGTGTCCATTAAAGCCTATAGCAAGCATTGAATCCGCGAGTAAAATGCATGGTATCTAGGTGCGAACATCGAATATACAAGTAAAGTGTCCATTAAGCCCTATAACGCGAGCAATCGAATCCGCGAGTAAAATGTACATGGTATCTAGGTGCGAACATCGAATCTACAAGTTAAAGTGTCCATTAAAGCCTATACGCGCGCAGCGAATCCGCGAGTAAAATGTACATGGATCTAGGTGCGAACATCGAATCATACAAGTAAAGTGTCCATAAAGCCTATACGGAGCACGAATCCGCGAGTAAAAAAAGTCCATGGTATCTAGGTGCGAACATCGAATCTACAAGTAAAGTGTCCATTAAAACCTATACGGAGCATCGAATCCGCGAGTAAAAGTACATGGTATCTAGGCACGAACATCGAATCTTCCAGTAAAGTGTCCATTAAAACCTATACGCGAGATACGAATCCGCAAGTAAAATGTCCATGGTTAACTAGGCCGCGAACATCAAATCTACGATTAAAGTGACCATTAAAGCCTATACGCGAGCATCGAATCGCAAGTAAAATGTCATGGTATCTAGGTGCGAAACATCGAATCTACGAGTAAAGTGTCCATTAAAGCCTATACGCGAGCATCGAATCCGCGAGTAAAATGTCCATGGTACCTAGGCACGAACATCGAATCTTCAAGTAAAGTGTCCATTAAAGCATATATGCGAGCATCGAATCCGCGAGTAAAATGTCCATGGTATCTAGGTGCGAACATCGAATCTACAAGTAAAGTGTCCATTAAAACCTATACGCGAGCATCGAATCCGCAAGTAAAATGTCCATGGTAACTAGGCGCGAACATCAAATCTACGAGTAAAGTGACCATTAAAGCCTATAAGCGAGCATCGAATCCGCGAGTAAAATGTACATGGTATCTAGGTGCGAACATCGAATCTACAAGTAAAGTGTCCATTAAAGCCTATACGCGAGCATCGAATCCGCGAGTAAAATGTCCATGGTATCTAGGCGCGAGCATCGAATCCGCGAGTGAAGGGTCCATTAAAACCTATACGCGAGACGATCGAATCCACGCGAGTAAAATGTCCATGGTATTCTAGGCTGCGAACATCGAATCTACAAGTAAAGTGTCCATTAAAGCCTATACGCGAGCATCGAATCCGCGAGTAAAAGAACATGGTATCTAGGTGCGAAACATCGAATCTACAAGTAAAGTGTCCATTAAAGCCTATACACCAAGCATCGAAATCCGCGAGTAAAATGTCCATGGTACTAGCCGCGAAATCGAATCTACGAGTAAAGTGTCCATAAAACCTATAAGCGAGCAATCGAATCCGCGAGTAAAATGTCCATGGTACCTAGGCGCGAACATCGAATCTACGAGAAAAGTGTCCATTAAAGCCTATAAGCAAGCATTGAATCGCGAGTAAAATGTACATGGTAGTATCTAGGTGCGAACATCGAATCTACGAGTAAAGTGTCCATTAAAGCCTATAAGCGAACATCGAATCCGCGAGTAAAATGTACATGGTACCTAGGCGCGAACATCGAATCTACGAGTAAAGTGTCCATTAAAGCCTATAAGCAAGCATTGAATCCGCGAGTAAAATGTCCATGGTATCTAGGTGCGAACATCGAATCTACAAGTAAAGTGTCCATTAAAGCCTATACGCGAGCATCGAATCCGCGAGTAAAATGTACATGGTATCTAGGTGCGAACATCGAATCTACAAGTAAAGTGTCCATTAAAGCCTATACGCGAGCATCGAATCCGCAAGTAAAATGTCAATGGTATCTAGGCGCGAACATCGAATCTACGAGTAAAGTGTCCATTAAAGCCTATACGCGATCATCGAATCCGCGAGTAAAATGTACATGGTACCTAGGCGCGAACATCGAATCTACGAGTAAAGTGTCCATTAAAGCCTATAAGCAAGCATTGAATCCGCGAGTAAAATTTCCATGGTATCTAGGTGCGAACATCGAATCTACAAGTAAAGTGTCCATTAAAGCCTATACGCGAGCATCGAATCCGCGAGTAAAATGTACATGGTATCTAGGTGCGAACATCGAATCTACAAGTAAAGTGTCCATTAAAACCTATACGCGAGCATCGAATCCGCGAGTAAAATGTACATGGTATCTAGGCACGAACATCGAATCTACAAGTAAAGTGTCCATTAAAACCTATACGCGAGCATCGAATCCGCAAGTAAAATGTCCATGGTAACTAGGCGCGAACATCAAATCTACGATTAAAGTGACCATTAAAGCCTATACGGGAGCATCGAATCCGCAAGTAAAATGTCCATGGTATCTAGGTGCGAACATCGAATCTACGAGTAAAGTGTCCATTAAAGCCTATACGCGAGCATCGAATCCGCGAGTAAAATGTCCATGGTACCTAGGCACGAACATCGAATCTTCAAGTAAAGTGTCCATTAAAGCCTATATGCGAGCATCGAATCCGCGAGTAAAATGTCCATGGTATCTAGGTGCGAACATCGAATCTACAAGTAAAGTGTCCATTAACAATATACGCGAGCATCGAATCCGCAAGTAAAATGTCCATGGTAACTAGGCGCGAACATCAAATCTACGAGTAAAGTGACCATTAAAGCCTATAAGCGAGCATCGAATCTGCGAGTAAAAGTACATGGTATCTAGGTGCGAACATCGAATCTACAAGTAAAGTGTCCATTAAAGCCTATACGCGAGCATCGAATCCGCGAGTAAAATGTCCATGGTATCTAGGCGCGAGCATCGAATCTGCGAGTGAAGGGCCATTAAAACCTATACGCGAGCATCGAATCCGCGAGTAAAATGTCCATGGTATCTAGGCGCGAACATCGTATCTACAAGTAAAGTGTCCATTAAAGCCTATACGCGAGCATCGAATCCGCGAGTAAAAATGTACATGGTATCTAGGTGCGAACATCGAATTACAAGTAAAGTGTCCATTAAAGCTATACGTGAACATCGAATCCTGAGTAAAATGTACATGGTACCTAGGCGCGAACATCGAATCTACGAGTAAAGTGTCAATTAAAGCCTATAAGCGAGCATTGAATCCGCGAGTAAAATGTTCCAGGTATCTAGGTGCGAACTCGAATCTACAAGTAAAGTGTCCATTAAAGCCTATACGCGGAGCATCGAATCCGCAAGTAAAATGTCAATGGTATCTAGGTGCGAACATCGAATCTACGAGTAAAGTGTAATTAAACGCTATACGCGAAGCATCGAATCGCGAGTAAAATGTCCAATGGTTCCTAGGCACGAACATCGAATCTTCAAGTAAAGTGTCCATTAAAGCCTATATGGAGCATCGAATCCGCGAGTAGAAAATGTCCATGGTATCTAGGTGGAACATCGAATCTAAAGTAAAGTGTCCATTAAAACCTATACGCGAGCATCGATCCGCAAGTAAAATGTCCATGGTAAAACTAGGCGCAAACATCAAATCTACGAGTAAAGTGACCATAAAAGCCTATAAGCGAGACATCAGAATCTGCCGAGTAAAATGTACATGGTATCTAGGTGCGAACACGAATCTACAAGTAAAGTGTCCATAAAAGCCTATACGCGAGCATCGAATCCGCGAGTAAAATGTCCATGGTATCTAGGCGCGAGCATCGAATCCGGAGTGAAGGGTCCATTAAAAACCCATATACGCGAGCATCGAATCCGGAGTAAAATGTCCATGGTATATCTAGGCGCGAACATCGTATCTACAAGTAAAGTGTCCTTAAAGCTATACGCGAGCATCGAATCCGCAGAGTAAAAATGTACATGGTATCTAGGTGCGAACATCGAATCTACAAGTAAAGTGTCCATTAAAGCCTATACGCGAACATCGAATCCACGAGTAAAATGTACATGGTACCTAGGCGCGAACATCGAATCTACGAGTAAAGTGTCCATTAAAGCCTATAAGCGAGCATTGAATCCGCGAGTAAAATGTCCATGGTATCTAGGTGCGAACATCGAATCTACAAGTAAAGTGTCCATTAAAGCCTATAAGCGAGCATTGAATCCGCGAGTAAAATGTCCATGGTATCTAGGCGCGAACATCGAATCTACAAGTAAAGTGTCCATTAAAGCCTATACGCGAGCATCGAATCCGCAAGGAGTAAAATGGTACATGGTATCAGGTGCGAACATCGAATCTACAAGTAAAGTGTCAATTAAAGCCTATACGCGAGCATCGAATCCGCAAGTAAAATGTCCATGGGTATCTAGGCGCGAACATCGAATAGAGTAAAGTTCCATTAAAGCCTTATACGCGAACATCGAATCCGCGAGTTAAAATTACTGGTACCTAGGCGCGAACATCGAATTACGAGTAAAGTGTCCATTAAGCCTATAAGCAAGCATTGAATCCGCGAGTAAAATGTCCATGGTATCTAGGTGCGAACATCGAATTACAAGTAAAGTGTCCATTAATGCCTATACGCGAGCTCGAATCCGCGAGTAAAATGTACATGGTATCTAGGTGCGAACATCGAATCTACAAGTTACAAAGGCCATTAAAGCCTATACGCGAGCATCGAATCCGCAAGAAAAGGTCCATGGTATCTAGGCGCGAACTCGAATCTACGAGTAAAGTGTCATTAAAGCCTATACGCGAACATCGAATCCGCGAGTAAAATGTACATGGTACCTAGGCGCGAACATCGAATCTACGAGTAAAGTGTCCATAAAGCCTATAAGCAAGCATTGAATCCAAGCGAGTAAAATGTCCATGGTAATCTAGGTGGCGAACCGAATTACAGTAAAGTATAGTCCATTTAAGCCATACGGGAGCATCGATATCGTAGTAAACTGTCATGGTAATCTAGGTGCGACATCGAATCTACAAGTAAAGTGTCCATTAAGCCTATACGCGAACATGAATCCGCCGAGAAAAATGTCCTGTATCAGGTGCGAACCAAATCGAAATCTCCACAAGTAAAGTGTCCATTAAAGACCTATACGCGAGCATCGAATTTGCGAGTAAAATGTCTATTAAACCTATACGCGAGCATCGAATCCGCGAGCAAAATGTCTATTAAACCTATACACGAGCATCGAATCCGCAAGTAAAATGGCCATGGTATCTAGGGCGCGAACGCGAGCATCAAATCCATGAGTAAAATGTCCATGGTATCTAGAGCGCGAACGCGAGCATCAAATCCGCAAGTAAAATGGCCGTGGTATCTAGGGCGCGAACGCGAGCATCGAATCATCGAGTAAAATGTCTATGGTATCTAGGCGCGAACGCGAGCATCGAATCCACGAGTAAAATGTCCATGGTATCTAGGCGCGAACGCGAGCATCGAATCCGCGAGAAAAATGTCCATGGTATCTAGGCGTGAACGCGAGCATCGAATCCGCAAGTAAAATGTCCATGGTATCTAGGCACGAACGCAAGCATCGAATCCGCGTGTAAAGTGTCCATTAAAACCTATATGCGAGCATCGAATCCACGGGTAAAATGTCCATGGTATCTTGGCACGAACGCAAGCATCGAATCCACGAGTAAAGTGTCCATTAAAACCTATACACGAGCATCGAATCCGCGAGTAAAATGTCCATGGTACCTAGGCGCGAACATCGAATCTACGAGTAAAGTGTCCATTAAAGCCTATAAGC
>CM033474.1:9733161-9836036 GCA_019447015.1 Hymenochirus boettgeri
AGCATTGAATCCGCGAGTAAATGTGCCTGGTATCTAGGTGCGAACATCGAATCTACGAGTAAAGTGTTCATTAAGCCTATCGCGAGCATCGAATCCGCGAGTAAAAATGTAACTTGTACCTAGGCGCGAACATCGAATCTACGTAAGTGTCCATTAAAGCCTATAGCGAGCATTGACTCCGCGAGTAAAAATGTCCATGTATCTAGGTCCGAACAGCGAATCTAGAAGTAGTGTCCATTAAAGCTATAAACGCGAGCATTCGAATCCGCGAGTAAAATGTCAGGTATCTAGTGGCGAAACAATCAAATCTACAATTAAGTGTCGCATTAAAGCCTATAACGCGAGCATCGAATCCGCGAGTACAATGTCCCTGGTATCTAGGTGCAACATCGAATCTTACAAGTAAGTGTTCCATTAAACCTTACGCTAGCATCGAATCCGCGAGTAAATGTACATGGTATCTAGGTGCGATACTCGACTCTACAAGTAAAGTGTCCATTAAAGCCTATAAGCGAGCATTGAATCCTGCGAGTAAATTGTCCATGGTATCTATGTGCGAACATCGAATCTACAAGTAAATGGTCGCATTAAAGCCTATACGCGAGCATAGAATCCTCGAGTAAATGTACATGGTATCTAGGGTGCGAACTCGAATCTACGTACAAGTAAAAGTGTCCATTAAAGCCTATACGCGAGCACGAATCCGCGGTAAAATGTCCAGGTATCTAGGTGCGAACATCAAATCTACAATTAAAGTGTCCATTAAAGCCTATACGCGAGCATCGAATCCGCGAGTAAAAGGTCATGTATCTAGGTGGCGAACATCGCATCTCAAGTAGTGTCCATTAAAACCCTATAACGCGGGCATCGATCCGCGAGTAAAATGTACATGTGACTGGTGCGAACATCGAATCTACACGGTAAGTGTCCATTAAAGCCTATCGGCGAGCCTTGAATCCGCGAGTAAAAATGTCCATGGTAATCTAGGTGTCGAACATCGAATCTACAAGTAAGTGTCCATTAAGCCTATACGCGATGCCATAGAATCCGCAGTAAAATTTACATGGTATCTAGGGTGCGAACATTCGAATCTACAAGTAAAGTGTCCATTACATCCTATACGTAGAGCCATTCGAATTCCGCGAGTAAAAATGTCCATGGTATCTATGTGTGCTAACCTCGAATCACAAGTAAAGTGTCCATTAAAGCCTATACGCGAGCATCGAATCCGGGAGTAAAATTTCCATGGTTCTAGGTCCGAACATCGAATCACAAGTAAGTGTCTCATTAAAAACCTATACCGAGCATCGAATCCGCTAGTAAAAATGTACATGGTATCGGGTGCGAACACGAATCTACAAGTAAAGTTCCTTAAAGCCTAATACGCGAGGCCATCGCATCCGCAAAGTAAAATGTCCATGGATCTAGGGTGCGAACATCGAATCTATAAACTATAAGTGTCCATTAAAGCCTATACTCGAGCATCGAATCGCGAGTAAAATGTCATGTGTACCTAGGCACGAACATCGAATCTTACAAGTAAGTGTCATTAAATCGATACGCGAGCATCGAATCCGCGAGTAAAATGCCATGTATCTAGGTGCGAACATCGAATTCGACAGTAAAGTGTCCATAAAACCTATACGCGAGCATTGAATCCGCAAGTAAAATGTCACAATGGTAACTAGGCGCGAACATCAAATCTACGAGTAAATGACCATTAAAGCCTATAAGCGAGCATTTCAATCCGCGGTAAATGTACATGGTAAGCTATGTGCGAACATCGATCTACAAGTAAAGTGGTCCATTATCGCCTATACACAATCATCGAATTCCTGAGAAAATGTCCATGGAACCTAGGCGCGAAATCGAATCAACAGTTAAAGTGTCCATTAAAAACCTCTACCGAGCATCGATGAGATCCGCGAGTAAAATGGTCCATGGTACCTAGGCGCGACATCGAATCTAACGAGTAAATTGCCATTAGAGGCCTATAAGCAAGCTTGATCCGCAAGTAAATGTACATTGTATCTAGGTGCGAACATCGAATCTACGAGTAAAGTGTCCATTAATAGCCTATACGCGAACATCGAATCCGCGAGTAACATTAAAATGGGGGTAACTAGGCGCGACAATCAAATCTACGAGTAAATGCCCCATTTAAGCTATAGCGAAGCAATGTGAATCCGCGCGTAAGTGTCCACCATGGTATCTACTGTGGCCACCATCGAATTCTACAAGTACAAGTGTCCATTAAAGAGCTATAGCGAGCATTGAATCCGCGAGTAAAATGTCATGTTTCTAGGTGCGAACAGCGAATCTACAAGTAACGTTGGCGCATTAAACCTATACGCGCTCATCGAATCCGCGAGTAAATGTCCATGGTATCTAGTGCCTAACATCGAATCTACAAGGTAAAGTGTGCCATTAAAGCCTGTACGCGTCATCGAATCCGCGATTAAAATGTCCATGTATCTAGGTGCGAACATCGAATCTACAAGTAAAGTGTCCATTTAAACCTATACGCGAGCATCGAATCCTGAGTAAAATGACATGGTATCTAGGTGCGAACTCGATCTCCAAGTAAAGTGTCCCATTAAAGCTATAACGCGGCAGCGAATCCGCAAAGGGGTTTTAAAAAATGTCCATGGTATCTATGTGCGAACATCGATCTTTCTACGAGTAAAGTTTCCATAAAGCCTATAAGCGAGCAATCGAATCCGCGAGTAAAATGTCCAGGTACTAGGCACGAAAATCACTCTTCAAGTAAAGTTTGTGTCCATTAAATCCTATCGCGAGCAATCGAATCCGCGATTAAAATGTCCATGGTCACCTAGGCGCGGAACAACAAATCTACGAGTAAGTGACCATTAAGCCTAACGAGCATTTGATCCGCGAGTAAAATGTCCATGTATCTAGTGGCGAACATCGAACACAAGAAAGTGTCCAGTCAAAACCTATACCGAGCATCGATCCGCAAGTAAAATTCCATGGGAACTAGGCGCGAACATCAAATCTACAGTAAAGTGACCATTAAGCCTATAGCCCGAGCCTTGAAATCCGGAGTAAAATGTCCATGGTATCTAGGTTGCTAACATTTGGAATCTCTACAAGTAAAGTGTCCATTAAAGCCTAACGCTATCTCGAATCCATTCCTGCTAGTAAAATGTCCATTGGTATCTAGGCGTAGCATCGAATCCGCGAGTGAATGGGCCATTACAACCAACGCGACATCCGATCCCCGCTAGTAAAATGTCCCTGGTATCTAGGCGCGAACATCGAATCGAACAGTAAGTGTCCATTAAATCCTAACGCGAGCCATCGAATCCGCGAGTAAATGTACTGGTATCTAGTGCGAACATCGAATACTACAAGTAAATTGGTCCCATTAAAGCCTAACACACGCTCGAATCCGCGAGTTAAAATTTCCCTGGTACCTAGGTCGCTAACATCGAATCTCTACGAGTCAAGTGTCCATAAAGCCTTACAAGCATGATCCGCAAATAATGTAATATGGTATCTAGATGCTAACATCGAGATCTAACGACTTAAATGTGTCCATTAAAGCCTATACGCGAACATCGAATCCCACGAGTATAAAAAAATGGTACATGGTACCTAGGGAGGCGCGAACATCAAATCTACAGTAAAGTGTCCATAAAGCCATAAGCGAGCATTGAATCCGCGATAAAATGTTCATGGTAATCTAGGTCGAACATCGAATCTACAAGTAAAAGTGTCCATTAAAGCCTATAAGCGAGCATTGAATCCGTCGAGTTAAATGCGCATGGTATCAGGTGCGAACACCTCGATCTACAAGTAAAGTGAGTCCATTTCAAGCCTATAAGCGAGCATTGAATCTCGCGAGTAAAATGCCCATGGTAACTAGGTGCGAACATCGAATCTACAAGTAAAGGTTGTGCATTAAAGCCTATACGGCTAGCATGCGAATCCGACTAGTAAAATGTACATGGTAGCTGTGTCGATCATCGAATTCTACAAGTAAAGTGTCCCATTAAGCCTATACGCGAGCATCGAATCCGCGAGTAAAATTACATGGTATCTAGGTGCGAACATCGACTCTACAAGTAAAGTGTCCATTAAAGCCTATCCGCGAGCATCGAATTCCGCAAGTAAAATTCCATGGTTCTAGGCGCGCACATCATCAATCTACGAGTAGAGTGTCCATTAAGCCTATACGCGAACATCGAATCCGCTAGGTACAAATGTACATTGGTACCTAGGCGCGAACATCGAATCTAACAGTAAATGTTCCATTAAAGCCCTAATAATCATCATTGAACCGCGAGTAAAATGTCCATTGTTCTAGGTGGCGAACATCGAATATCACAAGTACAGTGTCCATTAAAGCCTATACGCGAGCATCGATTCGCAAGTAAAATGTACATGTATCTCAGGTGCGAACATCGAATCTACAGTAATTGTCCATTAAACCTATACGGCAGCATCGAATCCGCAGTAAAAAATGTCCATGGTATCTAGGTGCGAAACATCGAATCTCTCAAGTTAAAGTGTCCATTAAAAGCCTATACGCGGCATCGAATCCGCTAGTAAATGTCCATGGTATCTAGGTGCGAACATCGAAGCTACAAGTAAGTGTCCCATTAAAACCTATACGCGAGCATCGAATCTGCGATGTCAAATGTACATGGTGCTAGGCCAACACGCATCTTCAAGTAAAGTTCCATTAAACTAGACGCGAGCAATCGAATCCGCAAGTAATGTCCATTGTAACTAGGCGCGACATCACTCTCGATAAGTGACCATTAAAAAATCCTATACGCGAGCAGCGAATCCGCAAGTATAATGTCCATGTATCTAGGTTGTCGCACATCGAATCTACGAGTAAAGTGTCCCCATTAAAGCCTATACGCGAGCACGAAGCCGCGAGTAAAATGTCCATGGTACTAGGCACGACATAGAATCTTCAAGGTAAAGTGTCCCATTAAAGCATATATGGCGACTCAATCGAATAATCCGCGAGTAAATGCCATGGTATCTAGGTGCGAACATCGAATCTACAAGTAAGTGTCATTAAAACGCTATACGCTAGCCATCGAATCCGCAAGTAAATGTCCCATGTTACTCGGCCGCGACTAACATCAAATCTACGAGTTAAAGTGACCATTAAAGAGCCTATAAGCGAGCATCGAATCCGCGAGTAAAATGTACATGGTATCTAGTTGCGAACATCGAATCTACAAGTAAAGGTGTCCATTAAAGCCTATACGGGCAATGAATCCGCTGAGTAAATGTCCATTGTCTCTAGGCGCGAGCATCGTAATCCGAGAGTGAAGGGTCCTTAAAACCCTATAACGCAGCATCGAATCCGCGATTAAAATGTCCATGGTATCTAGGCGCGAACATCGCATCTACAATTAACATGTCCATTAAACTATACCGCGAGCATCGAATATCCGCGAGTAAATTACATGGTATCTAGGTGCGAACATCGCATCTACAAGTAAAGTGTCCCTTACAGCCTATACACAAGCAATCGAATCCGCGATAAAATGTCCATGGTCCTGCCTCGAACACGATCTACGAGTAAAGTGTCCATTAAACCTAAGCGGCATCAATTCCTCGGTAAATGTCCCATGTACCGAGGCGCGAACACTCGAATCTACGAGAAAAGTGTCCTTAAAATCCTATAAGCAAGCATTGAACCGCGCGTAAAATGTACATGGTATCTAGGTGCAACATCGAAACAAAAAATCTAACGAGTAAGTTTTCCATTAAAGCTATAGCGAACTCGAATCTCCGCGATAAATTACATGGTACCTCGGCGCGAACATCGAATCTACCGAGTAACGGTCCATATAAAGCCTATAAGCAAGCAATTGGAATCCGCGAGTAAAATGTCCATGCGTATCTAGGTGCGACATCGAAGATCTCCAAGTAAAGTGTCCATTAAGCCTATACGGAGCATCGAATCCGCGAGTAAAATGTACATGGTAATCTAGTGCTAACATCGAATCTACAAGTAAAGTGCCATAAAGCCTATACGCGGCATCGAATTCCGCAGTAAATGTCACTGGTATCCTAGGCCGAACATCGAATCTACGAGTAAAGTGTCATTAAGCCTATCGCGATCATCGAATCCGCGAGTAAAATGTACATGGTACCTAAGTCGCGAACATCGATCTACGAGTAAAGTGTCCATTATAGCCTATAAGCAATCATTGAATCCGCGAGTAAATGTCCTGGTAATCTAGGTGCACATCGAATCCACAAGTACACGTGTCCCATTAAACCTATACGCGAGCATCCGAATCCGCGAGTCAAATGTACATGGTATCTGATGTGCTAACATCGATCTACAAGTAATTGTCATTAAACCCTATACGTCGAGCTCGAATCCGCGAGTAAAATGTACATGGTATCTAGGCACGAACATCGAATCTACAAGTAAGTGTCCATTAAAACCTATACGCGAGCAGCGAAATCACAAGTAAAATGTCCATTAACTAGGGCTCGAACATCAATCTATCGCGAGTAAAGGGACCATTACAGGCCTAGACGCTAGCATCGAATCCGCAAGTAAATGTCCATGGTATCTAGGTGCGAACAATCGAATCTACGAGTAAAGTGTCGCATTCAAGCCTTACGCGAGCATGCAATCCGCGAAGTAAATGTCCATGGTACCTAGGCACACAACATCGAATCTTTCAGTAAAGTGTTCCATTAAAGCCGATATGCGAGCCACTAATCCGCGGTAAAATTTTCCCAGGTATCTAGTTGCGAACATCGAATCTACAAGTAAAGTTGTCCATTAAAAACCTATAGCGATCATCGAATCCGCAAGTAACATGTCCATGGTAACTAGGCGCGAACACAAATCTACGAGTAAAGTGCCATTAAGCCTATAGCGAGCAATCGAATCTGCGAGTACAATTTACATGTATCTAAGGTGCGAACATCGAATCTACAAGTCAGTGTCCCATTTAAAGCCTATAACGCGAGCATCGATCCGCGAGTAAATGTCCAATGGTATCTAGCGCGCGCATCGATCTGCGAGTGAAGGGTCCATTCAAACTATCGCGATCATCAATCCGCGAGTAAAATGTCCATGTATCTAAGCGCGAACATCGTATCTCCAGTAAAGTGTCCATTAAACAGCCTATACGCTATCATCGAATCCGCGAGTAAATGTACATGTATCGAGTGCGAACATCGCATCTACCCGTAAAGTTCCATTAAAGCTAACGTGAACACGAATCCTCGTTAAAATGTACATGGTCCTAGGCTCGAACAGACCTCGTGAATCTAACGGTAAGTGTCCATTAAAGCCTATAAGCGAGCATTGAATCCGCTAGTAAAATGTCCATGGTATCTAGGTGTGAAACGACATCGAATCGACAAGTAAAGTGTCCATAAAGCCTATACGCGAGCTCGAATCCGTCAGTAAATGTCCATGGTATCTAGGTGCGAACCCATCGAATCGCGAGTAAAGTGTCCATTAAACCGATACGCGAGCAATCGAATTACGCGAGTAATGTCCATGTTTCCTAGGCACGAACATCGAATCTTCAAAGTACAGTGTCCATAAATCATATATGCGAGCATCGAAATCCGCGATTAAAATGTTCCTTGTATCTAGTTGCGAAACATCGAAATCTACAGTAAAGTTTTCCATTAAAACCTATCGCGAGCATCGAATCGCACGTAAAAGTCATGGAACTAGGCGCAAGAACATCAAATCCTACGATAAAGTGGACCATTAAAGCCTATAAGCCGAGCATCGAATCTGCGAATCTGGTCGAGAAATGTACATGGTATTCTCAAAAGGGTGGGCGAACATCGAATCTACAAGTAAAGTGTCCATTCAAGCTAATACGCGAGCATCGAATCCTGCGAGTAAAATGTCCATGGTATCTAGCGTCGAGCATCGATCCGCGAGTGAAGGGTCCATGAAAACCATAGCGAGCACGAATCCGCGAGTAAAATGTCCATGTATCTAGGCGCGAACATCGTACTACAAGTAAAGTGTCCATTAAAGGCCTAATACCGAGCATCGACCGGAGGTAAATGTACATTGTATCTAGGTGCGAACATCGAACTACAAGTAAAGTGTCCCAGTAAAGCTATAACGCGACATCGAATCCTCGAGTAAAATGTACTGTACCTCGGCGGAACCTCGAATCTACTAGTTAAGTGTCATTTAACGCCTATAATCGAGCATTGAATCCGCGAGTAATGTCCATGTATCTAGGTTCGAACATCGAATCTACAAGTAAATGTGTCCATAAAAGCCTATAAGCGAGCATTGAATCCGCGATAAAAATGGTCCATGGTAATCTAGGCCCGCACTCGAATCTACAAGTAAAGTGTGCCAATTAAAGCCTATAACGCGCGAGCATCACAGAATCGCGAGTAAAATGTACATTGTATCGAGGTGCGAACATCGAATCTACAGTTAAGTGTCCATTAAGCCTATACGCGAGCATCGCTCCGCAAGTAAATTGTCATGGTATCATGACGCTAACATCGAATCTACGAGTAAATTTTCCATTAAGCCTATACGCGAACATCGAATCCGCGAGTAAAATGTACATGGGTAACCTAGGCGCGAACATCGAATCTCGAGTCAAGTGTCCATTAAAGCCTATAGCAAGCATTTGAATCCGCGAGTAAAATGTCCATGTCTCTAGGTGCGAACATCGAATCTACAGTAAGTGTCCCTTAATGCCTATACGCGAGCATCGAATCCGGAGTAAATGTCAATGGTATCTCTAGGTGCGAACATCGAATCTACAAGTAAAGTGTCCATTAAAGCCTATACGCTAGCATCGAATCCGCAGTAAAATGTCCCTGGTATCTAGGCGCGACATCCGCATCTACGAGTAAAGTGTCCATTAAAGCCTATACCTACCATCGAATCCGCGAGTAAAATGTACATGGGACCTAGGCCGCGAACATCGAATCTACTAGTAAAGATGGTCCCATTAAGGCCTATCAGCAAGCATTGAATCCGCTAGTAAAATGTCCATGGTATCAGGTGCGAACATCGAATCACAATAAAGTTTCCATTAAAGCCTATACGCGAGCATCGAATCCGTAGTAAAATGTCCATGTATCTAGGTGCGAACATCGAATCTACAAGTAAAGTGTGCCTTAACCTATAACGCGAACATCGAATCCCGAGTAAAAGTCCATGGTATCTAGGTGCGAACATCGGAATCTACCATAAAGTGTCGCATTAAAGCCTATCCTCGACACGAATTCCGCGGTTAAAATGTCATGGTATCTAAGGTGCGAACATGCGAATCTACAAGTCAATGTCGTTAACGCCTAACACGCGAGCATCGAATCCGCGGTAAAATGTAACATGGTATCTAGGTGCGACATTCGAATCTACATAAAGTGTCCATTAAAGCCTCTACGCGATGCATCGAATCGCGAGTTAAAGGTACATGGTAATCTAGGTGCGAACATCGAATCTACAAGTAAAGTGTCCATTAAAGTTAAAGCCTATACGCGAGCATCGAATCCGCTAGTAAAATGTCATGGTATCTAGGTTGCGAACATCGATCTACAATTAAAGTGGCCATTAAACCTATTACGCGAGCATCGAATTCCGCTAGTAAAATTACCTTGTATCTAGCGCGCACTCGAATCTACAAGTAAAGTGTCCTTAAAAACCTTACGCGAGCATCATATCCGCGAGTAAAATGTACTGTACCTAGGCACGAACAATCGAATCTACAAGTAACGTGTCCATTACAACCTATCGGCGAGCCTCGATCCGCGAGTACAATGTACATGGTACCTAGGCACGAACATCGAATCTACAAGTAAAAGTTGGTCCATTAAAACCTATACGCGCCATCGATCGCGAGTAACATGTCCATGTTAACTAGGCGCTAACTCAAATCACGAGTAAAGTGACCATTAAAGCTTAATCGACACCCGAATCCGCAGTAAATGTCACATGGTATCAGGTGCTAACATCGAATCTACAAGTAAAGTGTCCATAAAGCCTCAACGCAGCAAATCGAATCCGCGGTAAAATGTCCAATAGGTATCTAGGCCGAGCATCGAAATCCGCGAGTGAAGGGTCCATCAAACCTATATACGCGAGCATCGAATCCGCTAGTAAAATGCCCTGTATCTAGGCGCGAACATCGAATCTAAACGAGTAAAGTGGTCCATTAAAACCTTTATAAGCAAGCATCGCATCCCGATTAAAATGTCCATGGTATCTGGCGCGAACATCGAAGCTACAAGTAAAAAGTGTCCACTAAAGCCTATAAACGCTGCAATCGAATCCGCGAGTAAAATGTCATGTCACCTAGTGCGCGACATCGAATCTACGAGTCAAGTGTCCATTAAAGCCTATACGCTAGCATTGAATCGCGAGAATGTCCATGGTATCGAGTGCGGAACATCGAATCTACAAAGTAAGAGTACAATAGAATTTTTCGAATGTCCTGGATATTGGAACGTGTTTCCCCAGACCATTTCCCAGGCCACAGCTTTACATTACTTTACCATGGATATTTTTAATTGTATTTCATTAGAACTTTCGAACATTTGACTCCATACTTTAATGGTTCCATTAGTTCGAAAGTTCGTAAAAAACGGACCCGAACTTTTCAAAAGTACTTGCATCTCTCTACTATTTATTAATGTAATTACATCTAAAAAAGTTTTTTTTAAGGACCTCCTTCTAACTTTAGTAATGGGAATCATAACACTGTGGCCTCTCAAATAATCATAAAAAAAAACCACCTGTCCTGCTCTGAACCACTTAATGACCCTGGCATTAGTTTTTAAAGAACAAATTATTTTCAATGTGAGTCCATGTGACAAATTTAAGGAGACTAAACCCTCATTTTTACACTCCATAAGAAATAATCAACCTGTAAATCCCCACTACAGTAAATAGCATTAAAGTAAATGTACCGCCTGACGAACTGGATGAAATAATGTATGTACAGTGACCTGGCCACACCCCTGCCCTCAGTCACATGCTCCCTTTCCCATTCTGGCTGTAAAAGGATTGGCTAGAGGTTATCCAGTGGGTGTGACAACTGTTCCTGCAGTATCTAGGACTGAGCATGCATAAAGAACATGCTCAGTGACCAAACCCCTGTTGATACTGGGATCGTGGGAAATAAAGCATCACCCCTTTTTCCCACACCAATGCAATGACATTTTTCCTTTCAGTCACAACCTGTACCAAATGTGCAAATCCGATCTACAAACAATTACAAAGATATTTAAAGTTCGCACCAATTCCTACAGACCTGCTATGCCAACCAGAAGACTTGTACTAAACACTTCTCCTTGACTACATTGCATCAAAATTATCCTTAGAAGCAAATTGCAATAAATCTGTGACCTTTTGTTTTCTAGAACTATTTGTAGAAACTCATCCAGCTTTTTATTAAACTGACCAATGAACCTGCCATAACAACGTCCACTGGAAGACAGTTCCATAGCTTTACCGTTCTCACAGTGACAAACCCTTTACCAACTCTACTTTATGTATCAATCCCAGTAACTTGTAACATTCCTTGTTTGTAGAAACTCATCCAGCTTTTAACCTGCCATAACAACGTCCACTGGAAGACAGTTCCATAGCTTTACCATTCTCACAGTGACAAACCCTTTACCAACTCTACTTTATGTATCAATCCCAGTAACTTGTAACATTCCTTGTTTGTAGAAACTCATCCAGCTTTTTATTAAACTGACCAATGAACCTGCCATAACAACGTCCACTGGGACCTATACGCGAGCATCGAATTTGCGAGTAAAATGTCTATTAAACCTATACGCGAGCATCGAATCCGCGAGCAAAATGTCTATTAAACCTATACACGAGCATCGAATCCGCAAGTAAAATGGCCATGGTATCTAGGGCGCGAACGCGAGCATCAAATCCATGAGTAAAATGTCCATGGTATCTAGAGCGCGAACGCGAGCATCAAATCCGCAAGTAAAATGGCCGTGGTATCTAGGGCGCGAACGCGAGCATCGAATCATCGAGTAAAATGTCTATGGTATCTAGGCGCGAACGCGAGCATCGAATCCACGAGTAAAATGTCCATGGTATCTAGGCGCGAACGCGAGCATCGAATCCGCGAGAAAAATGTCCATGGTATCTAGGCGTGAACGCGAGCATCGAATCCGCAAGTAAAATGTCCATGGTATCTAGGCACGAACGCAAGCATCGAATCCGCGTGTAAAGTGTCCATTAAAACCTATATGCGAGCATCGAATCCACGGGTAAAATGTCCATGGTATCTTGGCACGAACGCAAGCATCGAATCCACGAGTAAAGTGTCCATTAAAACCTATACACGAGCATCGAATCCGCGAGTAAAATGTCCATGGTACCTAGGCGCGAACATCGAATCTACGAGTAAAGTGTCCATTAAAGCCTATAAGCAAGCATTGAATCCGCGAGTAAAATGTACATGGTATCTAGGTGCGAACATCGAATCTACAAGTAAGAGTAAAATAGATTTTTCGAATGTCCTGGATATTGGAACGTGTTCCCCAGCCATTTCCCAGGTCCCACAGCAATTTACATTACGTTACCATTGTATTTTAATTGATTTCATTAGAACTTTTCGAACTATTTGACTCCCATGACTTTAATGGGTCCATTTAGTTCGAAAGTTCGAAACGGACCGAACTTTCAAAAGTACTGCCATCTCTACTATTTATTAATGTAATTAAATTCTAAAAAGTTGTTTTTAAGGACCTCCTTCTAACTTTTTAATGGAATCATAACCATGGCCTCTCACAATAATATACCGTCTGCTCTACCACATAATGAACCCTGGCATTAGTTTAAAGAACAAATTATTTTCAATGTAGAGTCCATGTGACAAATTAAAGGAGAACTAAACCCTCATTTTACACTCCATAATAATAATAAACTGTAAAACCACTACAGTAAATAGCATTAAAGTAAATGTAACCGCCTGAAGAACTGGATGAAATAATGTATGTACAGTGACTGGCCACACACCCTGACCTAGTCACATGCTCCTTGCCCATTCTGTCCTGTAAAAGGATTGGCAGAGGTTATCCAGTGGGTGTGACCAAACTGTTCCTGCAGTATCTTAGGACTGAGCATGCATAAGAACATGCTCAGTGACCACACTGTGTGATACTGGGATCTGGGAAATAAAGACAAAACCCCATGTTTCCCAACACCAATGCAAATGACATTTTTCCTTTCACACCTGTACCAAATGTGCAAATCCGATTCTACAAACAATTACAAAGATATTAAATGCGCACCAATTCTACAGAACCTGCTATGCAAACACAGAAGACTTGGTACTAAACACTTCTCCTTGACTCCAATTGGCAATCAGAATTATCCTTAGATCAAATTGCAATAAATCTGTGACCTTTTTTCTAGACGAAAACCCATGCAGTGCTTTCATATTATTTGAACAAGGTTTGCACTTTTGCTATAAGGGTCTACACTGACATTTATTCACAACTAAGCCTTAATCATAAACTCAAGTGTACTGCGTACCAGTCACATTTACTAAGGTATTAGCACATAAATAACACTTATTGACGATACGAACTTCAATACCAAACTAAAGTAGGAAGAGGTGACTCAAGGATAAATCAACCATCTTATTTATTACCAACCCTCTGTATTTATTTCCAGCTGGAGTGTGAAAACGTTTATAATCCACGTTGGGCATTTTGCATCAACAGATTAAAGTGATCACCAATGATCCGTATTACAGCCTCCTACTCAGAACCACCCAACACTCGGGATATTGTCAGCTTTTTATTGTAAGGTGCTTATGCAAGAAGAGGTACAAACTTTTGCCTGAGCTATAAATCTATGGCAACCAACCAGATGTCGGCTTTTTATGGTTTACTGTAGTTAGATAACGTTCCGATTGGCTGTTGCAGATTACCAGCACAGGAAAACCTTGTACCTTTGATTTTTTTTTTTATTTGGGGGAAAAAAACTTTTAATCACACACAGATTAAGAAGAGTCCAGACAAAAAGAAGAAGCCTGTGCAGATTGAAGAAGGACACATTCGGTGAGGAGACCAGGACTAGAGCAGTCAGAGGCACAGGCAGTATGCTGAAGATGTAAGTGGTACACGGGACATGGTAACTTACGTGCAGCGCGGACCACTTACATTATCAGTGCCTCCTGAGTGCATCCCCACCAGACATAGAGAATGGAGGATTTAAGCCTCCCGAATCGTCAGCCCTCATTCTTCAGCCAGTAAGGATATTCTTGCCAACTAAAGGAGAACTAAACCCAATTTTTTATACTCCAGAATCTGAAAACAACTTCCCTATAAAACACCAATAAACTATAAAATGAGACTTAGTAAACTCTGTTAAAGTAAATCAAAGCCTGTTAAGAACTGGATGAAGTATCTGTGTGTATGTGCAGTGTCAGACCACACCTCTGACCGCACACATGCTTCCTGCTTTATCTGTCTGTAAAAGGATTGGCTAGAGATTATTAATGGGTGTGGACCAACTGTAACAAGTTTCGCCATAGCTAAGGACTGAGCATGAGCAGAACATATAGTCGTTGACCAAACTGTGTGATACTAGAATGCTGAGAAGTAAAGCACAAAACCATATGTTATTTTCCCAGCGCCCGTATCAAAATGAGAGGTAAGACACAGATTACTGGTTTTATATCAAGGTGTTCTGCCTTTGGTTAAGTGTTGTTCTGTGGCTTTAGTTGCCCTTTAATTTACCATTAGGGATATTCTTGTGTATGGGGGGGGGGGGGTTTAGGGGTGGGCTAATAAGTCTGTAAAGTGGAGGGTGGTAGTGGGGGGTTAGAAGAAGTTTGTGGCACTTTAATAAGTGCATTTTATTAGGTAAATATTATTTTATTATGGGGGCCAAATGAACTTGTCACTCCAGATGTTTAGAAACCTACAACTTCAGCATCCAAAGCATCCTGGGAGCCCAGAAGGAGGTTCATGACCGAATACATCCGTGAGTTCCATATGGATCATATAATATTGTTATTCTCTGATTGCCATGATTATCATCACAGTTGGCCAATACACATATTCCCTTTTCTCTCTTATTAAGTGTGACTTTGTATACTTAATAAGGCTGGGGTACACACAAGCCAACAGATATTTCCGTGTATTGGTCGGTTGGGCCGAAAAAACCTAGGTGATTTCGTCAGTGGCAGTGAACACTGTGGTCCATAGGAGACATTTGCTGAGGCCGACCACTTTATACCAGCGAAAATGTGTCCGTGTGTCCCAGCCTAACGCTCTGTTTACTGATAAATCCACATTTACACTACTTTACCATTAGTGTCTTTTAAAGTCACAGCTGTGACACAACACACCACACACCACACACACACACACACACAAATATATATAATTAGCTATACAACCACCTCCATGATTTTCTAATGTCCCTATTCACGCTCACTAAGCTCCATTACAGTGTAGGTGGTACGTAATACATGTATATAACCCAGTCTCAGCACAATCACCTCAGGCAGCTGCAGGTTAATATTGATACAGATCTTATGCTGCTGTCAATCACAGGACATATGGATACATTTTGAAACATACAAATGCTGCTTCTCACTCACAGCTCAATTAACAATGTAACAATCTATATAACACTCTATGTAACAATCTATATAACAGTCTATGTAACAGTCTATGTAACAGTCTATATAACAATCTATATAACAATCTATGTAACAGTCTATATAACAGTCTATGTAACAATCTATGTAACAATCTATATAACAATCTATGTAACAATCTATGTAACAGTCTATGTAACAGTCTATATAACAATCTATGTAACAGTCTATGTAACAATCTATGTAACAGTCTATGTAACATCTATGTACAATCTATAACAGTCTAGTAACAGTATGTAACAGTCTATGTAACAGTCTATGTAACAATCTATGTAACAGTCTATGTAACAGTCTATGTAGCAATCTATATAACAGTCTATGTAACAGTCTATGTAACAGTCTATGTAACAATCTATATAACAATCTATGTAACAATCTATATAACAGTCTATGTAACAGTCTATGTAACAGTTATGTAACAGTCTATGTAACAGTCAATGTAACAGTCAATGTAACAGTCTGTAACAGTCTATGTAACAGTCTATGTAACATTCTACGTAACAATATACGTAACAATCTACGTAACAGTATTGGACACCAGGATAGGTAGAACAGCAGACTGCATGAGCAGACAAAAAGGGGGATTCCAGGCACCGGAATCCCCCCTAAACACGCCCCTGGGGAGTTATAGTTCCCAAACATCTGGAGTATCATGGATAGTTGGTTACTGGATTCTGTTATTCATGTTCATTTTCTAATCATTTTTTCTAATTACAGGTTTGCATTAGTGTTCATATTTTCTACCCTCAGTTATACTCAGGTGGTTATATTCGAGTAATTTAATCTACACTTGGTGTATTTATATAATTATAGGATATTCCTCACCCCATTTGATCTACCTAAAAATGCTGTGGTAACTGAGAATCTAGGTGTGGTTATAGCCTGATAAGATTGGTGTAATTATATTATCATTTATAGGATTTTGTGTAAAATATAAAATTTGAAAACTCTAGTTTATATTATGTAAAATATAAAGATGCGTGGAAAGGGGTGGGGTTTAAAAAATGAAGACGTGGCACGGATATTACACAGCTCCCACCTTTTTATTATTTCAAATATAAAGGGGGTGTGGCCTGAGGGAGTGATTTAAAAATTTTGCTCCACGCGTAGTGGGGACTGATATTTCCTTAGCCATCCCTATTCAAAAAGTCAACTCCGCCCCTGTATCGAAACTGTAAAGGTAGCACACAGGTAAGAATAAATGGGATACGGAAGATAATACTTAGAGTAAATGAGCAAAGTCAATAAAAACTTGGTAATCCAAATGGAAAATATGACAAAACCCAAAATGATAGTCCAAGTGGTAGCCAATATACAGTCCAGTTGGCTAATGATGTATCCTGTTTATGGTAAAATGTCAAACTGGTGGGTGAGTCATTGCCCTATATTATTCCCTCTCCTGAATCGGAGAATGGTTGGTCCCTAGAGGGAGTGTTTGTCCTTCCCTGGGAGGTGTATCCTGCTTTACAGGAGGGAACTTGGGGGCGATGCAATATTTTTTTCCGACGCAGTTACCTGCCCGAGTTCCCGCGATGCAAAAATCCTGTGCGAGATTTTGTACATCGGGGATCTCTGCCAGGTAAGTGCGCGTAACGCCTCTATTCAGTGACGTATAAGTTTCGCGCACATGGTTAGCGCAAAACTTTACTAAGGGCGGTTTGCATCGCCTGCGCCACGCTATTTCCGAGCATTCTCGGAAATGGCGCAGGCAATGCAAACTCAGTGTAAAAACCCACGGTAACCTGATGATACATCGGATTGCGTGGGTTTACATGACTTGGGCATTTTGCGCCCATATTGCATCGCCCCCTTTAAGTCCTTATTTCCCCTCTAGTCTATACTACACGTACCGTACATATCACATACCAACTATAACAGTTTTGTGATTCGCTAATTTTTACAATCCAAAAGATACCAAACATGATATATTTACCAGTTCGTATGACCAAGAATTAAAATATCTTAAGTTCCCCTTGTGATACCAACCATAATATATATATAACTGGCATCTGTTTTTTAGCTTTGTTAAGGCAGAAGCCCCCTGTGGGAAAGGTGAAGTTCTGTTTCGGTTGTGTATTTGACAGTGAGTTAGATCCTAACAAATGGAGATTGGAGAATTCCTAAACCAAGAAGCTGTGTTAACCCTTTGAGTGCCTCTGGGCTGGAATAGGTGGGAGCTGCCATATTGATTGACATGTAATGGGAAACAAATGGGAAATTAGTGCTGCCATTATGGGAGTTGAAATGCCACTCACAGTCGTGGATAATTACCACTTATTAAAACATGAGTGGGACTCAGAGTTCATTCCTGTATAAAGTGTAATGTAGGCACGGTGGTACAGTGCTTAGCACAGTGGCGCTCTCATATTGTAAATTGATAAATAAATGAAAGCCAGTCAGACTAACATATTGTTGTATTCAATTAGATCAACTGGACTTGAAATGTAGTTCTTGAAGACGTTTCGCTAGTCACCGACTGGCTTTCTCAATTCAGAATGACTTGTACAAGAATCTGTGGCAATTATGTACCCTGGAAAATCCCAATTAGCATATCACAGCCAGGTGTTAAGAGGGTTGTGATTAGATAGTGGCTAAGAGGTGTTATAGGAACGCCCAGAGTAAGGTGTTAAAACAGCATTAACACCTGCGGGGTATGCTAATTGGGATTTTCCAGGGTACATAATTGCCACAGATTCTTGTACAAGTCATTCTGAATTGAGAAAGCCAGTCGGATATGACTAGCGAAACGTCTTCAAGAACTACATTTCAAGTCCAGTTGATCTAATTGAATACAACAGATATACCATGACCTGGATGAATGAGAACCTTCACAAGCATAAGTCAGACTAAACAACTTTTACAACACTGACAATAACTGTTACATACTGTATTTATATGTCAAAACACTTTTCATGTAGTAGGTAGAGGAGATGTCCGAACTTCTCAAAATCCGGTCCGTTCGCGAACGGGATAAATCCGCTGCGGATCTGGGTTCGGATCCGCAAACGGCCATCGCTAGTGGTAGGAAAATAGTGTCATTTTTATTTCTGTACAACTGTGATTTTATAATAATGCTAAAAAGAGGATTTCTCCTATAGATAGGTTGTGTTATTCCATGCAAAGGAAAACAAACACAAATAAATAGTATCCACAAAGGCAGTGGGTAAAAGGTAAATGCAGGAAAACAAGGATCAAGTATTAATAGGCAAATCAACTTTTGGACGAAGGGTCATGGGATGCTACACAACTTATCTTGTACCCTCTATATGGACACAGAACTCCTCAGTGACTTATTATCCTTATAATTACAGTATGTGGGCTAAAGTTCTAAGCGGAGTGCCTCAGGGTTCTGTACTGGGGCCGCTTCTGTTTAATCTGTTTTATAAAGACTTAGAAGGGGGCATTGAAAGCAAGGTCTCTGTGTTTGATGATGACACTAAATTATGCAGAGCTTTGGAAACTTCAAATGATGTGCAAGTGCTGCAAGCAGACCTAGATAGATAGATTATCAAAATGGGCAACAGAATGGCAGATGAGATTCAATGTAGATAAATGTAAGGTGATGCATTTGGGATTTATAATCCTGTGCCATCTACACCATAAATAACTCTGTGTTAAGTTCATCTGTAATGGAAAAAGATTTGGGGTTCTGGTAGATAACAGACTTAGCTGTAGCAAACTATGCCAGGTAGCAACAGCTAGAGCTAGCAAGATATTGTCTTGTATAAAGGGGGAATAGATTCAAGAGAGCAAAATATTATTCTCCCTCTTTACAAGGCACTGGTAAGGCTCATTTGGAATATGCGGTGCTGTTTTGGAATCCCACTACAAAAGGGACATCTTGGAAATTGAGGCAGTTCAGAGAAGGGCAACTAATTAATAAGGGGAATGGAGGGCTTGAATGCAGGCAGATTAGACAAGTTAGGGTGTTTACATTGGAGAAGCGGGCGGTTGGTGGGGGCACGATAGCCTTGTACAAATATATTAATGGCCCATACAATGAGCTCTCTGGTGCATTGTTCACTAATAGGTCAAATCAGAGGACACATGGACATCCTTTAAGGTTGGAAGAAAAGAAGTTTCATCTTCAGGTTAGGAAAGGTTTCTTTACTTGAGAACGGGTGAAACTGTGGAACTGTCTTCCAGCAGATGTGGTTAATGGCAAGTTCATTGAAAACTTTAAAAAAGGCCTGGGATAAGTTTCTAAAACTAAAAAATATTGAGATTACTGGTATTAATACAACATAGATTGGTTGATCTAGGGATACTTCCGATGCCGTTTGGAGTCAGAAGGAAATTTTCCCCCTTTTTAGTGGGTTTTTGCCTTCCTCTGGATCAACTGTTAGGTAGGGTTAAAAAAAAAAAAAAAAAAAGAATAGGTTGGAATTGATGGACGTAGTCTTTATTCAACCTTAATTACTATGTTACTATTATCCCTTATAATACATGAGTGGACATAGAACTCCTTGTGACTTCTAATTTCCTTATAATTTCACAGTAGGGGGTGCATTATCCCATATAATACATGAGTGGTACCCAGAGTTCCCTGTATAACTAGTCTGTATCCTTGTACCTTTATATGGACATAGGACTCCTCAGTGACTTTAATCCTTATAATTTACAGTAGGGGTGCATTATCCCATATAATACATGAGTGGTACCCAAAGTTCCTGTATACTCAGTCTGGTCCTTGTACTTTATATAGACACAGAGAACTCCTCAGTGACTTCTAATACCTTATAATTACAGTAGGGATACATTATCTCTTATAATACAGAGTGGTACCCAGAGGTTCCCTGTATACGTTAGTCTGTGTCTTGTACCTTTATATGGACATGGAACCTCAGTGACTTCTAATATCCTTATAATTACAGTAGGGGATAATTATCCCTTATAATACATGAGTGGTACCCAGAGTTCCCTGTAAACTTAGTCGTGTCCTTGTACTTATATGGACATAGAACTCCTTAGTGACTTCTAATATCCTTATAATTGACAGTAGGGGACCACATTACTGTCACAACCCCACACCCTGGTCTTGTACCCACTTTTGGAAAAAAATGTACTCCAACTAATGAAAATTGGAATTAAACAGACAGGAGATGGACGGGTAGTGAACATAAATACAGCAAACACTAAAAATATCTTAATATTTATACGGTAAACTGCCACCACTAGAGATGGACGAGAACTCCAACCTCGAACTCGAATTCAAGTCAAACTAACAAAGTCCGAACGGACTCGGACTTCTGGAACTATCCCAGACTAGGATTTTTCTGACTTTCTGGACTTGCAGCTGTATTTTCGACTAATTATCGAAAAAGTGATCATTATCGAATTACAGGGCGTTTATTAACATGGACAGATCTGTTCCGCTAAACCCTAGAATGTATCTTTCGATAACCCTCAATTTATGGCTCTATTTTTTGCCCGCTCAAGTTTTGGTGATAGTGACATGTTCCCCAGACCATTTCCCAGGTGCCACAGCCATTTACAGTAAGTTACCATTGTTAGTTAAGCTGTAATATCACCCGGACTTTTGAACTATCACTCTCCATAGACTTTAATGGGTCCGAATTTGAACTTTCGAACTTTTACGAAAGTTTAAAAAATGGACCAAACTTCTCTAGCCACCACATTTCAGACAGGGAAATGACCTGTAAACTATATCTAAGGGATTATACACACCCCTAACTCTAAAGATCCTGTTAGTAAAAGATTATCCACCCCTATCACTCTATACACAGATCTTTATATCCCATAGGCAGATTTTATGTAAGGGAAGGCTAAGCCGTCCCAAATTAAATCTGGGCCAAAGAAAGAAAGGCACTCTCGGGACTCACAAACAAGTTGCCGAAATGGCCATGGTACGGGCCGTCCTCAGGATGGCCGAAATGCATTGATCCTATCCGTACACATCGTGCAACTTGTTTGGGAAGTCCCGAGAGTGCCCTCACTGCAGACCACGTTTGTTTTATACACGACTATTGGAGGTTACAGCACCAGGGCAGTATGTTTAGCAAGGGAGTGCGGACATTTTAGGAAGTATATATATATTAATATTATATATATATATAACCAGTTCTGGTACTCAGGACTTGGAATTCTGGAGCTTGTATTATCCTATGGAAACTAATGCAAGGAGGTTCATTGCGATTGAATCTTTAGTTACCCTTTACATTTCATAGAGAAAGGTTGATTCAGCATTATTTATTTTGAAGTAATTGATTTTTCCACCCTGTTGGTATTATTGAGGAAACCTTTCTGAAAGAGACCATATTGGTTAGAAGAAGTTCACCAACAATTTGGAGCCATGTTGAATTTCTTTTCTGTAAAAACCCAATTAAAAAATGCCTTCCCTTTAAGCAAGAAGGAATTACCTTCCCCTTTAAGCAAGAAGGAATTACCTTCCCCTTTAAGCAAGAAGGAATTACCTTCCCCTTTAAGCAAGAAGGCATACTTCCCTAAGCAAGAAGGAATTACTTCCTCTTAAGCAAGAAGGAATTACTTCCCCTTTAAGCAAGGAGGAATTACCTTCCTCTTTAAGCAAGAAGGAATTACCTTCCCCTTTAAAGGGTATGTCCACCCCTAAAATAGGTTTTTTTAATTTGCTCCCCATGTCCCCAGCCCCAACCGCATGTTTTTCTTTTCAAAAAGCTCCCCAAACTCTTACTACCTCCCCTCAATCCTCCGCCGCATGCCGGCCCTCTGCTTGCGAGAATGCAAGCAGAGGGGGCGGGACCGGCAGTCGCGTCTGTGATTGGCTGAGCCAATCACGACGCGGCTGCCGGTCATTCAGTGCGCGGAAGAAAAGCGGAGAGGTAAGTAAGAGTTTGGGGAGCTTTTTGAAAAAAAAAAACATGCGGTTGGGGCTGGGGGACATGGGGAGCAGTATTAAGGGGGTTTACGCTAGGGGGAGGGATAGAGAACGGGAGGAGAGGGAGGGAGAGGGAGGGGGAGGGAGGGGGGGGGGAGAAGGGCTGCAGTGCGCATGGCAAATATCTCCGGAGGCTAGATAGCAGGCAGAGACCTGCTATCCTCCTGGTAGTTAGTTTGAGACTTGGGGGGGGGGTTTACAGGAGAAACCCTATGGAGCTGGGATGTGAGGGAAGGATTAAACTAACACTACATGGTGGGGCCAGTAGTTGGGGGGATTATAGTTTTGGGGGTGGACATGCCCTTAAGCAAAGAAGGAATTACCTTCCTCTTTAAGCAACGGAAGGAATACCTTTCCCTAAAAGCAAGAAGGAATTACCTTCCCCTATAAGCAAGAAGGAATTACCTTCCCCTTTAAGCAAGAAGGAATTACCTTCCCCTATAAGCAAGAAGGAATTACCTTCCCCTTTAAGCAGGAGGAATTACCTTCCTCTTTAAGCAAGAAGGAATTACCTTCTCTTTAAGCAAGAAGGAATTACCTTCCTCTTAAGCAAGAAGGAATTACCTTGCCCTTAAAGCAAGAAGAAGGAATTACCTTCCTCTTTAAGCAAGAAGGAATTACCTTCCCTAAAGCAAGAAGGAATTACCTTCCCCTAAAGCAAGAGGAATTACCTTCCCTAAAGCAAGAAGGAATTACCTTCCCTATTAAGCAAGAAGGAATTACCTTCCCCTATAAGCAAGAAGGAATATCCTTCCCCTATAAGCAAGAAGGGATTACCTTCCCCTTTAAGCAAGGAGGAATGACTTACTCTTAAGCAAGAAGGAATTACCTTCCTCTTTAAGCAAGAAGGAATTACCTTCCTCTTTTAAGCAAGAAGGAATTACCTTCCCTAAAAGCCAAGAAGGAATTACCTTCCCCTATAAGCATGAAGAATCTACCCTTCCCCTTAAGAGAAGGAATTACCTCCCCTATAAGCAAGAAGGGATTACCTTCCCCTTAAGCAAGGAGGAAATACCTTCCTCTTTAAGCAAGAAGGAATTACCTTCCTCTTAAGCAAGAAGGAATTACCTTCCTCTTTAAGCAAGAAGAATTACCTTCCTCTTTAAGCAAGAAGGAATTACCTTCCCTTTAAGCAAGAAGGAATTACCTTCCTCTTTAAGCAAGAAGGAATTACCTTCCCCTAAAAGCAAGAAGGAATTACCTTCCCCTATAAGCAAGAAGGAATTACCTTCCCCTTTAGCAAGAAGAATTACCTTCTCTTTAAGCAAGAAAGAATTACCATTACTTCCCTATTAAGCATGAAGGAATTACCTTCCCCTTAAGCAAGAAGGAATTGCCATCCCCTTAAAGCAAAGAATGGATCACCTTCCCTAAAAGCAAGAAGGAATTAACTTCCCCTATAAGCAAGAAGGAATTACCTTCTCCTTTAAGCAAGAAGAATTACCATTACCTTCCTTAAAGCTGAAGGATACTACCCCCTTAAGCAAGAAGGAATTTACCATCCCTTAAAGCAAGAAGGGATCACCTTCCCCTATAAGCAAGAAGGAATTACCTTCCCTTTAAGCAGAAGGATCTTAAATCACCTCCTTTTTTTCTCCTCTTATTTCCCCCCCCCTTCTCTTTAACTCTCACCACCTTCTCCCGTCTTTCACATACGAATAGATTCCTGTGCTAATTCCATCCCCCATTGAAGAATAAAATAAGGATTATACTAATGCGTAACTGACACCCTTTCTGACTCCTCCACATCACGTCCGAACTATTTTTCAATATCCTCCCTTTTCCACACATTGAAGAAGGGAGGAGCTTTGAAAACTGTCAGTTAATACATGAGTATAATTTTATTATTAAAAATCCTCAGTCTTTCATGTATAAAGATATCCTACATCAAGTTCTCAAATACAATACCGAGGGATAACAGGGTAAAATTCAAGGTGCTTCCACCTTTGTTTAACCAATTCAGCCACAGACATAAAAGCCTCAAACCAAAGTTATTTTTAGGCAGTGCAACCCACTGGGACTCTCGATTCTGTGCATGGAAAAATACAGAATTCTAACCCCTCGATTTCGTCATTAGGGAAAGTTTTTTGAATTGCAAACTAATGAATATGTGTAGTTATCGAAAGTGGAATGGGAGGAAGCTAGAAATTAGTTACCAAGTCGAAGAAAGTTATGTTATTCCAAGTATGGACCCCCAGACCAGACCATTTCCAGGTCCCAGGAGCATGTAAAAGTAAGTTACCAGAAGTCAAAGTTGGTCGGAAGTTGAAATATCTAAAAATTGGAAACGGATTTTAAAAAGTTTCAGCTATTTCTTCTAACAACCAAACACAGAAAAAATGATCCCTTACATGTTAAATCATGCATATATCTTAGACCTTTTATTTTTTAATTTACGTAATTTCCTATTGAGAGTAGAGACATCACATACAGGAGCTACTGCTAACCCATTCTAGCAAAATCTTTCCAGATCGAAATTTAAATTTTAGATTGTTTACTTTCCATTTTCTAATTTTAAATGGTGATTCTGAATGGTGGATATTTTAAATTTTCGATAAGTCCGACTTCGGAATTTCCGGAATCGTGGATTTTCTAGCCAACCAGGAACACATCTCTATTGAATGAGTATTTTATATTTTCACAGGAAAAAACATTATTTTTATTTTACATTTTGGCAGATGACTTTTCTGAGTTATTTTCTCATCATTCCTACATTTAACTAATAGCAATGATGTTTTTTCACTAAGAGTATTTGCATGAATGGGTGTTCTAACTTTTAATATAGTGACAGGCGAAACCATAGCATAAACATCATTTCTGTCTGCTTGATTTGCGACAGTAAGTTTCTACTTCTTGATATTTAAAGAGAAAAAAACAACATACAAGGAGAATTTTTGACTAAAACACATTTTTTTCCTGCCTTTTAGCAGAAATGCCTGACTAAGACTCTGTATCACTAGCTTTTCAAAGTAATTTCCTAACGGGTAACCACCTGTAGAGTCAGCAAAAGTTTTCACTACAGTAGGATTTCCTGTCACTTCCTGTACCCCTCCTATCTACCATGGGTTACTGCTGCTCTGAATTCTTCACTAGGGTTAAAGTCAGGAACGGTACAAGAAAGCTAGGTGGGGGGGGGGGGGTCCGGTGAGAATTAACTGACCTTATTTAGTTGTATCTCTTATCATTTAGAAGCGGCTCACAAGTAAAATCATAGGGTATTATTGAGTATACATAGTTTATCTTTCCCTTGGCTAATACATACTTTCACACTATTATTCCTTTTGTTCACAATTCTCCCCATGTTCGATTATTCTGTCTTTCTGACATTTACGGGCAAATGTCAATTTCAATGCTTATATTCACTGATAATAATCATTGTAATGTATAATGCCAGTGCATGGCAATTCCCCTGTTATATATTCGCAGACAGTGATTCCAGCATCGATCAAGCTTGACAGTGTTCCAATCACACTTGGTATCAAATAATTATCATAATCGCAATAATAAAGAATATATACATTCATCTCATGAAGCCTTTTGTTAAATCACTCCTCTTGACGTGAGCGTTGCCTTTTTGTGCCTTTGCTTTTTTTTAATGCAATATAGGACAAGTTACACCACGGAGGCCGCTCTAAACAGAGAATATGAGTAATTCAATGAAATGTTTATTTCCCAGCCATGTTTAAGGCTTCATCTTTAATGGACAATAAAAGTAAAAAATAAAATCACATCTGAAATTTAGTGGAATCTATTTGTGTAAAATAGCATTCAACGGTAAATGCCTATACGATGAATAAACACTTTTTCTGTGAATAAACTGTCCTTGTAGCATGAGTCGAGTGTGGTCTCTCTGATTGGATAACCAGCCTGAATTATCAGTATGCTAACCAATAAACAATATTACTCGTGCCATCAAATTCCCAAGGTCAAGACTCAAAACAGAATTGTACATTGGCAGAGAGTTGGTGGCGATACCCCCACCTTTATTCGGCATGGTTTCTTTATTTTGACATAACTGGCCTACTTGACACCTCTGTTGAACCAATCATGGTCCTTGCCAAGATGTTGTACTATACATGTGTACAATGATTGCAAAGAAAAGCAATAATCTGAACCACGGTAGCTTTATAGAATTGTTCCTGAAGCGACGTGGGCCATAACCCATTTAAGGAGCTTTAGCAAAGAGAATAGAATTTGGTGCAATGGTTGTAGTAAAAACTGATTTCTATATCAATTAATTGCTTTTTTTTTTATCCTTTAAAGCGGCAAAGCAATGTATATCTCATAAGCACAAGTAAACAATATGGTTTTGTAACAAAAAAACTGCAAAGATCTTAGAAATTCCTTTTCTTTCAAAAAATCTAACCTTTTCTAAAATAATAGTAAGGGACTCTTTCAAATGGAAGGTATTGTTCATCTGTACCGGAATTATTGAATTGAATAGACTTACTGATGTATTTTTATAATCATAGAAAAGGCTTTTCGTTTCCAATCCAGATTGTAAAAAGGTCACGGAGATCACTTGGAATGAGAGGTAACGCAGATAGAACATTAATCCTAGATAATATATGGGTTATGTATTAAATATAGGTTCCTACAGTATAGAACGCATGGGACTCATGACACTGTATGTTACGTATGTTTAAATTAGAATCAGCCACCAAATATTCTAAATCTTAAAACCACACAGACCACACAGCTAACAGTTATACAGTAATTAAAGGGCATATACCCTTAAAGGGAAGTCAGCCCCAAAATGAAAACTTACATACAGGTAAATCACTCCAAAACCCTAACGGTAATAGTTTGAAATGGGAAATATATAAGTCTAACCTGAAATCCTGCACAATGTCATGTTGCCCCAGTTTCTGATTCATGAGTTCTTCCAGTTAGTAAAATGTCAGTATGGATTTGACAGGTTGACATCACAGCCAATGACTGAATGTTAATCCCCTGTCTGCCTCTTCTGAGCATGCCAGGCTCAGTAAAGGTTTTAATTCTCAGTGCCATGAGGGACTCCAGAAGCATACAGGAATACAGTAATGAATTCATAGGACAAAACTATGTTATCAACATATTTGAAAGAGGCCATTCTTTCTAAAGATGTTTAAGAGCGGTGGAGTTGACCTTTAAAACAAAACAACGTTTGGCATATGTCTGTACCTGACCGAAACCCAACTGATACATTCAGCACATATTAGATGTATTATTTAACCATGATATTTAAGGAAATTATGGTCCCATTCTGGCAGAATAAGCTGGCTCCTCCCCCATGCAGTCATCAAGGCCTCTGAAGCGACATCACAATCAATGACTCCCCTGCTGCCTCTCTGCACATGCTCAAGTTGATAAAAAGCTCATTGAGCAGAAGGAGGAGGCAGATACCTTTCCAGAAACAGAAAATAACTATTCATTAAATATCTTGTTACAAATACATTAAATAAACAAGGTAAAAAATAGCATTTGGGGGTTGGGGGATACTGACAAGTGATCACAGTGATTGGACCCAGTTCGCGGATCCGAATTCTGCGGCGGATTTACCTCGTTCGCGAAGGAGGAATCGCGGATTTTCCGGTTTTCGCTTCCGAACTTTCTGACGGTTTTTCGAAAATTTTCGCAAATACGAGGATTTCACGTATTTTCAAAAAGGGGAAATATGTATTTTCGAAAATTTCCGAAATTAGAGGATTTCTAGTATTTTAGAGGATTTTTTCATTTAAAGGGTTTAATGGGTCCGCTCGCGGGTTTTAAATTTCTAATTTTTTTCTAAAATTGCGGATTCTCGATGCGGACCCAGATGTTTGACGAAGTTTCGGACATCTATAGTGATCACCAGTTTTTTGTTTTAAGGGTGGACATGCCCTTTAATACAGGAGTGGGAAATCAATTGCAGCCATTGATGGACTGCCTAGAGATTCTAAGAAAGTCCCTGCGGGGGTTTTGCCTTCTAGAGACCCAACATGGAATTCTGTTAAAACCGCACATGTGTGAAACTCCTAGAACAATACCATAGCAGGTTGGTTAGCTGTATTGTTGAGTGTTTGTTGGAATATAACTAGATACGTTGTACCAGACAGATGCGGGTCTTTAATAAACCAGGACTGTGCCATAGTTGGGCCAGTAGGCCTCTTTGTCATAATGCCCTATGTTCAGATATTTCATATTAAAATAGGCACAGGCCAAAATCAGAATGTATGGTTGTCCCTGTAATTCATTTCTTTCAGTATTACCTCACCTTTCATTTACTGGACCCTTAATGAAATGTACCAAGGGTTTGCCTGGTGACTAAAAGCCTAGCTACAGACCAAATGCGTTAAACCAATGATACATTACGTCCTCATGTAGACACCTGGTGCCCATACGGTATCCTCAGATTATTACCTGTCTGGGTCTCAGAAAAGGTCACCATTATTTTTCCTTCCCCCCATTTCTATGAAATCTTCTTTGCAGTTATTGCTTTAATTTTAATAAAATTGGTTCCCGGGGGTATTTCAGTCTCGAGCCTCTGTTATTTGAGTAAAGTATGCATTATTCTATGTAAATTTTGGAAGCTGATCTGTAGTTCTTGGCAGGAATGTATAAATGGTTGACAGTAATTATAGCTGTCCTTGAGTGTTTTTTCATAGAGTTTCAACCGGATTGGACGACTGTAGTAGAGACCCAGTTGTGATACAAGATGGTGAACGAGGGGGCCTGAAAGTTCTACCAAAAAAATGAAATTGGCAGTTCTGCTTTGTACAAAGTTATTAAAGGGACGTTGGTTAAATATAGTTATATAGTTTTACAAAAATTGATAACATTTAGCCCAGAGTAGCGAGACCTTTTCTTACCTTCTATTACAGTATATTTTAAAAAAAAAATGGAACTGCACTGAAGTTTTAAACTTTTATTAAAAAGTGTCTATTTGGGATTTATTATTATAAAAAACAATCAGTAGTGATGGCGAAAACTGGTTAGTTTTGTTTCCGTTTGGATTTACGGATCTCGGGAAAAACTGAAGATCCGAAAATGGAATGTACATTGAAGGGTTCGGAAACACATTATCGAAGGTTACTTGAATAACGAGATTATTCGCTAACCCTCGAAAATAATCTTGAACGTTCGATAACCCTTGAAAATGCAATCGAAACTAACTTTCGAGTTTCCAAATCCTTTTTGAGGTTATTGAACGTTACAAGGTTATTTTGAGGGTTACATGAAAATGCTGTCCGAGGTCCGAAATCAGTATATCTGCCCAGTTTCGGAAGGTTTTTGTTTGGAAGGAACGGTCGGATTTCGGAACCGCTGCAGATCAGGATCAAAATCTCTATCAGCAAATAATAAACGCTAGTCCCCCTTTTATCCGTTGGTTTACTTGGTTTGCATATTGTGCTTGTTTCATCCAGTATAATAGAATGCAACATCCAGAATTACTTGAACAGTGTCTAGTAAAACACATGTGATGTTTCGGTGTGTTAGGTGTCACAGTCATCAGACAAACAATTTGTTTCTCCATCACACAGGTAAAGGGACCACTTAAACCATTCTATACTGTACCTTGCAAAATGTATCTATTATTCATTCGGGAGATTGCTTATTCCTAGTCCTGAGCATAATAGAAGTCCTGGTTACACGATAAAATAACCTCACCGACGCTCCACTGTGGCTTCTCTCCAGATGAGCACTGTGCTGTCCCGATCAATTTGTGCACATGCAGCAAAAAGGATAGGGCGCGGTCAAGGCTCACGCAATCTGTTGGGGAGAGAAGTCACAAGTTGTACACCAGTGCGTAAGTTACTTTATGTAACCGGGACATTCTTTTATTCATAAAGACGTAGGAATAAGCATCTTACCTCCCTGGAATCAAAGATACATTTGCCAGGTACCAGGTACTGCCCCTTAAAGTAGGAGAGTGATGTGATTGGGTGTTTGGATTGTAAGCATTTGGTGGGGGCGCAAGGTCAAGGCTGCACCATATAATGGTCGAGCACCATATAATACCTTGGTTTAATAACGAAAGTTCCCAAGTGAACCTGAGATGAAACTACAAAGGGTTAAAGGGGAACTAAAAAAAATTTTTGTACTCGTAAACACCGTCTGCTTGCTCTATCTACAAATGAGTATTCATTGTTAAAAGTTCTAAGAACTGTTTCAGGGAGCATTGTCCAGTGAAACTCAATGGTCCAACTGCTGGTTAAGTCACAAGTCCCATTCTATCATAGATCAACCCAGAAAGTAACTTATCTGGAATGAGAAAACAAGCTTCCTTTGCCGCAAGAGAAGTTCTACGAGCCTAGTAGGTCTGAAGGGCCACTTCAAGATGATAACTGGTATTTGGAACAACAATGGAACGTTCTTAAGAAGTGTTAAAATGAAGTTTCAAATATCCGGATGTTATCAATGAAACCTACAGCGCCGGGATGAAACATGAACAAGTGTTATTGGACAATAGAAAATAAAACGAATGGCAACGGAAAAAGATTTCTTTGTAGAAAGAAATAAAAACCACTGGAACATTTATTATTTCCCAAAGGGATGGTACTACACAAATCATGTATTTAGAAAACAATGGAGTGGTCTTTAGCCAACCACAAGCTCTACGAGCCATGAAACGGAGAATGGCATGTCAAGCGTGGAGAGTATAAGTGAGCTCCCGAGAAAGTTTCTTTCACATAAAAGAGAAGTAAGTTTTCGATAACAATATTCGCCTTGATAGTGTTTCGAAACGAGGATGGTGAACTGGGATTTACTCTGATTCGAGCCTTTATAGTCTTTAGTTCACCCTCCTAATACCAAGGGCGGGAAAGTAATTGCGTCATGTGATTCCTTCTGGCTCTGATTGTATGATATTTACACAGGATTCTTCAGGGGGGAAAAAAACCCTAGAGGGACTCGATATGTATTGTTTGTAATTTTGCTACTGCGGCCTGTGAGGCTTTCCATGCTGAGCGCCTACAGAGTAAGCAAGGAAAATTAGATTCTTTTTCAATAGAGATCAGCCTCGGATACCGCTGGAACAATGGTCGAACCTCCGTTTGCTGGTTTCCATTCAAGTCAAATGCTTAATGGGCATGTGTCTATGGGTTGTAACAAGCACCAATTCATTAAAGCTTCGAATTCGGTGATTGAAAAAGAGGGAAAGGATGTGAATATGGTGATTATTCAGGATAAGGTAGGGGTAGGGACCCTTTTATAGCGGTAGAAAGAAGAGTTCCTATATGCTACCACCGAATGGTTCCTCAATCCACACACAGTTCCCCAGGGGGTACAGTAAAATGATGGGTGTAGCATATAAAAGGCACAAGACGGAGATGTGAAGACAGTAGACTTTATTGAACCAAACATGTGTCTACATGTTTCGACAACGTCCTGGTTTCAAGCACTTGAGAAAGCACTTGAGAAGCACTTGGAAAGGGAACGTTCGGTCTGAAACATGTTAGCACACATGTTTGTTACAATAATTCTACTTCTTCACAGCATCCAGTCTGTGCTTTGTTATATGCTACACACATCATTTTACTTAACTGGAATCTATCAGTCAAAACTGATGCCTTAAGGTCATGTGGTCTCTGATGATAGCGGAGGTAGTCGTGCAAATGAGTCGTTTTTTTATGGGATTTCTGTTTTAGGGGGGTAACAATAATGCGTGGATTTTATGAGTGGATGTTGTCAAAATTAAAATTTTGGAGTGGATTCCTTGGCTACGGAAGTGGAGGACGCACTGAGGTTTGTTGTGGTATGCGTGAAGTTCGGGCTTTACCAGCAAGGGTTTATTATTTCGATATATATCACCGTATGCCCTTATTAGTCCCGCCTCAGATTATTGCTTTATGTTATAGTAAAGATAACGTTTCATGTTTGCATGATTCCTATCTTTCATTCTAGAAGGACAAATGGCTTGAAACACATCATGCTGAACATTAGACTAGTCATTTATTTCGTTCCTAGTAATGAATAACTGCGATGATTAACTGCCCATAACGTTATCCAGACATGTTCTGCAATACCATATTCTCTTAATTGCATATTAGTACCAGCCCCTGAAGTCTTACGTTAAATCACTGTATACAAATGTTCTTACAGGCAAACTGAGCCTCTCTTTATTATGGATGCCTACTCCCCCCAATAGAGATGGACAAAACCACCGAGGTTCTCTAACCCCAAACTATTCGATAGTATAGTATAGTACAGGTGTAGAAATGTAGTAATGTATATAGTATCTAGTATTAATAGCACAGTATAGTCTATAGTATAGTACAGTATATTTATAGTCTTAGTATAGTATAGTACAGTACAGTATAGTCTAGTATAATATAGTAGAGTAAGTATAGTACAGTACAGTACAGTATCCGTATAGTCTGTATGTATTTTTAAAAAATATTTTAGTATAGTTTATAGTATAGTAAAGTACAGTATAGATAGGTAGAGTATAGCATATTATATAGTATAGTATTGTATAGTACAGTACAGTATAGTATCGAAAAACTACAGTATTAGTACAGTATAGTATAGTATAGTACAGTACAGTACAAGTATAGTCTAGTATAGTTATAGTATAGACAGTAAGTATCGATAGTATAGACAGTATAGTACCAGGGATAGTTAAGTACAGTATAGTATAGTAAGTATAGTACAGTATAGTATAGTCTAGTATGTACAGATAGTTATAGTACAGTATAGTATAGTTAGGATAGGATATAAGTATAGTATAGTGAAAATCGAAAGTCGACGATTATCGAAAAGCGAAAGTAGACGATTCGAAAATCGGAAAGTAGACGATTATCGAAGCGAAAAGTAGACGATTAGTCAAAAATCGAAAGTAGGATGATTTTTGAAAAAACAAAAGTAGACGATGTGAAAATAGACGATTTTCGAAAATAGACGATTTTTCAAAAATCGAACGAGACGAACTCTCGAACTTCGAAAATGGAACAAAAACTCAACAGTTTCGAAACACTCTAGTACAGTATAGTATATTATAGAATATGGTTAGTATAGTATGGTATAGTTAGTATAGATATTATATCGTATAGTACAGTATAGTCAATCGATAAGTACCGTATAGTTAGTATAGGATTAGTATAGTATAGTATAGTAAGTATAGACATAGTTACAGTTAGTATTAGGTAGTATGGTATATAGTATAGTATTAGTACAGTAAGTATAGTATAGTATAGTATTTGAGGTTGAATAAAGACATTTAATCCATCCAGTCCACCCACTCAGCAATACCATATTTTCAAACTTTGATCCAGAGGAAGGCAAAAAAAAAAAATCAGATTTATGAAGGGAAAAAAATCCTTCTGACTCCAAGTGTCAATCGGAAATTCCTGGATCTTACTCTACTTTATTCAATACCAGTAACTAGTAACATTCCTTGTTTATAGAAATCCTTGTTTTTAGAAAGTTCCATAGCTTTACGGTCTCACAGTGACACAAACCCTTCCCAACTCGACTGTATGTTCAATACCAGAACTTGTAACCATCCTGTTTTAGAAACTAATCCAGCTTTATGGAAAACTGACCAATGAACCTGCAATTACAAGTCCACTGAAGACAGTTCAATCAGCTTTACCGTCTCACAGTGAAAACCCTTCCCACTCTACTTTAGTATCAATACCAGTAACTTTGTAACATCCTTGTTTGCAGAAACTCAGCAGCTTTTTATTAAAACTGACCCAATGAAACCGCTATAACAACGTCGATGGAAGACAGTTTCCAAGCTTACCATTTCACAGGACAACCCTTTTCCCACACTTACTTTATGGATCAATACCAGTGACTTGTAAAATTCCTTGTTGTAGAAAATATCCAGCTTTTTAATTAACGACCAATGAACCTGCCATTAAACGTCCACTGAATACAGTTCCATAGCGTTCCCGTTCTCACAGTGAAAAAACCCTTTCCCAACTCTACTTTATGTATAATACCAGTAACTTGTAAACATTCCCCTGTTTGCAGAAACTCATCGAGCCTTTTATTAAACTGACCAATGAAACCTGCTATAGCAACGTCCACTGGGAAGACAGGCTAAGCTTTACCGTTCTCACAGTGACAAACCATTTCAACTCACTTTATGTATCATCCCAGTAACTTGTAAATTCCTGTTTGTAGATAGAAAATCATCCAGCTTTATTAAACTGACCAAGGAACCTTCCATAACAATCCACTGGAGACAGTTCAATAGTTTACCGTTCTCACAGTGAAAAACTTTCCCCAACTCTACTTTATGTTCATACAAGTAACTTGTAACATTCCTGTTTGCAGAAAAACTCATCCAGCTTTTTATAACTGACCAATGAACCTGCCAAACAATGTCCACTGGAAGACAGTTCAATAGCTTTACCGTTCTCACAGTGAACAAAACCCTTTCCCAACTCTACTTTAGTATCCAATACAGTAACTTGTAACATTCCTTGTTTGCAGAAAATCATCCAGCTTTTTATTAAACTGACCAAATGAACTGCCATAAACAACGTCACTGGAAGACAGTCCATAGCCCCTTTTACCATTTCTCCACGTGGACAAACCCTTACCAACTCTACTTTATGATCAAGTCCCCGTAAACTTGTAAACATTCCCAGGTTTGTAGAAACCATCAGATTTTTATTAAATCTGACCAATGAACTGCATAACAAAGTCCACTGGAAGACAGTTTCCATAGCTTTACCGTTCTCACAGTGAAAAACCCTTTCCAACTCTACTTTATGTATCAATACAGTACTTGTAACATTCCTGTTTGCCGAAACTCATCCAGCTTTGTATTAACCTGCAATGAACCTGCTATAGCAACGCTCCAATGGAAGACAGTTCCTAAGCTTTACCGTTCTCACAGTGGGAAAACCTATCCCAACTTACTTTAGGTATCAATACCAGTAACTTGTAACATTCATTGTTTGTAGAAACTTCATGCCAGCTTTTTATAAAAAAACTGACCAATGAACCTGCCATAACAACGTCCACTGGAAGACAGTTCCATACTTTACCTTTTTCACAGTGACAAACCTTCCCAACTCTACTGTATGTATCAATACAAGAACTTGTACATTCCTTGGTGCAGAAACTCATCCAGCTTTTATAAACTGACAATGAACTGCCATAAACAACGTCCACTGGAAGACAGTGCCATAGCTTTAACCGTTCTCACAGTGACAAACCCTTTCACAACTCTATTTAGGTAATCAATAAAAGTAACTTTGTAAACATTCATTGTTTGCAGAAAATCATCAGCTTTTTATTAACTGACCAAGAACCTGCATAACAACGTCCCCACTGGACGACAGTTCCATAGCTTACCATTCTCACAGTGACAAACCCCTTTCCCAACTATTACTTATGTATCCATCCCAGTAACTGGAACCATTCCTTTTTGTAGAAAAAACTCATCCAGCCTTTGTATTAAAAACTGACCAATGAACCGCCATAACAGCGGCCACTGAAGACAGTTTCAATAAGGCTTTACCGTTCTCACAGTGAAAAACCCTTCCCAACTTTACTTATGATCACATACCGTACATTTGTAACAATTCCTTGTTGTAGAAACTATCAGCCTTTTATTAAAACTGACCAATGAACCTGCCATAACAACGTCCACGGAAGGACAGTCATAGACTTTACCGTTCTCACAGTGACAAACTTTACCAAACTCTACTTATGTAGCAATACAGTAACTTGTAACATCCTTGTTGTAGAAACACATCCAGCTTTTGATTTAAACTGACCATGAACCTGCCTAACAACGTCCACTGAAGCAGTCCATAGTTGTACCGTTCTCAACAGTGATGAAAACACCCTTCCCAACTCTACGTTATGTATCATACCAGTCACTTGGAAATTCATTTGTTTGTCGAAACTATCCAGCTTTTTATAAACTGACCAATGAAACCGCCATACAAGTCCAATGGAAGACAGTTCATAGCCTTTACCGTTCTCACAGTGAAAAAAACCCTTTCCCAAATTGTAGTCTAAACCTTTTTCTTCAAGCTTAAGGATGTCCACGTGTCCTCTGACATGTCTATGGTGAACAATGCCCAGATACTTTATTGTTTGGCACGTTAAGTATTATACACAGTAATCAGATACCATGCAAGCGCCGTTTCTCCAGTGTAAATAATTGTAAATTTTCCAGGCTCTCTTCATATTCAAGCTCCCCAATCCCTTATTAATTAGTTGCCCTTCTCTGACCATTTCCATTGCCAAGATGTCCTTTTTTTTTGTAAACAGGATTCTAAAACTGCACTGCATATTGCAAATGAGGCTTTACAATTGCCGTGTAAAGAGAGAGAATTACATTTCCTCCTTGAATCCATACCCTATCTGTACCGACAATACATGCATGGCTCTGCTGTGCTGCCTGCCATTCTCAATCCCTCCATCCTTCCGTATTATAAAGGTGCCCTGCCCCTATACTATCTCTTTTATATTACAATGACGCTCTGTTTATCGATCAAGATAATGAAAAAATTTCCTCTACTGTCCACCCAACAGTAAATATCACTCAGTTCAGAAACTAAACCCACTTCTATCTTAGCACAAGAAACCATAAAAAGTTACCTATGCTCAGGAGCCTCGATGTTCCAAAAGTTGGATGTTTCATCCTTACATGAGTGTAACTTTAGAAATAAAGAAAGTTTTCAAGTTCCTGAAGTCCGGTAGCGCCTGCCCTGGTCTTTCTTTGGATCTTGCAATACTTCCTATCTCAGGTGACATGTTTTAGGTTAGTAGGTTGGGATCATACATTGGATGTCATTTATTAGAGAGATGGACCTAGAACTCGAAATCGAACCCGAGTTCAGAGCGAACTATTCGAATTCGAACAAATCGACTTTCACCATCCCAGACCCGATTTTTGATTGATATTTTTGGACTTTCGATAAATATCGAATGTTCAAACGTTCGAAGTGCGAGTAAAATGCCGTATTATACCTATAGTGAGCATCAATTGCGAGTAAAAGTCTATATACCTATACGCGAGAATCGGATTGCGACGAAAATGTCTATTAACTATACGCGAGCATCGAAATCGCGAGCAACATGTCTATTAAACATATACACGAGCATCGAATCCGCAAGTAAAATGGCCATGGTATCTAGGGCGCGAACGCGAGCATCAAATCCATGAGTAAAATGTCCATGTATCTAGAGCGCGAACGCGGAGCATCAAATACGCAAGTAAAAATGGCCGTGTATCTAGGGCGGCGAAGCGAGCATCGATCTCGAGTGAAATGTATATGGTATCTAGGCAGCGAACGCGAGCATCGAATCCCACGAGATAATGTCAATGGTATCTAGGCGCGAACGCGAGAATCGAATCCGCGGAGAACAAAATGTCCATGGTATATAGGCGTGAACGCGAGCATCGAATCCGCAAGTAAAATGTCCAATGAGTATCTAGGCCCGAACGCAAGCATCGAATCGCGTGTAAGTGTCCATGAAAACCTATATGCGAGCATCGAATCAAGGGCTAAAATGTCCATGTCTTAGGCACGAACGCAAGCCATCGAATCCTACGAAAGTAAAGTGTCCATTAAAAGCCTATACACCGCGTCATCGAATCCTGCCGAGTAAAATTCCATGGTTAATCTAGGATGCTGAACATCGGATCTACGAAGTAAATGTCCATTAAAGACTAATAAACGCAAGCATTCGAATCCGCGAGTAAATGTACATGGTTACTAGGTGCGAACACGAATCTAGAAGTAAAGTGGTCAATAAAGCCTATACGCGATCGCATCGAATCGGAGTATACAATGCTACATGGCTACTAGTGGCGACATCGTAATCTACCGATAAAGAGTGTCCATTAAGCCCTATAGCGGCATCTGACATTCCGCGAGTAAAATGTAATGTGTACTAGGTGCGAACACGAATATCTACAAGTAAAGTGGCCATAAACCATAAAATAGCCGCAGAACACGGCATACGAACCCGACGACGTAAAATGTCCATGGTATGCTAGGTGCGAACATCCAATCTACAAGTAGAGTGGTGCCTTAAAGCTATACGCGAGACATCGCATCCGCGAGTAAAATGTCACATCGGTATCTAGGGCGGAACACGAATCTACAAGTAAAGTGTCCATTAAAACCTATACGCCGACATCGAATCCGCGAGTAAAATGACATGGTATCTGGTCTGACGAACATCGAACTACAAGTAAATTGTCCATTTAAAGACCTATAACGCGAGCCTAATACGAATCCCGAGTAAAATGTCACATGTAGTTCTAGTGGCACGAACATAATCTGACAACAGTAACAGTGTCCATTAAAGCATATACGCGAGCATTAGAACGCGCTAGTAAAAACTGTCAATGGTATAGGAGGAACATCATCTACAGTATAGCCAGTGCCATTAAATCCTATCTCGGCATCGAATCCGCGAGTAGAATGTACATGGTACTAGTCTAGAGGGTGCGAACAATCGAATCTACCAGTAAAGTGGTCCTTAAAGCCTATACGGCGAGCATCTAGTACCGGCGATGTGAAAATGTCCATGTATCTGAGTCCGACATCGAATCTACAGATGAAGTGGTCCATTAAACCTATCCGAGACATCGAATCCGCGAGTAAAATGTACCTGGTATCTAAGGGCGACATCGAATCTTACGAGTAAAGTGTCATTAAAGCCTATACGCGAGCACGAATTTGCGAGTAAAAATGTCTATTAAACCTATACGCGAGCATCGAATCCGCGAGCAAGAAGTCTCTTAAAACTATAACGAGCATCGAATCCGCAAAGTAAAATGGCCATGGTATCGAGGGCCGAACGCGAGCATCAAATCAATGAGAAAATGTCATGGTATCTAGAGCGCGAACGCGAGCATCAATCCGCCAAGTAAAGGCCGTGGTATCTAGGGCGCCGAAACGCGAGCATCGAATAATCGATGTAAACTGTCTATGGTATCAGGCGAGAACGCGAGGCATCGAATCCACGAGTAAAATGGTCCATGGTATCTAGGCGCGAACGCGAGCATCGAATCCGCGAGAAAAAATGTCCATGGTATCTAGGCGTGAACGCGAGCATCGAATCCGCAAGTAAAATTCATGGTATCTAGGCACGACTTTTTGGGGGGGTGGGGGTGGTGTGGGGGGGTGTGCGCAAGCATCGAAATCCAGGCGGTAAAGTGTCCATTAAAAACCTATATGCGAGAATCGGAATCCAAGGGGTAATGTCCAGTGGTATTTGGCACGAACGCAAGCATCGATCAACGAGTAAAGTGTCCATTACAAACCTATACACGAGCATCGAGATCCGCGAGTAAAATGTCCATGGTACCTAGGCGCGAACATCGAATCTACGAGTAAAAGTTGTCCATTAAAGCCTATAAGGCAAGCATTGAATACGCGAGTTAAAATGAATGGGTCTAGGTGCGAACATCGAATCTTTATACGAGATTCAAGTGTCATAAAGCCTATACGCGAGCATCGAATCGCGAGTAAAATGTACATGGGTACCCTAGGCGGGCGAACATCGCATCTACGAGTAAAGTGTCCTTAACGCCTATAAGCGAGCATTGAATCCGGCGAGTTAAAATGTCCATGGTATATAGTGCGCGAACACGAATCTAGAAGTAGGTCCATTAAAAGCCTAGTAGCGAGCATCGAATCGCGAGTAAAATGTCATGGTATTAGGTCTGCGAACATCAAATATCAAGTAAAGTGTCCATAAAGCCGATACGCGAAGCATCGATCCCGAGTAAATGTCCATGGTATATGGTCGGAACATCGAATCTACAAGTGAGTAAAGTGTCCATTAAACCTATACGCGAGCACGAACCGCGAGTAAAAGGTTTGACATGGTATCTAGGCTGCAGAAATCGAATCTACAAGTAAAGCTGTCCATTAAAGCCTATAAGCGAGCATTGAATCGCGAGTAAAATGTCCAGGTATCTAGGTGCGAACATCAATCTACAGTAAAGTGTCCAATTAAGCCTATACGCGACGCATACGAATCCGCGAGTAAAAATGTACTGGTATCTGATGGCGAACATCGAATTCACAAGTAAGTGTGCCATTAAAACCTAACGCGAGCATCGAATCCGCGATAAATGTAACATGGTATCTAGGTGACGAAACATCAGAATCTTAAAAGTAAAGTGTCCATTAAACCGATAACGCGAGCATCGATCCGCGAGTAAAAGTGTCCATGGGTATCTAGGTGCGAACATCGAATCTCAAGTAAAGTGTCCATTAAAAGCCTATCGGGACATCGATCCGCGAGTAAAATGTAACATTGTATACTAGAGGCGAACATCTAATCTACAAGTAAAGTGTCCATAAAGCCTATAACGCGAGCATGAATCCGCGAGTAAAAATGTCAGTGGTATGCTAGGTGCGAACATCAATCTACAATTAAGTGTCCATTAAAGCCTATACGCGAGCATACGAGTCCGCGAGTAAAATGTAATGGTATCTAGTGCGAACATCCGAATCTCAAGTAAAGTGTCCATTAAAACCATACGACGACTGCATCGAATCCGACAGTAAAATGTCCTGGTATCTGGTGCGAACATAGAATTACAAGTTAAGTGTCCATTAAAGCTATACTCGAGCATGAATCCGGGAGTAAATTGTCCATGGTACTAGGTCGGCTAACATCGAATACTACAAGTAAAGTGTCCATTAAACCTATACGCGAGACTCGAATCCGCGAGAAAATTGTACATGGTATCTAGGTGGCGACATCGAATCTACAAGTAAAGTGTCCATCAAGCCTATACCGCGAGCATCGAATCCGCGAGTAAAATGTCCATGGGTATCTAGGTGCGAACATCGAATCTACGAAGTAAATGTCCATTAAAGCCTAACGCGAGCATCGAATCCGCGAGTAAAAGTTTCCTGGTCTAGGTCCACACGATAGAGGTCACATAACCATACGCGAGCATCGCTCCCGAGTAAGTCCATTACTATAATGAATCAGAGTAAAATCCATGTATCTAGTGGCGAACATCGACATCACAAGTAAAGGCCATTAAAGCCTATCGCGAGCATCGAATCCGCAAGTAAATGTCCATGGTAACTAGTGGCAACATCAAGTCACGAGTAAAGTGACATTAAAGCCTATAGCGAGCATCGAATCCGCGTAGTTAAAATGGTCCTGGTACTATGGAAACATCGAATCTACAAGTACGTGTCCATTAAGCCTATACCATCATCGTAAGTCCGAGAAAATGTACCACTGGTACTGGCGCGAAACATCGGAATCTCGCAGTAAAGTGCTCCATTAAACCTATACACGAGACAGATCCGCAGTAAAATGTCCATGGTCCTAGGCGCGAACATCGAAATCTACGAGTAAAGTCACATTAAAGCCATAATCAGAGCATGATCCGCAGTAATGTACTGGTATCTAGGGTGCGAAAATCGAATCATACAGTAAAGTGTCCATTAATAGCCTATACATCAACACGAATCGCGAGAACGTCATGGTAACCGGGCGAACATCAGCACTACTAGTAAAGTCCCATTAAAACCTATAGCGAAGCATTCGAATCCGCGATAAAATGTCCATGTCCTAGGTGCGAACACGAATCTACAAGTAAAGTGTCCATTAAAGCCTTAGAGCAGCATTGACTCCGCAAGTAAATGTACATGGTATCTAGGTGCGAACATCGATCTACGTAAAGTGTCATGAAGCCTATACGCAACATCGAATCTCGCAGAGTAAACATTGTCATGGTCCTAGGGCGAACATCATCTACAGAGTACAGTGCCCATTAAATCCTATAAGCGAGCATGAATCCCCCCGCAGAGTAAAAATGTCCATGGTACTAGGTGCGACACGATCACATAAGTCATCTTGGCACGAATCGGATAATGTAATGTCACAGTAATCAACTAAAAGTCCATAACATCCTCCGCAGCATCGTAATACCGCGAGTAAAATGTACCAATTGTACTACCCTCCACCGGTCCGTCGAACCACACTCGAAATCTACAAGTTAAAGTACGGTCCATTAAAGCCTACGCGCATCATCGGAGCCGATCTAGGCGAATCAATCATAGTAAGTGATACCTTAGCGAATCGTCCCGATAAATGTCGGATCTATGTGCTAATCATCTACTTGTGCCTAGCATAGCACATCGAATCCGAAGTAAATTCGGATCAGTGCGCATCGATTAGAGAATGTCCATTAAAGCCTATAAGCGAGCATCGAATCCGCGAGTAAAATGTCCATGGTACCTAGGCACGAAAATCAAATCTTCAAGTTAAAGTGTCCCTTAAAAGCCTATACGCGAGCCGAATCCGCGAGTAAAAGTCCATGGTACAGGCGGCGAACATCAAACTACGAGTAAAGTGACCATAAAGCTATAAGCGAGCATTGATCCGACGAGTAATGTCACCTGGTATCTAGGTGCGACATCGAATCTACAGTAAAAGTGTCCATTAAAACATATAACACGAATCGAATCCGCAAGAATGTCCATGGTACGGCGCGAACCTCAAATCTACGAGTAAAAGTGACCATTAAAGCCTATAAAGCCCGGACATTGAATCCGCGAGTAAAATGTCCATGTATCTAGGTGCGAACATCGAATCTACAAGTAAAGTGTCCATTAAAGCCTATCGCGAGCATCGAATCCGCGATAAAATGTCCATGGTATCTAGGCGCTGTGCATCGAATCCGCGAGTGAAGGGTCACATTAAAACCTATACGCGTAGCATAGCAATCGCGAGTAAAAATGTCCATGGTATCTAGGCGCGAACATCGAATCTACAATAACGTGTCCATTAAAGCCTATACGCGTAGCATCGATTCCGCGAGTAAAATGTACATGTATCTAGGTGCGAACACGAATCTACAAAGTAAAGTGTCCATTAAAGCCTATACACAAGGCATCGAATCCGCGAGAAAATGTCCATGGTCTAGGCCAGGCTCGAACATCGAATCTACGGTAAAGTGTCCATTAAGCAATAAGCAACATGTGAATCCCGCAAATAAATGTAACATGGTATCTAGATGCGAACTCGATCACGAGTAAAGTGTCATTAAAGCCTATGCGAACATCGAATCCACGAGTTAACATGAACATGGTACCTAGGCGCGGCGAACATCAAATCTAAGAGAAGTGTCCATAAGCCTATAAGGAGACATTGAATCCGCGAGTAAAATGTCCATTGGGGATCTGTGCTGAACATCGAATCTACAGTAAAGTGTCCATTACAGCCTTAAGCGAGCATTGAATCCGCGAGTAAAATGTCCATGGTCTCTAGGTGCGAACATCGAATACTACAATAGTAAAGTGTCCATTTAAAGCCTATAAGCGGAATTTGAATCCGAGAGTAAAATGCCCATGGTATTAGGTGGCGGAACATCGAACTCTACAATAAAGTGTCATTAAAGGCCTATTCACTCGAGCATCGAATCCGCGAGTAAAATGTACATGGTATCTAGGTGCTAACATCGATCTACAAGTAAATTCCATTAAAGCCTATACGCGAGCATCGAATCCGCGAGTAAAAGTACATGGTATTAGGTGCCGACACATCGATCTCAAGTAAAGTCCATTAAAGCCTATACGCGAGAAGCGAATCCGCAAGTTAACATGTGCCATGGATCTAGGCGGCGAACATCGAATCTACGAGTACGCATTTTAAAGCCTATACGCGAACATCGAACGCGGAGTAAAATGTACATGGTACCTAGGGCGGCGAACATCGAATCTACGAGTCAAGTGTCCATTAAACCTATAGCAGCATGAATCCCGGTAACTAATGTCCATGGTATTAGGTGCGAACAAGAATAGACAAGTCAAGTGTCCATTAAAGCCTATACGCGAGCATCGAATCGCGAGTAAAATGTACATGTTATCTAGGTTCGAACATTCGAATCTACAAGTTAGTGTCCATTAAAGGCCTATACGCGAGATCGAATCGCGCAGTAAAATGTAATGTACTAGGCGACTCGAATCTACAAGTAAAGTTGTCCATAAAGCCTATACTCAGAGATCGAATCCTCGAGTAAATAGTCCCATGGTACTAGGTGCGAACATCGAATCTACAAGTAAAGGTTTTGTCCATAAAACCTATACGCGAGCATCGAATCCGCGAGTAAAATGTCATGGTATCTGGCACGAACATCGATCTTTCAAGTGAAAGTGCTCCAGTATAAAACCTATACTCGAGCATCGAACCGCATAAAAATGTCCATGTAACTAGGCGCGAACATCAACTACGATTAAAGTGACCTTAAAGCTATACGCGAGATCTAATCCGCAAGTAAAATGCTCCATGGTATCTAGGTGCGAAACATCGAATCTACGAGTAAAGTGTCCATTAAAGCTAATACGCGAGCATCGAATCCGCGAGTAAAATGTTCCATGGTACTAGGCAGAACATCGAATCTTCAAGTAATGTCCATTAAAGCAATATGCGGGCATGATCCGCGAGTAAAATGTCCATGGTATCTAGGTGGAGCATCGAATCTCAATAAAGTGTCCATTAAAAACTATACGCGAGCATCGAATCCGCAAGTAAAATGTCCATGGTAACTAGGCGCGATAACATCAAATCTACGAGTAAAGTACCATTAAAGCCTATAATCAGCTCGAATCCCGCGACTTAAAATGTACATGGTATCTAGGTTGCGAACATCGAATCTACAAGTAAATGTCCATTAAGCCTATACGCGAGCATCGGAATCGCGCTAGTAAAATGGTTCCATGGTATCTAGGCGCGAGCATCGAATCCGCGAGTGAGGGTCCATTAAAACCTATAACGCGAGCATCGAATCGCGAGTAAAATGTCCATGTATCTAGGCAGCGAACATCGAAATCTACAAGTAAGTGTCCATAAAGCCTATACGCGAGCATCGAATCCGCGAAGTAAATGTACATAGTAACTAGGGCGAACATCGAATCTACAAGTAAGTGTCCATTAAAGCCTATACACAAGCATCTATCCTCGGTTAGTAAAATGTCCTGGTACCTAGCGCGAACATCGCAATCTACGAGGGTAAGTGTCCATTTAAAACCTTAAGCGAAAGCCTCGAACCGCGAGTAAATGTCCATGTACCTAGGCCGAACATACGAACTACGAGTAAAGATGTCCCATTAAAGCATATAAGCAAGCATTGAATCCGCGAGTTAAAATGTCATGTAGCTGCGGTCTGCGACCACATCGAATCTACAGTAAGTTTCCATTAAAGCCTCATAGCGACCATCGATCACGCGAGTAAAATGTAGCATGGTACCTAGGCCGCGAAACATCGAATCTACGAGTAAAGTGGTCCATTTAAAGCCTTAAGCACATGTACATCCGCGAGTAAAATGTCCTGGTATCTAGGTGCGAACATCGAATATACAAGTAACGTGTCCATTTAAAGCATACGCGAAGACATCGAATGCCGCGGTAAAATGTACCTGTATCAGGTGAGAACATCGAATCTTACAGTAAAGTGTCCATAAGAGCCTATACCCTCGAGCATACGACATCCGCAGTAAAAGTCAATGTATCTAGGCGCGAACATCGGAATCTACGAGTAAAGTGTCCATTAAAGCCTATACGCGATCAATCGAATCCGCGAGTACAATGTACTGGTACCTACGGAGCGAACATCGAAATCTACGAGTAAAGTGTCCATAAAGTCCTATAAGCAGATTGAATCCCGGCGTAAAGGTCCATGGTATCAGTGCGAAAATCGAAATCTACAAGTAAAAGTGGTCCTTAAAGCCTATACCGCGGCATCGAATTCCGCGAGTAAAATGTTACATGGTATCTAGGTGCGAACATCGAATCTACAAGTAAAGTGTTCCATTAAAACCTATACGCGAGCACGAATCCGCGAGTAAGAATGTACAATGGTATCTAGGCACGAAATCGAAATCTACAAGTAGTGTTCCATAAAACCTTAGCGAGCATCGAATCCGCAATAAAATGTCCATGGTACTAGGCGTCGAACATTCAAATCACGAGTAAAGTGACCATTAAAGCCTATACGCGAGCATCGAATCCGAAGTAAAATGTCATGTTATCTAGGTGCGAACATCGAATCTACGAGTAAAGTGTCACATTAACGCCTATACGCGGCATCGAATCGCGAGTAAAATGTCCATGGACCTAGCACGAACATCGACATCTTCAAGATAAAGTGTCCCATTAAAGCCTATATGGCGAGATCGAATCCGCGAGTTAAAATGTCCATGTATCTAGGTCGCGAACACGATCTACAAGTACAGTGATCCATTAAACCTACGCGAGCATCGATACCGCAAGTAAAATGTCCATGGTAACTAGGAACGCGAACATCAAATCACGAGTAAAGTGACCCATTACAAGCCTATAAGCGAGCATCGAATCTGCGAGTAAAATTGTACATGGTATCCTAGGTCGAACATCGAATTACATAAAGTGTCCATTAAAGCCTATACGCGAGCATCGGAATCCGCGGAGTAAAATGTCCATGTATCTGCGCGGAGCATCGAATCGCGAGTGCGAAGGGTCCATAAACCATTACGCGAAGCATCCGAATCGCGGGTAAATGTCCATGGTATCTATGCGCGAACATCGACTACAAGAAAGTGTCCATTAAGACTATCGCGAGACTCGAATCCGCCGGTAAATGTACAGTGGTATCTAGGTTGCGAACATCGAATCTACAAGTAAAGTGTCCATTAAAGCCTATACGCGAACATCGAATCATGATAAAATGTACATGGTCCCAGGCGCGAACATCGAATATCTAGTAAAGTGTACATAAAGCCTAAGCGAGCATTGAATCCGCGAGATAAATGTCCTGGGTATCTAGTGCGAACATCGAATCTACAAGTAAAGGTCCATAAGCCTATCGCGAGCATCGAATCCGCAAGTGAAATGTCCATGGTATCTAGTTGCGAACATCGAATCTACAGTAAAGGTGCCATAAAGCCTATACTGCGAGCATCGAACTCGGCGAGTAAATGAATCCAACGGGTTCCTAGACAACATCGATCTGTCAAGTAAAGGGTCCCATTTAAAGCCTATATGCGAGCTCGAATACGCGAGTAAAATGTCCCATGGTATTAGTGGCGAACATCGATCTACAAGTAAGTGTCCATAAAAACCTATACGCGAGCATCGAATCCGCAATAAATGTCCTGGTAACTAGGCGCAAACTCAAATCTAGAGTAAGTGACCATTAAAGCATATAAGCGAGCATCGAATCTGCGAGTAACAGTGTCATGGTATCTAGTGTGCGAACATCGAATCTACACGTAAATGTGTCCATTAAAGCCTATACGGGGGGCGAGCATCGCATCCGCGAGTAACTATGTCCATGTATCTAGGCTGCGAGCATCGAATCCGCGCGTGATGGTCATTAAAAACTACTCGAGCATCGAATCCGCAGTAAAATGGTCATGGTAATCTAGCGCGACATCGTATCTACAGTAATTGTCCATTAACCTATAGCGAGCACGATCGCGAGTAAAAGTACATGGTATCTAGGTTGCGAAATCGATCTACAAGTAAAGTGTCCATTAAAGCCTATACGGCGAACATCGAACTCCGTCGAGTACAATGTTACATGGTACTAGCAGCGCGACATCGAATCTACGAGTAAAAAGTGTCCATTAAGCCTATAAGCGAGCATTGAATCCGCGAGTAAAATGTCCATGGTATCTAGGGAACATCGAAGTCTACAAGTAAAGTGTCCCAAAAGCCTAATAAGCGAGCATTGAATCCGCGTAGTAAAAGTCCATGGTATCTAGGCGCGAACATCGAATCTACAAGTAAAGTGTCCATTAAACGCCTATACGCGAGCATCGAATCCGCGAGTAAAAGTACATGGTTCTAGGTAGCGACATCGAAATCTACAAGGAAAGTGTCCATAAAGCCTATACGAGCATCGAATTCCGCAGTAAAATGTCCATGGTATCTAGCGCGAACATCGAATCTCGAGTAAAGTTTCCATTAAAGCCATAATACGCGAGCCAGTCGAATCCGCGAGTAAAATGTACATGGTACCTAGGCGCGAACATCGAATCTACGAGTAAAGTGTTTCATTAAAGCCTATAAGCAAGCATTGAATCCTGCGAGTAAAATTGTCCATGGTATTAGGTCGTAACATACGAATCTACAAGTAGTGTCATTAATGCCTATACGCGAGTCATCGAATCCGCGGAAAAATGTACTGTACTAGTGCGAACATCGAACTACAAGTAAAGTGTCCTAAAGCCTATACTGCGAGCATGAATCCGCAGTAAAATGTCCATGGTATCTAGGCGCGAACATCGATCTACGTAGTAAAGTTGTCCATTAAAGCCTTACGCGAACATCGAATCCCGCGAGTAAAATGTACATGGTACCTAGGCTTGCGAACATCGAATCTACGAGTAAATGTCCATTAAAGCCTATAAGCAAGCATTGAATCCGCGAGTAAACATGTCATGGTTATAGGTGGAACATCGAATCTACAAGTAAAGTGTCCATTAAACCTATACGCGAGCATCGAATCGTAGAAAATGTCCATGGTATCTAGGTGCGAACATCGAATCTACAGTAAAGTGTCCATAAGCCTATACGCGAACATACGAATCCGCGAGTAAAATGTCCATGGTTCTAGGTGCGAACATCGAATCTACAAGTAAAGTGTCCATTAAAGCCTATACGCGAACATCAATCCGCGAGTAAAATGTCCATGGTATCTAGTGCGAACATCGAATCTACAAGTAAAGTGTCATTAAAGCCTATACGCGAGCATCGAATCCGCGAGTAAAATGTACATGGTACTGGTGCGAACATCGAATCTACAAGTAAAGTGTCCATTAAAGCCTATACGCGAGCATCGAATCCGCGAGTAAAATGTACATGGTATCTAGGTGCGAACATCGAATCTCAAGTAAAGTGCCCTTAAAGCCTAAGCGAGCATCGAATCCGCGAGTAAAATGTCCATGGTATCTAGGTGCGAACTCGAATCTACAAGTAAAGTGTCCATTAAAACCTATACGCGAGCATCGAATCCGAGTAAAATGTACTGGTATCTAGGCGCGAACATCGAATCTACAAGAAAGTGTCCATTAAAACCTATACGCGGCATCGAATCCCGAGTTAGTAAATTAACATGGTACCTAGGCACGACATCGAATCTACAAGTAAAGTGTCCATTAAAACCTCATACGCGAGCATCGAATCCGCGAGTAAAATGTCATGTACCTAGGCACGAACATCGAATCTACAAGTAAAGTGTCCTTAAAACCTATACAGCGAGGCATCGAATCCGCGAGTAAAATGTCCTTGGTAACTAGGCGCGAACCTCAATCTACTGAGTAAAGTGACCATTAAAGCTATAAGCGAGCACCGAATCCGCCGAGTAAATGTACATGGTATCTAGGTGCGAACATCGAATCTACAACGTAAAGTGTCCATTAAAGCCTATACGCGAGCATCGAATCCGCGATGTAAATGTCATGTATCTAGGCGTGCGAGCATCGAATCCGATGAATGGTCCATTAAAACCTATACGCGAGCATCGATCCGCAGTAAAAGTCATGGTATCTAGGTGCGAACATCGAATCTACAAGTAAGTGTCCATTAAAGCCTATAGACGAGCATCGAAATCCGACGAGTAAAATGTACATGGTATCTAGGTGCACTGAAAATCGAATCTACAAGTAAAGTGTCCATTAAAACCTATAGCGAGCATCGAATCCGGAGTAAAAGTACATGGTATCTAGGTGCGAACATCGAATCTACAAGTAAATGTCCATTAAAGACCTATAACGAGCATTGAATCCGCGAGTAAAATGTCCATGGTATCAGGTGCGACATCGAATTATACAAGTAAAGTGTCCATTAAAGCCTATAACGCGAGCAAAGAATCCAGCGAGTAAAATGTACATGGTTCATAGGTGCGAACATCGAATCTAACAAGTAAAGTGTCCATTAAAGCCTATACGCGAGCACGAATCAGCGAGTAAAAGTCCATGGTATCTAGGGCGAACATCGAATACAAGTAAAGTGTCCATTAAAGCCTATACGCACATCTTATCCGGGAGTAAAATTCTCAATGGTTATCTAGGTCCGAACATCGAATCTACAAGTAAAGTGTCCATTAAACCTATAGGCGAGCATCGAATCCGCGGAGTAAAATGTACATGGTACTAGGTGCGAACATCGAATCTAAAGTAAAGTGTCCATTAAAGCTATACGCGAGCATCGAACTTGCGAGTAAAATGTCATTAAACCTATCGCGAGCATCGAACGCGAGCAAAATGTCATTAAAACCTATACACGAGCATCGAATCCGCAAAGTAAATGGCCATGGTATCTAGGGCTGCGAACGCGACATCAAAACCAAGTAAAATGTCCATGTCGATCCTAGAGCGCAACGGAGCTCAAATCCGCAAGTAAAATGGCCGTGGTATCTAGGGCGCGAACGATGGAGATCGATACGAGTAAAAGTCATGGTTCTAGGCGCGAACGCGAGCATCGAATCCACGAGTAAAATGTCCATGGCATCTAGGCGCGAACGCGAGACCGAATCCGCGAGAAAAGTGTCCATGGATCTAGGTGAACGCGAGCATCGAATCCGCAAGTAAAATGTCCATGTATTAGGACGAACGCAAGCATCGAATCCGAGGTAAAGTGGCCATTAAAGACCTATATGCGAGCATCGAATCCACGGGTAAAATGTCCATGGTAATCATAGGCACGAACGAACATCAAATACACGAGTAAAGGTCCATTAAACAATACAGCGAGCAATCGAATCCGCGAGTAAAATGTCCATGGTATCTAGGAGCGAAACATCGAATCTACGTAGTAAAGTGTCCATTAAAGCCTATAAGAGCATTGAATCCGCCGAGTAAAATGTACATGGATCTAGGTCGCGAACATCGAATCTACGAGTAAAGTGTCCATTAAAGCCATATACGCGAGCATCTCGAATCCGCGAGTAAAATGCACATGGTACCTAGGCGCGAACATCGAATCTACGAGTAAAGTGTCCATTAAGCCTATAAGCGAGCATTGAAATCCGCGAGTAAAATGTCCAGGTATCTAGGTGAGAACATCGAATCTAGAAGTAGTGTCCCATAAAGCCTATACGCGAGCATCGAATCCGCGAGTAAAATGTCCATGGTATCTAGGTGCGAACATCAATCTACAAGTTAAAGTGTCCATTAAAGCCTATACGCGAGCATCGAATCCCCGCGAGTAAAAATGTATCCATGGGATCTAGGTGCGAAACATCGAATCTACAAGTATAAAGTGTCCATTAAAACCTATACGCGAGCATCGAATCCGCGAGTAAAATGTACATGGTACTAGGTGCGAACATCAGAATCTACAAGTAAAGTGTCCATTAAAGCTATAAGCGAGCATTGAACTCCGCGAGTAAAATGTCCATGGTATCTAGGTGCGAAATCGAATTACAAAGTAAAGTGTCCATTAAAGCCTATACGGAGCATAGAATCCGCGAGTAAATGCACATGGTATCTAGGTGCGAACATCGAATCTACAAGAAAGTGTCCATTAAAGCCTATACGCGAGCATCGAATCCGCGAGTAAAATGCTCCATGGTATCTAGGTGCGAACATCAATCACAATAAAGTGTCCATTAAAGCCTATACGCGAGCATCGAATCCCGCGAGTAAAATGTCCATGGTATCTAGGTGCGAACAGAATCTACAAGTAAGTGTCCATTAAAACCTATACGCGGGCATCGAATCCGCGAGTAAAATGTACATGGTATCTAGGTGCGAACATCGAATCTACAAGTAAAGTGTCCATTAAGCCTATAAGCGAGCATGAATCCGCGAGTTAAATGTCCATGGTATCTAGGTGCGAACACATCGAATCTACAAGTAAAGTGTCATTAAAGCCTATACGCGACATAGAATCCGCGAGTAAAATGTACATGGGATCTAGGTGCGAACATCGAATCTCACAGTAAAGTGTCCATTAAAGCCTATACGCGAGCATCGAATCGCGCGTAAAATGTCCATGGTATCTAGGTGCGAACATCGATCTACAAGTAAAGTGTCCATTAAAGCCTATACGGAGCATCGAATCGGAGTAAATTTCCATGTATCTAGGTCCGAACATCGAATCTAAAGTAAAGTGTCCATTAAAACCTATACGCGAGCATGAATCCGCGAGTAAAATGTACATGGTATCTAGGTGCGAACATCGAATCATACAATAAAGTGTCCTTTAAAGCCTATACGCGAGCATCGATCCGCAAGTAAAAGTCCATGGTATCTAGGTGCGAACACTCGAATCTACGAGTAAAGTGTCCATTAAAAGCCTATACGCGAGCATCGAATCCGCGAGTAAAATGTCCATGGTACTAGGCCCGAACATCGAACTAAAGTAAAGTGTCCATTAAAAAGCCTATAGCGAGCATGAATCCGCAGTAAAATGTCCATGGTATCTAGGTGCGAACATCAAATCTACAAGTAAAGTGTCCATTAAAACTATACGCGAGCATGATCCGCAAGTAAAATGTCCATGGTAATCTAGGCGCGAACATCAAATCTACGAGTAAAGTGACCATTAAAGCCTATAGCGAGCATCGAATCCGAGAGTAAAAGTGACATGGTATCTAGGTGCGAACATCGAATCTACAAGTAAAGTGTCCATTATAGCCTATACACATCATCGAATCCGCGAGAAAATGTCCATGGTACCTAGGCGCGAAAATCGAATATACGAGTAAAGTGTCCATTAAAACCTATACACGAGCATCGAATCCGCGAGTAAAATGTCCATGGTACTAGGCCGCGAACACGAATATTACGAGTAAAGTGTCCATTAAAGCCTATAAGCAAGCATTGAATCCGCAAGTAAAATGTACATGGTATCTAGGTAGCGAACATCGATCTCTAGAGTAAAGTGTCCATTAAAGCCTATACGCGAAATCGAATCCGCGAGTAAAATGGTACATGGTTACCTAGGCGCGCGAACATCAAATCTACGAGTAAAGTGCCATTAAAGCCTATAAGCGAGCATTGAATCCGCGAGTAAAATGTCCATGGTATCTAGGTGCGAACATCGAATCTACAAGTAAAGTGTCCATTAAAGCCTATAGGCGAGCATTGAATCCGCGAGTAAAATGTACATGGTATCTAGGTGCGAACATCGAATCTACAAGTAAAGTGTCCATTAAAGCCTATACAGCGAGCATCGAAATCCGCGAGTAAAAGTCCATGGTATCTAGGCGACACATCGAATCTACCAGTAAAGTGTCCATTAAAGCCTATACGCGAGCATCGAATCCGCGAGTTTAAATGTCCATGGTAATCTAGGTTGGAACATCGAATCTACAGTAAAGTGTCCATTAAAACCTATACGCGAGCATCGAATCCGCGAGTAAAATGTACATGGTATCAGGTGCGAACATCGAATCTACGAAGTAAAGTTGCCATTAAAGCCTATAAGCGAGCATCGAATCCGAAGTAAAATGTCCATGGTATCTATGTGCGAAACAGCGAATCTACAGAGTAAAGTGTCCATTAAAGCCTATAAGCGAGCATCGAAAATCCGCGAGTAAAATGTCCATCGGTACCTAGGCCCGAAATCAAATCTTCAAGTAAGTGTCCATTAAAGCCTATACGCGAGCATCGAATCCGCGAGAAAATGTCCATGTAATAGGCCGCGAACATCAATCTACGAGAAAGTGACCATTAAAGCTATAAGCGAGCATGAATCCGCGAGTAAAAATGTCCATGGTATCTAGGTGCGAACATCGAATCTACAAGTAAAGGTGTCAATTAAAACCTATACACGAGCATCGAATCCGCAAGTAAAATGTCCATGGTAACTAGGCGCGAACATCGAAATCTCGAGTAAAGTGGACCATTAAAGCCTATACGCGAGCATGAATCCGCGAGTAAATGTACATGGTATCTAGGTGCGAACATTCGAACTCTAAGTAAAGTGTCCATTAAAGCCTATACGCGAGCATCGAATCCGCGAGTAAAATGTCCATGGTAATCTAGGCGCGAGCATCGAATCCGCAGTGAAGTGGTCCATTAAACCATATACGCGAGCATCGAATCCGCGAGTAAAATGGCCTGGTATCTAGGCGCGAACATCGAATCACAAGTAAAGTGGTCATTAAAGCCTATACGCGAGCATCGAATCGCGAGTAAAATGTACATGGTATCTAGGTGCGAACAACATACATCTACAGTAAGTGTCCATAAAGCCTATACACGAAGCATCGAATCCGCGAGTAAAATGTCCATGGTACCTAGGGCGAACAAAGAATCTACGAGTAAAGTGTCCCATTAAAGCCTATAAGCAAGCATTGAATCCGCATAAAATGTCAATGGTATCTAGTGCGAACATCGAATCTACGAGTAAAGTGTCCATTAAAGCCTATACGCGAACATCGAATCCACGAGTAAAATGTCATGGTTACTAGGCGCGAACATCAAATCTACGAGTAAAGTGTCCATTAAAGCCTATAAGCGGCATCGAATCCGCGAGTAAAATGTCCATGGTATCTAGGTGCGAACATCGAATCTACAAGTAAAGTGTCCATTAAAGCCTATAAAGCGAGCATCTGAATCCGCGAGTAAAATGTCCATGGTATCTAGGTGCGAACATCGAATCTACAAAAGTGTCCATTCAAGCCTATAGCGAGCATTGAATCCGCGAGTAAAATGCATGTATATAGGTGCGAACATCGAATCTACAAGTAAAGTGTCATTAAAGCCTATACGCGAGCATCGAATCCGCGAGTAAAATGTACATGGTATCTAGGTGCGAACATCGAATCTACAAGTAAAGTGTCCATTAAAGCTAACCGCGAGCACGAATCCGCGAGTAAAAGTACATGGTATCTAGGTGCGAACATCGAATCTACAAGTAAAGTGTCCATTAAAAGCCTATACGCGAGCATCGAATCCGCAAGTAAAATGTCCATGGATCTAGGTGCGAACATCTAATACGAGTAAAGTGTCCATTAAAGCCTATACGCGAACATCGATCCGCGAGTAAAATGTACATGGTACCTAGGCGCGAACATCGAATCTACGAGTAAAGTGTCCATTAAAGCCTATAAGCAGCATTGAATCCGCGAGTAAAATGTCCATGGTATCTAGGTGCGAACATCGAATCATACAAGAAAGTGTCCATTAAAGCCTATACGCGAGCATCGAATCCGCGAGGAAAATGTACATGGTATCTAGGTGCGAACATCGAATCTACAAGTAAAGTGTCCATTAAAGCCATAGCGAGCACGAATCCGCGAGTAAAATGACATGGATCTAGGTGCGAACATCGAATATTACAGTAAAGTGTCCATTAAAGCCTATACGGAGCATCGAATCCGCGAGTAAAATAAGTCCATGGTATCTAGGTGCGAACATCGAATCTACAAGTTAAAGTGTCCATTAAACCTATACGCGAGCATCGAATCCGCGAGTAAAATGTACATGGTATCTAGGCACGAACATCGATCTTCCAGTAAGTGTCCATTAAAACCTATACGCGAGCATACGAATCCGCCAAGTAAAATGTCCATGGAACTAGGCGGCGAACATCAAATCTACGATTAAAGTGCCATTAAAGCCTATACGCGAGCATCGAATCCGCAAGTAAAATGTCCATGGTATCTAGGTGCGAAACATCGAATCTACGAGTAAAGTGTCCATTAAAGCCTTACGCGAGCATCGAATCGCGAGTAAAATAAATGTCCATGGTACCTAGGCACGAACATCGAATCTTCAAGTAAAGTGTCCATTAAAGCATATATGCGAGCATCGAATCCGCGAGTAAATGTCCATGGTATCTAGTGCGAACATCGAATCTACAAGTAAGTGTCCATTAAAACCTATACGCGAGCATCGAATCCGCAAGTAAAATGTCCATGGTAACTAGGGCGAACATCAAATCTACGAGTAAAGTGACATTAAAGCCTATAAGCGAGCATCGAATCCGCGAGTAAAATGTACATGGTATCTAGGTGCGAAAAATCGAATCTACAAGTAAAGTGTCCATTAAAGCCTATAAGCGAGCATCGAATCCGCGAGTAAAATGTCCATGGTATCTAGCGAGAGCATCGAATCCGGAGTGAAGGGTCCATTAAAACCTATACGCGAGATCATCGCGAATCACGCGAGTAAAATGTCCATGGTATCTAGGCGCGAACATCGAATCTACAAGTAAAGTGTCCATTAAAGCCTATACGCGAGCATCGAATCCGCGAGTAAATGTACATGGTATCTAGGTGCGAACATCGAATCTACAAGTAAAGTGTCCATTAAAGCCTATACACAAGCATCGAATCCGCGAGTAAAATGTCCATGGTACTAGCCGCGAACATCGAATCTACGAGTAAAGTGTCCATTAAAACCTATAAGCGAGCATCGAATCCGCGAGTAAAATGTCCATGGTACCTAGGCGCGAACATCGAATCTACGAGAAAGTGTCCATTAAGCCTATAAGCAAGCATTGAATCCGCGAGTAAAATGTACATGGTGTATCTAGGTGCGAAAATCGAATCTAAGTAAAGTGTCCATTAAAGCCTATAGCGAACATCGAATCCGCAGAGTAAAATGTACATGGTACCTAGGCGGCGAACATCGAATCTACGAGTAAAGTGTCCATTAAAGCCTATAAGCAAGCATTGAATCCGCGAGTAAAATGTCCATGGTATCTAGGTGCGAACATCGAATCTACAAGTAAAGTGTCCATTAAAGCCTATAGCGAGCATCGAATCCGCGAGTAAAAGTACATGGTATCTAGGTGCGAACATCGAATCTACAAGTAAAGTGTCCATTAAAGCCTATACGCGAGCATCGAATCCGCGAGTAAAATGTCAATGGTTCTAGGCGCGAAAATCGAATCTACGAGTAAAGTGTCCATTAAAAGCCTATACGCGATCATCGAATCCGCGAGTAAAATGTCCATGGTACCTAGGCGCGAACATCGAATCTACGAGTAAAGTGTCCATTAAAGCCTATAAGCGAAGCATTGAATCCGCGAGTAAAATGTCCATGGTATCTAGGTGCGAACATCGAATCTACAAGTAAAGTGTCCATTAAAGCCTATACGCGAGCATCGAATCCGCGAGTAAAATGTACATGGTATTAGGTGCGAACATCGAATCTACAAGTAAAGTGTCCATTAAAAACCTATACGCGAGCATCGAATCCGCGAGTAAAATGTACATGGTATCAGGCACGAACATCGAATATTACAAGTAAAGTGTCCATAAAAACCTATACGCGAGCATCGAATCCGCAAGTAAAATGTCCATGGACTAGGCGCGAACATCAAATCTACGAGTAAAGTGACCATAAAGCCTATACGCGAGCATCGAATCCGCAAGTAAAATGTCCATGGTATCTAGGTGCGAACATCGAATCTACGAGTAAAGTGTCCATTAAAGCCTATACGCGAGCATCGAATCCGCGAGTAAAATGTCCATGGTACCTAGGCACGAACATCGAATCTTCAAGTAAAGTGTCCATTAAAGCCTATATGCGAGCATCGAATCCGCGAGTAAAATGTCCATGGTATCTAGGTGCGAACAGAATCTACAAGTAAAGTGTCCATTAAAACCTATACGCGAGCATCGAATCCGCAAGTAAAATGTCCATGGTAACTAGGCGCGAACATCAAATCTACGAGTAAAGTGACCATTAAAGCCTATAAGCGAGCATCGAATCTGCGAGTAAAATGTACATGGTATCTAGGTGCGAACATCGAATCTACAAGTAAAGTGTCCATTAAAGCCTATACGCGAGCATCGAATCCGCGAGTAAAATGTTCATGGTATTAGGCGCGAGCATCGAATCTGCGAGTGAAGGTGCCATTAAAACCTATACGCGAGCATCGAATCCGCGAGTAAAATGTCCATGGTATAGGCGCGAAACATCGTTCTACAAGTAAAGTGTCCATTAAAGCCTATACGCGAGCATCGAATCCGCGAGTAAAATGTACATGGTATCTAGGTGCGAACATCGAATCTACAAGTAAAGTGTCCATTAAAGCCTATACGTGAACACGCATCCGAGTAAAATGTACATGGTACCTAGGCGCGAACATCGAATCTACGAGTAAAGTGTCATTAAAGCCTATAGCGAGCATTGAATCCGCGAGTAAAATGTCCATGGTATCTAGGTGCGAACATCGAATCTACAAGTTAAAGTGTCCATTAAAGCCTATACGCGGAGCATCGAATCCGCAAGTAAAATGTCATGGTATCTAGGTGCGAACATCGAATCTACGAGTAAAGTGTATTAAAGCCTATTACGCGAGCATCGAATCCGCGAGTAAAATGTCATGGTTCTAGGCGCGAACATCGAATCTTCAAGTAAAAGTGTCCATTAAAGCTATATGCGAGCATCGAATCCGCGAGTGAAAATGTCCATGGTATCTAGGTGGAACATCGAATCTACAAGTAAAGTGTCCATTAAAACCTATACGCGAGCATCGATCCGCAAGTAAAATGTCCATGGTAAAACTAGGCGCAAACATCAAATCTACGAGTAAATGACCATTAAAGCCTATAAGCGAGCATCGAATCTGCGAGTAAAATGTACATGGTATCTAGGTGCGAACATCGAATCTACAAGTAAAGTGTCCATTAAAGCCTATACGCGAGCATCGAATCGCGAGTAAAATGTCCATGGTATTAGGCGCGGAGCATCGAATCCGGAGTGAAGGGTCCATTAAACCTATATACGCGAGCATCGAATCCGGAGTAAAATGTCCATGGTATCTAGGCGCGAACATCGTATCTACAAGTAAAGTGTCCATTAAAGCCTATACGCGAGCATCGAATCCGCGAGTAAAATGTACATGGTATCTAGGTGCGAACATCGAATCTACAAGTAAAGTGTCCATTAAAGCCTATACGCGAACATCGAATCCTCGAGTAAAATGTACATGGTACCTAGGCGCGAACATCGAATCTACGAGTAAAGTGTCCATTAAAGCCTATAAGCGAGCATTGAATCCGCGAGTAAAATGTCCATGGTATCTAGGTGCGAACATCGAATCTACAAGTAAAGTGTCCATTAAAGCCTATAAGCGAGCATCGAATCGCGAGTAAAATGTCCTGGTATCTAGCGGCGAACATCGAATCTACAAGTAAAGTGTCATAAAGCCTATACGCGAGCATCGAATCCGCGAGTAGAGTAAAAGTACATGGTATCTAGGTGCGAACATCGAATCTACAAGTAAAGTGTCATTAAAGCCTATACGCGAGCATCGAATCCGCAAGTAAAATGTCCAGGTATCTAGGCGCGAACATCGAACTAGAGTAAAGTTTCCATTAAAGCCTATACGCGAACATCGAATCCGCGAGTTAAAATGTACATGGTACCTAGGCGCGAACATCGAATCTACGAGTAAAGTGTCCATTAAGCCTATAAGCAAGCATTGAATCCGCGAGTAAAATGTCATGGTATCTCAGGTGCGAACATCGAATCTACAAGTAAAGTGTCCATTAATGCCTATACGCGAGCTACGAATCCGCGAGTAAAATGTACATGGTATCTAGGTGCGAACATCGAATCTACAAGTAAAGTGTCCATTAAAGCCTATACGCGAGCATCGAATCCGCAAGTAAAATGTCCATGGTATCTAGGCGCGAACATCGAATCTACGAGTAAAGTGTCCATTAAAGCCTATACGCGAACATCGAATCCGCGAGTAAAATGTACATGGTACCTAGGCGCGAACATCGAATCTACGAGTAAAGTGTCCATTAAAGCCTATAAGCAAGCATTGAATCCGCGAGTAAAATGTCCATGGTATCTAGGTGCGAACTCGAATCTACAAGTAAAGTGTCCATTAAAGCCTATACGCGAGCATCGAATCCGTTAGTAAAATGTCCATGGTATCTAGGTGCGAACATCGAATCTACAAGTAAAGTGTCCATTAAAGCCTATACGCGAACATCGAATCCGCGAGTAAAATGTCCATGGTATCTAGGTGCGAACATCGAATCTACAAGTAAAGTGTCCATTAAAGATATACGCGAACATCGAATCCGCGAGTAAATGTCCATGGTATCTAGGTGCGAACATCGAATCTACAAGTAAAGTGTCCATTAAAGCCTATACGCGAGCATCGAATCCGCGAGTAAAATGTACATGGTATCTAGGTGCGAACATCGAATCTACAAGTAAAGTGTCCATTAAAGCTATACGCGAGCATCGAATCCGCGAGTAAAAGTACATGGTATCTAGGTGCGAACATCGAATATCTACAAGTAAAGTGTCCATTAAAAGCCTATACGCGAGCATCGAATCCGCGAGTAAAATGTCCATGGTATCTAGGTGCGAACACGAATCTACAAGTAAAGTGTCCATTATAAACCTAACGCGAGCATCGAATGCGGAGTAAAATGTACATGGTATCTAGGCGCGAACATCGAATCTACAAGAAAGTGTCCATTAAACCTATACGCGAGCATCGAATCCGCGAGTAAAATGTACATGGTACATAGGCACGAACATCGAATCTACAAGTAAAGTGTCCATTAAACCTATACGCGGAGCATGCAATCCGCGAGTAAATGTACATGGTACCTAGGCTACGAACATCGAATCTACAAGTAAAGTGTCCATTAAAACCTATAAGCGAGCATCGAATTCGCGAGTAAAATGTCCATGGTAAATAGGGCGAACATTCAAATTACGAGTAAAGTGAGTCCATTAAAGCCTATACGCGAGCATCGAATCCGCGAGTAAAATGTCCATGGTATCTAGGTGCGAACATCGAATCTACAAGTAAAGTGTCCATTAAAGCCTATACGCGAGCATCGAATCCGGGAGTAAAATTTCCATGGTATCTAGGTCCGAACATCGAATCTACAAGTAAAGTGTCCATTAAAACCTATACGCGAGCATCGAATCCGCGAGTAAAATGTACATGGTATCTAGGTGCGAACATCGAATCTACAAGTAAAGTGTCCATTAAAGCCTATACGCGAGCATCGAAGCCGCGAGTAAAATGTCCATGGTATCTAGGCGCGAACATCGAATCTACAAGTAAAGTGTCCACTAAAGCCTATACGCGAGCATCGAATCCGCGAGTAAAATGTCCATGGTACCTAGGCGCGAACATCGAATCTACGAGTAAAGTGTCCATTAAAGCCTATACGCGAGCATTGAATCCGCGAGTAAAATGTCCATGGTATCTAGGTGCGAACATCGAATCTACAAGTAAGAGTAAAATAGATTTTTCGAATGTCCTGGATATTGGAACGTGTTCCCCAGACCATTTCCCAGGTCCCACAGCAATTTACATTACGTTACCATTGATATTTTAATTGTATTTCATTAGAACTTTTCGAACTATTTGACTCCCATTGACTTTAATGGGTCCATTTAGTTCGAAAGTTCGTAAACGGACCGAACTTTCAAAAGTACTGCCATCTCTACTATTTATTAATGTAATTAAATTCTAAAAAGTTGTTTTTAAGGACCTCCTTCTAACTTTATTAATGGAATCATAACACTGGCCTCTCACAATAATATACCTGTCTGCTCTACCACATAATGAACCCTGGCATTAGTTTAAAGAACAAATTATTTTCAATGTAGAGTCCATGTGACAAATTAAAGGAGAACTAAACCCTCATTTTTACACTCCATAATAATAATAAACTGTAAATCCCCACTACAGTAAATAGCATTAAAGTAAATGTAACCGCCTGAAGAACTGGATGAAATAATGTATGTACAGTGACTGGCCACACCCCTGACCTCAGTCACATGCTCCCTTGCCCATTCTGTCCTGTAAAAGGATTGGCTAGAGGTTATCCAGTGGGTGTGACCAACTGTTCCTGCAGTATCTTAGGACTGAGCATGCATAAAGAACATGCTCAGTGACCACACTGTGTGATACTGGGATCTTGGGAAATAAAGCATAAACCCCATGTTTCCCAACACCAATGCAAATGACATTTTTCCTTTCACACCTGTACCAAATGTGCAAATCCGATTCTACAAACAATTACAAAGATATTTAAAGTGCGCACCAATTCTACAGAACCTGCTATGCAAACACAGAAGACTTGGTACTAAACACTTCTCCTTGACTCCAATTGGCAATCAGAATTATCCTTAGATCAAATTGCAATAAATCTGTGACCTTTTGTTCTAGACGATAAACCCATGCATGTGCTTTCATATTATTTGAACAAGGTTTGCACTTTTGCTATAAGGGTCTACACTGACATTTATTCACAACTAAGCCTTAATCATAAACTCAAGTGTACTGCGTACCAGTCACATTTACTAAGGTATTAGCACATAAATAACACTTATTGACGATACGAACTTCAATACCAAACTAAAGTAGGAAGAGGTGACTCAAGGATAAATCAACCATCTTTATTTATTACCAACCCTCTGTATTTATTTCTCAGCTGGAGTGTGAAAACGTTTATAATCCACGTTGGGCATTTTGCATCAACAGATTAAAGTGATCACCAATGATCCGTATTACAGCCTCCTACTCAGAACCACCCAACACTCTGGGATATTGTCAGCTTTATATTGTAAGGTGCTTATGCAAGAAGAGGTACAAACTTTTGCCTGAGCTATAAATCTATGGCAACCAACCAGATGTCGGCTTTTTACTGGTTTACTGTAGTTAGATAACGTCCGATTGGCTGTTGCAGATTACCAGCACAGGAAAACCTTTGTACCTTTGATTTTTTTTTTTATTGTGGGGGAAAAAACTCTTCTTAATCACACACAGATTAAGAAGAGTCCAGACAAAAAGAAGAAGCCTGTTGCAGATTGAAGAAGGACCATTCGGTGAGGAGACCAGGACTAGAGCAGTCAGAGGCACAGGCAGTATGCTGAAGATGTAAGTGGTACACGGGACATGCGTAACTTACGTGCAGCGCGGACCACTTACATTATCAGTGCCTCCTGAGTGCATCCCCACCAGACATAGAGAATGGAGGATTTAAGCCTCCCGAATCTGTCAGCCCTCATTCTTCAGCCAGTAAGGATATTCTTGCCAACTTAAAGGAGAACTAAACCCAATTTTTTATACTCCAGAATCTGAAAACAACTTCCCTAAAAACACCAATAAACTATAAAATGAGACTTTAGTAAACTCTGTTAAAGTAAATCAAAGCCTGTTAAGAACTGGATGAAGTATCTGTGTGTATGTGCAGTGTCAGACCACACCTCCTGACCTCAGTCACATGCTTCCTTGCTTTATCTGTCCTGTAAAAGGATTGGCTAGAGATTATTAATGGGTGTGACCAACTGTAACAAGTTTCTGCCATAGCTAAGGACTGAGCATGAGCAGAACATAATAGTCGTTGACCAAACTGTGTGATACTAGAATGCTGAGAAGTAAAGCACAAACCATATGTTATTTTCCCAGCGCCCGTATCAAAATGAGAGGTAAGACACAGATTACTGGTTTTATATCAAGGTGTTCTGCCTTCTGGTTAAGTGTTGTTCTGTGGCTTTAGTTGCCCTTTAATTTACCATTAGGGATATTCTTGTGTATGGGGGGGGGGGGGGTTTAGGGGGGGGCTAATAAGTCTGTAAAGTGGAGGGTGGTAGTGGGGGGTTAGAAGAAGTTTGTGGCACTTTGAATAAGTGCATTTTATTAGGTAAATATTATTTTATTATGGGGGCCAAATGAACTTGTCACTCCAGATGTTTAGAAACCTACAACTTCCAGCATCCAAAGCATCCTGGGAGCCCAGAAGGAGGTTCATGACCGAATACATCCGTGAGTTCCATATGGATCATATAATATTATGTTTATTCTCTGATTGCCATGATTATCATCACAGTTGGCCAATACACATATTCCCTTTTCTTCTCTTATTAAGTGTATACTTTGTATACTTACTAAGGCTGGGTACACACAAGCCAACAGATATTTCCGTGTATTGGTCGGTTGGGCCGAAAAAATCCTAGGTGATTTCGTCAGTGGCAGTGAACACTGTGGTCCATAGGAGACATTTGCTGAGGCCGACCACTTTATACCAGCGAAAATGTGTCCGTGTGTCCCCAGCCTAACGCTCTGTTTTACTGATAAATCCACATTTACACTACTTTACCATTAGTGTCTTTTAAAGTCACAGCTGTGACACACACACACACACACACACACACACACACACACACATATATATATAATTAGCTATACAACCACCTCCATGATTTTCTAATGTCCCTATTCCTGCTCACTAAGCTCCATTACAGTGTAGGTGGTACAGTAATACATGTATATAACCCAGTCTCAGCACAATCACCTCAGGCAGCTGCAGGGTTAATATTGATACAGATCTCTATGCTGCTGTCAATCACAGGACATACTGGATACATTTTTGAAACATACAAATGCTGCTTCTCACTCACAGCTCAATTAACAATGTAACAATCTATATAACACTCTATGTAACAATCTATATAACAGTCTATGGTAACAGTTATGAACGTTATATAACAATATATAACAATCTATGTAACAGTCTATAATAACAGTCTATGTAACAGTCTATGTAACAATCATATAACAATCTATGTAACAATCTAGTAAACAGTCATGTAACAGTCTATATACAATCTATGTAACGTCTATGTAACAAATCTATGTAACAGTCTATGTAACAGTCTATGTAACAATCTATGTAACAGTCTATGTAACAGTCTATGTAGCAATCTATATAACAGTCTATGTAACAGTCTATGTAACAGTCTATGTAACAATCTATATAACAATCTATGTAACAATCTATATAACAGTCTATGTAACAGTCTATGTAACAGTCTATGTAACAGTCTATGTAACAGTCAATGTAACAGTCAATGTAACAGTCTATGTAACAGTCTATGTAACAGTCTATGTAACATTCTACGTAACAATATACGTAACAATCTACGTAACAGTCTATGGACACCAGGATAGGTAGAACAGCAGACTGCACTGAGCAGACAAAAAGGGGGATTCCAGGCACCAGGAATCCCCCCTAAACACGCCCCTGGGGAGTTATAGTTCCCAAACATCTGGAGTATCATGGAATAGTTGGTTACTGGATTCTGTTATTCATGTTCATTTTCTAATCATTTTTCTAATTACAGGTTTGCATTAGTGTTCATATTTTCTACCCTCAGTTTATACTCAGGTGGGTTTATATTCGAGTAATTTAATCTACACTTGGTGTATTTATATAATTTATAGGATATTCCCTCACCCCATTTGATCTACCTAAAAATGCTGTGTTAACCTGAGAATCTAGGTGTGGTTATAGCCTGATAAAGACTTGGTGTAATTATATTTATCATTTATAGGATTTTGTGTAAAATATAAAATTTGAAACTCTCAGTTTATATTATGTAAAATATAAAGATGCGTGGAAAGGGGTGGGGTTTAAAAAATGAAGACGTGGCACGGATATTACAGCTCCCACCTTTTTATTATTTCAAATATAAAGTGGGTGTGGCCTGAGGGAGTGATTTAAAAATTTTGCTCCACGCGTAGTGTGGGACTGATATTTCCTTAGCCATCCCTATTCAAAAAGTCAACCTCCGCCCCTGTATCGAAACTGTAAAGGTAGCACACAGGTAAGAATAAATGGGATACGGAAGATAATACTTAGAGTAAATGAGCAAAGTCAATAAAAACTTGGTAATCCAAATGGAAAATATGACAAAACCCAAAATGATAGTCCAAGATGGTAGCCAATATACAGTCCAGTTGGCTAATGATGTATCCTTGTTTATGGTAAAATGTCAAACTGGTGGGCTGAGTCTATTGCCCTATATTATTCCCTCTCCTGAATCGGAGAATGGTTTGGTCCCTAGAGGGAGTGTTTGTCCTCTCCCTGGGAGGTGTATCCTGCTTTACGGAGGGAACTTTGGGGGCGATGCAATATTTTTTTCCGACGCAGCTTACCTGCCCGAGTTCCCGCGATGCAAAAATCCCTGTGCGAGATTTTGTACATCGCGGGATCTCTGCCAGGTAAGTGCGCCGGCTAACGCCTCCTATTCAGTGACGTAAAGTTTCGCGCTACATGGTAGCGCAAAACTTTACTAAGGGCGGTTTTGCATCGCCTGCGCCACGCTATTTCCGAGCATTCTCGGAAATGGCGCAGGCAATGCAAACTCAGTGTAAAACCCACGGTAACCTGATGATACATCGGATTGCGTGGGTTTTACACTGACTTGGGCATTTTGCGCCCAATATTGCATCGCCCCCTTTAAGTCCTTATTTCCCCTCTAGTCTATACTACACGTACCGTACATATCACATACCAACTATTAACAGTTTTGTGATTCGCTAATTTTATACAATCCAAAGATACCAAACATGATATATTTACCAGTTCGTATGACCAAGAATTAAAATATCTTAAGTTCCCCTTGTGATACCAACCTATAATATATATATAACTGGCATCTGTTTTTTTAGCTTTGTTAAGGCAGAAGCCCCCTGTGGAAAGGTGAAGTTCTGTTCAGGTCTGTGTATTTGACAGTGAGTTAGATCCTAACAAATGGAGATTGGAGAATTCCTAAACCAAGAAGCTGTGTTAACCCTTTGAGTGCCTCTGGGCTGGAATAGGTGGGAGCTGCCATATTGATTGACACTGCTAATGGGAAACAAATGGGAAATTAGTGCTGCCATTATGGGAGTTGAAATGCCACTCACAGTCGTGATAATTACCACTTATAAAACATGAGTGGGACTCAGAGTTCACTTTCCTGTATAAATGTGTAATGTAGGCACGGTGGTACAGTGCTTAGCACAGTGGCGCTCTCATATTGTAAATATGAATGAAATAATTGAAAGCCAGTCAGACTAACATATCTGTTGTATTCAATTAGATCAACTGGACTTGAAATGTAGTTCTTGAAGACGTTTCGCTAGTCATCCGACTGGCTTTCTCAATTCAGAATGACTTGTACAAGAATCTGTGGCAATTATGTACCCTGGAAAATCCCAATTAGCATATCACAGCCAGGTGTTAAGGGTGTGATTAGATAGTGGCTAAGAGGTGTTATAGGAACGCCCAGAGTAAGGTGTTAAAACAGCATTAACACCTGGCTGTGATATGCTAATTGGGATTTTCCAGGGTACATAATTGCCACAGATTCTTGTACAAGTCATTCTGAATTGAGAAAGCCAGTCGGATGACTAGCGAAACGTCTTCAAGAACTACATTTCAAGTCCAGTTGATCTAATTGAATACAACAGATATACCATGACCTGGATGAATGAGAACCTTCACAAGCATAAGTCAGACTAACACAACTTTTACACACTGACAATAAACTGTTACATACTGTATTTCTATGGCAAATCACTTTTCATGTAGTAGGTAGAGGAGATGTCCGAACTTCTCAAAATCCGGTCCGTTCGCGAACGGGATAAATCCGCTGCGGATCTGGGTTCGGATCCGCAAACCGGCCATCGCTAGTGGTAGGAAACTAGTGTCATTTTTATTTCTGTACAACTGTGATTTTATAATAATGCTAAAAAGAGGATTTCTCCTTATAGATAGGTTGTGTTATTTCCATGCAAAGGAAACAAACACAAATAAATAGTATCCACAAAGGCAGTGGGTAAAAGGTAAATGCAGGAAAACAAGGATCAAGTATTAATAGGCAAATCAACTTTTGGACGAAGGGTCATGGGATGCTACACAACTTATACTTGTACCTCTATATGGACACAGAACTCCTCAGTGACTTCTATTATCCTTATAATTTACAGTATGTGGGCTAAAGTTCTAAGCGGAGTGCCTCAGGGTTCTGTACTGGGGCCGCTTCTGTTTAATCTGTTTATAAATGACTTAGAAGGGGGCATTGAAAGCAAGGTCTCTGTGTTTGCTGATGACACTAAATTATGCAGAGCTTTGGAAACTTCAAATGATGTGCAAGTGCTGCAAGCAGACCTAGATAGATTATCAAAATGGGCAACAGAATGGCAGATGAGATTCAATGTAGATAAATGTAAGGTGATGCATTTGGGATTTAATAATCCCTGTGCCATCTACACCATAAATAACTCTGTGTTAAGTTCATCTGTAATGGAAAAAGATTTGGGGGTTCTGGTAGATAACAGACTTAGCTGTAGCAAACTATGCCAGGTAGCAACAGCTAGAGCTAGCAAGATATTGTCTTGTATAAAAGGGGGAATAGATTCAAGAGAGAAAAATATTATTCTCCCTCTTTACAAGGCACTGGTAAGGCCTCATTTGGAATATGCGGTGCTGTTTTGGAATCCCATATACAAAAGGGACATCTTGGAAATTGAGGCAGTTCAGAGAAGGGCAACTAAATTAATAAGGGGAATGGAGGGGCTTGAATATGCAGGCAGATTAGACAAGTTAGGGCTGTTTACATTGGAGAAGCGGCGGTTGCGTGGGGACACGATAGCCTTGTACAAATATATTAATGGCCCATACAATGAGCTCTCTGGTGCATTGTTCACTAATAGGTCAAATCAGAGGACACATGGACATCCTTTAAGGTTGGAAGAAAAGAAGTTTCATCTTCAGGTTAGGAAAGGTTTCTTTACATTGAGAACGGTGAAACTGTGGAACTGTCTTCCAGCAGATGTGGTAATGGCAAGTTCATTGAATAACTTTAAAAAAGGCCTGGATAAGTTTCTAAAACTAAAAAATATTGAGAATTACTGGTATTAATACACATAGATCTGGTTGATCTAGGGATACTTTCCGATTGCCGTTTGGAGTCAGGAAGGAAATTTTTCCCCCTTTTTAGCTGGGGTTTTTTGCCTTCCTCTGGATCAACTGTTAGGTAGGGTTAAAAAAAAAAAAAAAAAGTGAATAGGTTGGACTTGATGGACGTATGTCTTTATTCAACCTTAATTACTATGTTACTATTATCCCTTATAATACATGAGTGGACATAGAACTCCTTAGTGACTTCTAATATCCTTATAATTTACAGTAGGGGGTGCATTATCCCATATAATACATGAGTGGTACCCAGAGTTCCCTGTATAACTTAGTCTGTATCCTTGTACCTTTATATGGACATAGGACTCCTCAGTGACTTATATTATCCTTATAATTTACAGTAGGGGTGCATTATCCCATATAATACATGAGTGGTACCCAAAGTTCCCTGTATAACTCAGTCTGTGTCCTTGTACCTTTATATAGACACAGAACTCCTCAGTGACTTCTAATATCCTTATAATTTACAGTAGGGGATACATTATCTCTTATAATACATGAGTGGTACCCAGAGTTCCCTGTATAACTTAGTCTGTGTCCTTGTACCTTTATATGGACATGGAACTCCTCAGTGACTTCTAATATCCTTATAATTTACAGTAGGGGATACATTATCCCTTATAATACATGAGTGGTACCCAGAGTTCCCTGTATAACTTAGTCTGTGTCCTTGTACCTTTATATGGACATAGAACTCCTTAGTGACTTCTAATATCCTTATAATTGACAGTAGGGGACACATTACTGTCACAACCCCACACCCTGGTCTGTGTACCCACATTTTTGGAAAAATGTACTCCAACTAATGAAAATTGGAATTAAACAGACAGGAGATGGACGGGTAGTGAACATAAATACAGCAAACACTAAAATATATCTTAATATTTATACGGTAAACTGCCACCACTAGAGATGGACGAGAACTCAACCTCGAACTCGAATTCAAGTCAAACTTAACAAGTCCGAACGGACTCGGACTTCTGGAACTATCCCAGACTAGGATTTTTCTGACTTTCTGGACTTGCAGCTGTATTTTCGCTAATTATCGAAAATGTGATCATTATCGAATTTACAGGGCGTTTATTAACATGTACAGATCTGTTCCGCTAACCCTAGAATGTATCTTTCGATAACCCTCAAATTTATGGCTCTATTTTTTGCCCGCTCAAGTTTTGGTGATAGTGACATGTTCCCCAGACCATTTCCCAGGTGCCACAGCCATTTACAGTAAGTTACCATTGTTAGTTAAGCTGTAAATCACCCGGACTTTTTGAACTATCACTCTCCATAGACTTTAATGGGTCCGAATTTGAACTTTCGAACTTTTACGAAAGTTTAAAAATGGACCAAACTTCTCTAGCCACCACATTTCCAGACAGGGAAATGACCTGTAAACTATATCTAAGGGATTATACACACCCCTAACTCTAAAGATCCTGTTAGTAAAAGATTATCCACCCCTATCACTCTATACACAGATCTTTATATCCATAGGCAGATTTTATGTAAGGGAAGGCTAAGCCGTCCCAAATTAAATCTGGGCCAAAGAAAGAAAGGCACTCTCGGGACTTCACAAACAAGTTGCCGAAATGGCCATGGTACGGGCCGTCCTCAGGATGGCCGAAATGCATTGATCCTATCCGTACACATCGTGCAACTTGTTTGGGAAGTCCCGAGAGTGCCCTCACTGCAGACCACGTTTGTTTTATACCGACTATTGGAGGTTACAGCACCAGGGCAGTATTTGTTTAGCAAGGGAGTGCGGACATTTTAGGAAGTATATATATATATATATATATATATATATATAACCCAGTTCTGGTACTCAGGACTTGGAATTCTGGAGCTTGTATTATCCTATGGAACCTAATGCAAGAGGTATCATTGCGATTGAATTCTTTAGTTACCCTTTACATTTCATAGAGAAAGGTTGATTCAGCATTATTTATTTTGAAGTAATTGATTTTTCCACCCTGTGGTATTTTATGAGAGGAAACCTTTCTGAAAGAGACCATATTGGTTGAAGAAGTTCACCAACAATTTGGAGCCATGTTGAATTTCTTTTCTGTAAAAACCCAATGAAAAAAATGCCTTCCCCTTTAAGCAAGAAGGAATTACCTTCCCCTTTAAGCAAGAAGGAATTACCTTCCCCTTTAAGCAAGAAGGAATTACCTTCCCCTTTAAGCAAGAAGGAATTACCTTCCCCTTTAAGCAAGAAGGAATTACCTTCCCCTTTAAGCAAGAAGGAATTACCTTCCTCTTTAAGCAAGAAGGAATTACCTTCCTCTTTAAGCAAGAAGGAATTACCTTCCTCTTTAAGCAAGAAGGAATTACCTTCCCCTTTAAGCAAGAAGGAATTACCTTCCTCTTTAAGCAAGAAGGAATTACCTTCCCCTAAAAGCAAGAAGGAATTACCTTCCCCTAAAAGCAAGAAGGAATTACCTTTCCCTATAAGCAAGAAGGAATTACCTTCCCCTTTAAGCAAGAAGGAATTACCTTCCCCTATAAGCAAGAAGGAATTACCTTCCCCTATAAGCAAGAAGGGATTACCTTCCCCTTTAAGCAAGGAGGAATTACCTTCCTCTTTAAGCAAGAAGGAATTACCTTCCTCTTTAAGCAAGAAGGAATTACCTTCCTCTTTAAGCAAGAAGGAATTACCTTCCCCTAAAAGCAAGAAGGAATTACCTTCCCCTATAAGCAAGAAGGAATTACCTTCCCCTTTAAGCAAGAAGGAATTACCTTCTCCTTTAAGCAAGAAAGAATTACCATTACTTTCCCCTTAAAGCATGAAGGAATTACCTTCCCCTTTAAGCAAGAAGGAATTGCCATCCCCTTAAAGCAAGAATGGATCACCTTCCCCTAAAAGCAAGAAGGAATTAACTTCCCCTATAAGCAAGAAGGAATTACCTTCTCCTTTAAGCAAGAAAGAATTACCATTACCTTCCCCTTAAAGCATGAAGGAATTACCTACCCCTTTAAGCAAGAAGGAATTACCATCCCCTTAAAGCAAGAAGGGATCACCTTCCCCTATAAGCAAGAAGGAATTACCTTCCCCTTTAAGCAAGAAGGAATTACCTTCCCCTTAAAGCAAGAAGGAATTACCTTTTCCCTTTAAGCAAGAAGGAATTACCTTAATCTTTAAGCAAAAGGAAATTACCTTCTGCTTTAAGCAAGAAGGAATTACCTTCCCCTTTAAACAAGAAGGAATTACCTTACCCTTTAAGCAAGGAGTTACCTTCCCTTTAAGCAAGAAGGAATTACCTTCCCTTTAAGCAAGAAGGAATTACCTTCCCCTTTAAGGAAGAAGGAATTACCTTCCCCTTTAAGGAAGAAGGAATTACTTTCCCCCTTAAGCAAGAAGGAATTACCTTCCTCATTAAGCAAAAGGGAATTACCTTCCCCTTTAAGCAAGAAGGAATTACGTTTCAATTAAAGCTAGAAGTAATTACCTTCCCTTTAAAGCATAAAGGAATTACCTTCCCCTATAAGCAAGCAGGAATTACCTTCTCCTTTAAGCAAGAAGGAATTACCTTCCCCTAAAAGCAAGAAGGAATTACCTTTTCCCTTTAAGCAAGAAGGAATTACCTTAATCTTTAAGCAAAAGGAAATTACCTTCCGCTTTAAGCAAGAAGGAATTACCTTCCCCTTTAAGCAAGAAGGAATTACCTTCCCCTTTAAGCAAGAAGGAATTACATTCCCCTTTAAGCAAGAAGGAATTACCTTCCCCTTTAAACAAGAAGGAATTACCTTCCCCTTTAAGCAAGAAGGAATTACCTTCCCTTTAAGCAAGAAGGAATTTCCTTCCCCTTTAAGCAAGAAGGAATTACATTCCCCTTTAAGCAAGAAGGAATTACCTTCCCCTTTAAGCAATAAAAATGTCCTTTCCCTATAAACTCCAAAGATGTAGCAGTTTATCATTTCAGCAGAACTTCTGCTACATTCCAGCCCTTCCCAAATGTCATTTCTAAGGAGACGTGCAACAAATATAAAGAAATGTAATTAACAGAAATTGAATATCACAGCTGGTTTTAACCTTGTATGTTTATCTTGTTTCCAAAACATTCCTAATACTGTTCACTTTCTTTCACATCCGTACGAGGTTATTTTTCGCTGTTAGTTAAAACCACAATATGATGTTTTATTGCAGCTTAAATACGCATCAGAGTTCTCCCCGCAGAGCGTAATGGAAAGGTCTGACAACTTGCAAAGAACACGCATTTAAATATATAGTTATTTCCTGACACCGTGATTAAATTGTTCTTATATCTCTGCTGCTAAGTTCACTGAGGATAATATGTACCTGTCTTACTCCTGGAGTATTTTATATAGATCAGTAACATGACGGGTTTTTTTTTCTTTTAATAAATAAAAAATTCAGTAAATCGTAAAAATTCAGAAAAAGAGGTAATTCATTTGGTTATAGGTTGCAATGTTTAGAAAGCAGTTCGAATAAAAGAAATGTGTCACCCGTGAGAGAAAATGAGCCCAGACCTGACCCAGAAATCCTGTGACCACCATAAACACATATGTGAGCCAGTTACATGTCTCACATTCTAAAAAGAATACCCAAGAAGGTCACTTTCTGCCTTTTCATGTTGGAGTATTTGTTTTATTTTACTTGGATGAGATGTACCATGTTGGCCTTCGGTCTACCGTAAAATGATTTACGTTGTGAAGATATCCCAAAAGAAGAGGAACTTTTTAGACTGTCGAGAACATTGTGATTACTACTTTAATGTGGTCCTTTGTCTTGTAATTGATTTCAATATGGTTAGGTGGACCAAAGACTTACAAGCCAGAGCTGAAGATTAAAGGAGAACTATCATGTGTATAAAGTTTTTTTTAAATACGGTTAAAATGAAAAGTACTTGGGACAGGGATATAGGAAGGGTAATTCCTACCTCCCAATAGTGTTTCTATGAGGAGCACCAGCCCAAAGAAAACTGATTCTGCGAGTCTTCCTCCTGGCTTCAGCACTATCTTTAAAACAGGAATAATCCAGGACTAACCTGGCAAATGAAAACTGTATGTGCTGTAGCTCCTCAACGAAACGATATTATGAGGTAGGAATAATCAATCCAACCTCCATATCCCAGGTACTTTCCATTTTTAAAAGATCATTTTCAGAGTATAGTTATCCTTTAAGATCAAAAATCCAAATCATAGACACCTGTAGCCTTCAGTTAAATTATATTCTCCGTGAAAATATCAAATTAACTAGAGGAACAGCCTGACATGCTATTAACTTTGTTGAGTTTATATTAAATCAACAATAGACTCAGTGGCCTGAAGCCTTTTAATGTTTGCTTGATTAAGGACACCAGCTTTTCAAAAAAGTCTCAAATAGAAAGATATGCAGGGTCATGTATTAACAACATAGGAAAAGAGAAACCAGCTTGAAGCTTTAATTAACAGCAAATGCTAACTGCCCATCATTGGCTGCTAATTGGTTTCAACAAGTATTGGATTCTTAACCAATCACAGGACACATGCCCCTGATATTCAGACATGTTATGGATCAGGTATCCCAAAAACTGATGTCAATTTGCCCTAAGCCTAGTTGAACAAGTTCTTCCATCTAGAATATTCTAGAAGATAGTAGAAGGCATGTTTTAAACGTTGGTATCCTGTTATTTCCTAGTAATAGAAAGTATTGATTTTGGCCCTAAGAAATAATTGATGTTCCAAAGCATCTCTGTGCTTATGATCATCAATGGAGGAAATCGGGACATCTACAAAAGGAAACAAGTGGATCAATGAGCAGCACTGGAAGATCTGTCAGACTAGGTTATACACATATTGATTCCTCCAGTGAAAACATCTTCAATGTGGGTGCTATATGGTTTCTGCAAAACTGAGCTTCGAAACGATGGACTTAAATGTCAACCTCTTGAAGGGCATTCTCACACTTACTAGAAAGACCAAGTAATGATGCTCTGACTGAATCCTATTTATTGTGATAGCACACATTCATTTATTTTGTTGGTAATATGCAGCATAAAAAAATTGAAACATTTGCCCAATTCCTGCTTCACTCAAAAAAAAAGTCTACAAAGATTCTGTCCTTTCAGTTCACCGATTGGCTGTTTCTGCAGCTCTCCAATTGGCTGAAATGCACAGCTTAATAATTCTTTATTTGTACCATTACCTGGCTCAAAGGATTGTCATTGATTTTAAATACAGTAGAAATATGATTTCACAATTGGAAAATATACTCTGGAGGTCTCAAACCCACCAGAATAATCTCTTCATATCAAAGATGAAAACGATAGATTAAAGACACAAATATTAATTACACAGTATTCCATTTCATCTTCACACCAGACAAGCACCGTTTAGATCCCTTATGGTACATTAGTAATGGTGCTGAAGAAACAGAACAAAGATCTCTCCTTTGAATCACAGATAGAAATATACCACGCTGAAAATACTTCAATGCATTAAAAGACATTCAGATAATAAACTCATTTATGAATCAGTGTGATACAGATCTCATTCCCCTCTTATTATTCTCTAAAGTATTGAGCATCCAAGAATAAAAAGTATTAATGTTTTAGGTGAAGTCCTAAACAGACATTGGAGATCTTCAACATGGTGTAGTGAGAGAAGTCAACTAACCACTACGCCCCCTTTACGCCAGCCCATCACAAACTGGGACTGATTGAGTAAAAATGGGCTGTAATTTTGCCCCATGAAATTACGGGTTTCAATGATGAAATCTCATCCAATATTTTGGTGCAGAAATCAAAATTCCATATAATTTTGAATTTGGTGACAAAATTTCGATACTGACAAAAGTTTACTGTACTTTGCGAGCCCACCGGTGGAGCAAAACCCAGCAGAGTATATCTAACCTACCTATTGTCCATACAAAGTCATTGCTGCCATACCACCCATTAAATGTCTGCAGTGGTACCCCAGTGGTACCCCAGCCAGTATTCCAATATTACATAGGCTTTAAAACATCTCGATGTGTACCTAGCCAATTATTTTTATATGCATTGGAATGTTCTAACTCAAATCAGGCTGTAACAAAATTTTGTGATGCCTTAATTATAATGGCTTGGTGTGGGAATGTCTTCGCTGGATTAAAGAGGACCTTGTGCTAGGACATCCTTACAGCTAAACCTCTCCTTATTCTTCCTATCCACACACATACTGATGGTGACAAAGTGTCTTATGGTTATGAAGGTATGGGCCCATTAGGACCTATTGGTTTTCTCTCCCCAGACTTCACAAAATATAATGCAAAAGATATGACTAAGGACTTAATTAAGACAGATCACCCCAATACGACATTAACCAGACCCATTTGCCCTGCCCAAACTCTGCTTGACGAAGATTGGAAGTGAAGAATTATTAGTTCTGAACTAAGAGGCCATAAGTACTAATATCATATTGAAGAACCTACCTAAGGACCTCATGTTGAACTGTTTACACATATCATTCTGTACTTTCTCTTTTCATTAGGATTTCTGTAAAAATCTGTTTAAAAAAATAAGTTTAAAAAATAAATACAGTGAGAATGAGGTTTCCATTTAGAAAGTCCACTGCCCATACATCAGATAGATATTAGGTGATATATCTTTAATTCCGGTGTTTTTACCTCCCGACATTCCCACAACATTCTTTGTCCTGGTTGATACATTTCGCAACTCAATCCAGATGGTGGCTGGAACTCGAGAACATCAGAAGAAATTATGACTTCTGGTTTCGAAACAAACCTGCTTTCGATCTCAGAACAGTTTCGAAAATTCACGGATCCGACATCATTTTCTACATTTTCTAAACTCTGAACTATACATCAATAAGTGGAATACTAGAAAAATAGAAAAAAATGTGAGAAATCGTTTTTGAAAATCGAAAATTGATTGGGTAAAATATTGTGATCGAATATTCAAAAAGTTCTGATTCAATTGGGTTTGAATTGTTTTTTCATATTTATGAAATCTCGATAGGTTCAACACAACCGCTGTCGGAATGTAACTCCTGCAGTTTTGTTCATCTCTAGTCAAGTTTTGTTCCGATAACGGTTCCGAGGAACCTATTGAATTTCCGAAAATCCAAAAATCCAATTGAATTGGAACTTTTTGAATTTTCTGTAGCATTTTTGAACTTTCGATAGACATTTTCGGTTTTTCAATAAAAATTTAACAATTTTCGAGTTTTTAAATTTAAATGTTGATGTTTTGAGTTGATTTTGAATTTCCAAATTCATAAATTCAAATTTCTAAAAATCTTTTGGTTCCGTGTATTTTCGAAACTAGCAGTTCTGAATCGAAACCAGGTTTGTTTTGAATCACTAGTCGGGAAGGCACATCAACTAATGTTCAGTCAACATTATAAACACAGTTATGTCTATTCCCACCTAGAAAACTGCTTAATAAATGTAATTCCCTTTGGAAAACATAGCAGTTAGTGTGTTTATATTACAATACACATGCGGCTATCACCTACCCATGTGCAGTGGAGCATGGAGATGGCCGAAACTCAATAGTTTCCTTCCATTTTCGGATTCCCGGGTCTCGGAAAAATCCCAAAGATCCCAAAAACAGAATTTTTTTGGGAAAATAGCCTCGAACGTTCAACGAAAATACGATCAGAGACCACTTTCAAGTTTCCGATAGTATTTTCGAAGATTTTCGAACGTTCAAGGCTATTTCAAAAATTATGGAAAATAGCCTTGGATGATCGATCCTCTAAAATACGATCAGAAACTTGAAAGTGGTCTCCAATCGTATTTTCGAGGATTTTCGTATAGCGCCGTACAGTCAAAAATTTGTCCCGAAATCTGGGCGAACCGTTCGGACGGATCATTCGGATTTCGGAACCGTGGGGGTCCGCGCTGGACCCAAATCCCATCTCTAATGTAGCAGCTGGAGGCTGGAATTCATTGTAGAGGCAGCATCATTGCGAAAGGCAGTTACCAGTAATACAACGCAGCTGCTCTGTGATGTCATTGCACAGCCATGGAGCACTACTGGAAAAAGGTGATTTTGCCAAAGATCCCCAAATGTTTTAACATGCCACTGATATACAATAACATCGATAAACAGAAAAAAATATTATAAACATTCTGTGTTGTTAGTGACTTGGACAAAAGACCAGTAGGAGTCTGTACTCTGTGATATTACTCACTTCATGGCACTAGCAGCAAAAACCCTCTGGTCTGAGTGTCACGATAAGCAGATTAAACAGCAATGTGCTTGTTGATATCTGCAGTAGAGGATTAAGGGTGAAGCTTCAACAGCGTAAATGCACTCTCCCAGTATTTCACGCCACCTGCAGTGGTTTCTGAACAAAGGTCAGTCCCAGTAGAAGACATTGACAAGGCAGGAAAAAAAAATCTTTAAAGCTCCAGAAATTCTCCCCTAATCTGGTGTAGAGCGAATTCCATCACCATTTGTTTAAACACGTGCAATGCTGGGTTTGTATATATCAGGCTTGATGGTATATTAAGGATTTGCATGCTTGAATGGATATATGTATAGAGAGGGTATTTCAATGTGTTGCATTGTGTAATTGTACAGTATAATAAACTGACTCTCGGAAACATACAGGCATTTATGATTTGCATTCTGCTGGGATTTATTTTTTTTATTTGCTGAAGGATTTTCTATCACTATTGGAGATGTTACATTCAAAAGGCATCTATTGTCTAGAATTGTGTGTACACAGGTAATATGTACTATCAGTGAGATTCAATAAAAGTTCTTATCGTTTAAAATGGTGCTAATTTAGCCCCAACCAATCAGATCTTATTTAACATTTGAAAGCTAACATCTAACAAATTAGCACCATTTTTAAACGATTAGCCCCCTGTGTTTCTTAAAGGACCAGTAAAAAAAAATTTCTTTAAAATAATAAAAAAAAATCTTTACATTTCACTTCCCCACTTTCTAGGTTATATTGTGACACATAGAACACAACAAAGAACATAGAAAATTCCCAGCAACCCCTGGCTGCCATGTTTAAAAACGACAACTCCCGAAATGCAACCAGGGAATGCTGGGAGTTATCGGTTTCATAATCTGGTTGGTCCCTAATCTAAAGGTTTTCTAGTTATTATCCAATGGGAGGACACAATTCATTTCATCTAAATTCCAATTCGCTTTATCTCCACTGGCCCTAAACTCAGTACCTTCCTCTCCATTACATTTGGGTTTTGTCGGTTGCTGTTGCCTTGTGCCTGCAGATAACGCTTGTTTATTGTACATTAAATGGCGTTCCTCTGCATCCTTGGTTCTTTCATTACTCTATAGTATATTCAACCGGCAAATCAATTAATAAGATGGAAATAGGATTTTTTTCTTATATCATGGTTGTACGCACACACGCCTCCCTGTCTTTCACTGCGCTGATTAGATCACCGAGCTGTGTGACACTGGTGCTTGGTATCAACTTGGCAGATTGAATTTCATTAATCATGCAAAGCAGCCAACCAATCAGAGCACGGCTTTCCTAATTTCACACGTGGCTCTGAAATTTCAATATTTGGCTTTGCCTCTATTTTGCAAACAGCTCAAAGCAAAGAGAATGGAACCTTTCTATGGGTTTGGCTGGACTGTACCATACCCAGAGGTTCCGTCACACTGTTCTCAAATGGATTTGTAAGAAAACGAAGACGTGTATCGCTTGCTTTTTAATTCAGAAGCTCTGAAATTACCTTAACCGACTGTGTACCATAGCACGGGAAGGATACAATATAAACTCATTGGAAAATCTTCTTCCTATCTATTGATGGCCAAAGCTCAACAGTTTCGTCCCGTTTTCAGATTCTCGGATCTCGGGAAAATCCAGAAGATCCGAAAATGGAACGAATTATCGACTATTATCGAATATTCAAGGATGTTTCCGAGGATTATCGAAAATAGCCTAGAACGTTCGATAATCCTTGAAAATACGATCGGAGCTTGCTTTCAAGTTTACAATCGTATTTTCGAGGATTATCAGATATTTGCTAATTATAGAAAACAGGCTCCGGATCATTCGGATTTCGAAACCGAGGGGTTCCGTGACGGATCCGGGTAGTCGGACCTGGATGCCATCTCTATTCCTAACTGAGACACTGAGCATGTCTGTCCCACTGGGAGATTGGAAGATTGTATTTAAAACATTCTTCCTTTCAATGAGACCCCTCCCCATGGCTCCAAGTGAAGCCACCAATCTCTAACGTGCATTCAAAGGTTTCATGTAAACAATAAGGGAACTTTACGTTGGATCTGATACCTTTAATGGTTTGGGAAGATGAATATCCCTGTCAACTGTGCAATGTATTTTATTATCTTCGCTCTACACCAAAGCCAAGATGGTTGGCAGGAAAGAGATTTGTCACCATTCCATTGGAATTATCATCGTTCCCTCACCTGACCTTGTATCTCTAAACACAAACTGATGGATCTTCTGTGTAAACAACCAGCTGGCCTTATGTTCTCTAATAGTCCTAACAGTTATAAATATCCCTGGCTAACTGCAAATGAGGCCACCAGAAAGTCTTATGTTTTAACTGACTCCTAAGGACAATTATATCCTTCCAAATCATCCCCCCTCCTCTAAAGGCACCCAGGGTGAGGACCTATAAGAAACTGGCATAAAGGTGTTTCAAGGTTCCACCATGTTTACGGCCCATGTCACCTAAATAGAACTTGAATCAGGCAAACAATAGTTCAATTGCGAACCTTCCATCATTTGTAAATAAACAGCCAGGATGTGGGTGGGCAGGTCCTATTTCCCTGGTCTCACACCTAGACCAACAAATCAATGACACAACCAAGTGTGGAAGACTAGGCTAGGAAATCCATGACCCCAGTATAGTTGGGGGATATGAAATCAGCAAACATCGGTGTTGCTACGTTAAAAGATTCGGGGAATTTCCCTGGATCTTTGGAAAAGTGCCTCGAATCTATTTTTCCTAAAGTGCCCGAGCCCAAGAAGGAAGCCGCACTTTATTTGACAAATTCTCTTGTGTTGTGCAAGTTCAGGTTTCCTGGGTGTGCCCATGCGCACACTATTGTGTGCAGGAGATGCATGCATCCAGGGAACTCAAACGTGCATCGAGATGGGGGAAACTTCAGTAGTTGGTCATCCACTCCAGACTCTGCTTTGCCTCACTGCCTGCCTGCAATTAGTGATCATTTATCTGCCACAGTAAGTTAAAGCAACTTGTATGTGCCAGTCAGTGTTGGCATGGGCAACTTGTATCTTCCAGTCAGAGTGGGCAATGGGGCCAACTTGTATGCACCAGTCAGAGTGGGCAATGGGGGCAACTTGTATGTACCAGTCATGAAATGAAAATGTCAGTTTGCTACCAGTATATAATGAAATTCCCAATTGCTATCAGTATGTAATGAAATTCCCAGTTTTTTATCAGTATATAATGACATTCTCATTTGCTACCAGTATATAATGAAATGCCCAGTTTGCTACCAGTATATAATGAAATTCCCATTTGCTACCAGTATGTAATGAAATTCCCAGTTTGCTACCAGTATATAATGAAATTCCCAGATTTTTACCAGTATATAATGAAATTCCCATTTGCTACCAGTATGTAATGAAATTCCCATTTGCTACCAGTATGTAATGAAATTCCCATTTGCTACCAGTATGTAATGAAATTCCCATTTGCTACCAGTATGTAATGAAATTTCCATTTGCTACCAGTATGTAATGAAATTCCCATTTGCTACCAGTAAAGAGTGAAATTGCAGATTTGCAAAAAGTATAATGAAATACTGTGCCTCTATGTTATTAATTTGTCTACCTCTTATCTCTGTTTCTGTCTGTATTTCTCTGTCTTTCTGTCGAATTATCACTTTCTGGCTGTGCATCTCTCTCTCGATTTGTCTATGTTTGTCTGTCTGTTTGTCTCTCTGGCTATCTGTCTGTCTCTATCAACTATCTGGTAGGTGTGGCTTAATTGGGGCGGGGGAAGGGGCATGGCTTGTAAAAAATGTTTAAGCGCTACGTGCGGCACATGGAGTGCCCAGAGGTGCCCCATATCTTCTCAGACCCTAGAGACGCCCCTGTCAGCAAATAACTAACAGTTTATTGGTTATGCAGCTTTGACCGCATATAAATTAGCCAATTATTGATCTGTGCCAATCAGTAACCAGAGAGGATACATATCTGTCCTCTCGGTGTCCATGTTCAATGGTTAATAATTCCAACAAAATGGACAATAATGTGCAATATTTGGGCAATAATGTCCCTTTATGGTGAAGCCTAAATATCCATTGTATTGGATGTAATAAATGGCGGTCGCCTCTCCCTGCACTTAAAGGAACATTATATTGTCAATTCCTGATATTTCTTGCAATGTTAATGCCATCAATAGCTCAAAACCTTAATAATGCTGGTGCAGAGAAAATGTCACATTAAATCAATGTTCAGACAATGATCTATAGGGTCAGTTCACTGGTATTAACCATATTTCTTTCTTATCGACTGTCATGGGTTCAGTTGGGACTCTTAAAGAGACAGTCACAGTTCTGGCATTTTATATTCCTCTAGTGTTTTTATTTTAAACTCATCTGTAGAAAAAAAAATGTAACCCTAACTTAATTCCTATTTGAACACATTTTTTTTAGATTGTCAGGATGTCGGTATAAAATAGACAACATTTAAAGGGTATGTCCACCCCCCTAAACCAACTTTAGTGGTAAGGTAGGTAACCCCTACCCACCCCCAATCACCACAATATATTTTTTTTTAAAAGTCCCCCTAATTCTACTTACACTGCCTTCTCTCCCACGGCGCTCCATTCCGGCCTCCTTCTTGCAAGCAGGGGCCAGACCTCAGCCGCTTCTGTGATTGGCTGAGAGGCAGCCAATCACAGACGAGGCTGATGTCACTAGAAACGCCGCGGGAGAGAAGGCTCTGTTAGAACGGATCGGGGGGTTAAATATTGTGGCGGTTAGGTGCGGGCATGGGACGATGGCTAAGGATAGATCCGGATGGTGGGAGGGGGGGGGGTACTGTGCATGGTCCTTGATGAGGACGAGGAATCAGCATGGATCAGAAGCCTCACAGACAGCTTGGAGTCTTCACTTTCCTGGACTTTGAAAAGGCATAGCTTGGGAACCATAAGGAGCAGAGATGTAAGGTAAGGTTTATTTTAAACTGCAGAGTGGGGTCAGTATGGGGTTAAATTATAGTTTTTGGGGTGGACCTTTAATAAAGTGAACTAGGGGACCAATTACCGTCATACCAGCAGCTGATAAAGGAGGGGGGGGGTGCTAGTAGAGTGTAAGAGGCGGTTGAAGGAAGCTACACACAATCTACACACTACCTTTAAATATAAAGATATATTTATTTTACCGGATAATGCATAGTTGCCAACATTCTCCAAAAATTTCCAGGGACACATTTCAGAAGCGAATGTGCCGCCACAAATTCTAGCCACGCCCACTTTCATAAAGGCAACACCAACTTTTAACTGTCACTGATTTAAAAAAAACATATTTATTTTGTTGCTAAACAGATAGAAAGACAGATAGATAGATACAGAGTGATAGATATAGATAGATAGATAGAAAGAGATAGATAGAGATACATAGAGATAGATAAAGATAGAGATACATAGAGATAGAAAGTGATAGATAGATAGATAGATAGATAGTAATAGATAGTTATATAGTGATAGATAGATAGTGATAGATCGATAGATAGATAGATAGATAGATAGATAGATAGATAGATAGATAGATAGGGATAGAGATAGATAGATAGAGATACATAGAGATAGAGATATATAGAGATAGATAGTGATAGATAGAGATAGAGATACATAGAGATAGATAGAGATGGATAGTGATAGATAGATTGTGATAGATAGAGATACATAGAGATAGGTAGTGATAGAGATAGAGATACATAGTGATAGATAGTGATAGATAGAGAGCTAGATAGATAGTGATAGGTAGAGATAGAGATACATAGAGATAGATAGTGATAGATAGATAGTGATAGATAGAGATGGATAGTGATAGATAGATAGTGATAGATAGATAGATAGTGATAGATAGAGATACATAGAGATAGATAGTGATAGAGATAGAGATACATAGTGATAGATAGATAGTGATAGATAGATAGTGAAAGAAAGATAGATAGACCTATAAAAAAACTGTGCTCAACTCAACCATACTAACAGTGACAGTCTGCTTGGACTCTGGCTCTCTGTCTCTCTCCTTCACTTCACACCGCAGGAGACTCAGCAATTTGCGCAGCGCTGACACAGGCACCTCAAGTCCTTCTGTGTTCTCCCCCCCCCATCGTGCAGAGACGTGATGCCACACATAGAGGGCAGCAGAGCAGGAAGTAAGTGCCGACACTGACTTAAGACTGCAACTTTCCACTGTGTTACGATCGGATCGGATCGATCCAGACAAGATTTCAGTCAGGCAATGTTCTCGTATTCCTAGATCTCGGGACTTTTCCCGGGACATTAGGATAGCGGGACTGCTACCTAAAATCCGGGACTGTCCCGGTAAATCCGGGACTATTGGCAACTATGGATAATGTGAACAAAACTCTGGGAATCTTCTAAACTTTACTTAAAGGACAACTATACTGTAAAAATTAACTTTTTAAAAATGAGAAGCACCTGGGGCAGGGAGATAGGATTGATTTATTCTACTTCCGATATTGTTTTGTTGAGAAGCTACAGCACATACAGTTTTCATCTGCCAGGTTATGGCCCTGGGCCATTCTATATTAAAGATAGTGCTGAAGCATACAGGAAGACTGGCAGAAGCAGTTTTCTTTGTCCTGCTGCTCCTCGTAGAAATAAAATTGGGAGGTAAAAAACGCACTAGTAATAACCCCCCCCCCCCCCAAACCTTCCAGACTGGGGTTACCTTGACGTGGTTGGAAGGCTTTTCATTCACAGTAATGTATACTAAAACCCCTTTGTTTATAAAGTATGCCAGTGTGCAGATCATATGCTATTGTACGGGGCCCAGGAATGTGCATTGATTATCTTTACTATGTTTGTAAACACCCCCCAAACCCCATTTTCACAATACTTACCTTTCTCCTTGGTATTCCTGATATCATACCATCCTCCCGTCCTTCACTTTAATGATCTATGAGCTTTCTGTGAGCTTGGTTGTAAGTCATTGGTTTGAAGAATTGCTACCAACTGGACCAGAGGACTTCAAAGTAAAATATTTCTGGAGTGGCGAGGAGAAAGGTATGTATTGGGGGGTATTAAGTGTATGCTGAAAAGTTTGTGAAGGGGTGAACATGCCATTTTAACTGGACATACACGTCATTTAGCACCAGATTTCATGATTAATCTGAGGCAATTTTTTTTTGCATCAACATCTCTGGTACAAAACCACCACACATCCCTATCAGATTCCAAAAGGATAACCTGGCCTGGTAATCGAGTGCTTGGTGGCAAACACATGTCCGACAACCTGCAGATTTGTTGGGATTTGTATTCCTACCTTTAGAATTTTATCTTTAATTTCCCTTTAGGATTTGTAGGGGGAAAAAAGCCCCTGATCCTTCCAGATGTAACTATTGTAGCTCCAGACAGGGGGCAGACTAATGGGGGCAACTTCCTGTGAGTTAATATAAAACATCCTTGGTATCCACCTTCAACAAACATTCATGATTTCACCACTAGAGGTCAGTATTTCACAAAAGTCTTTGTATGAGGTGTTACAGTAACAAGCATTATGGCAGCTCCCACAATTAATATAAAAACAACATAAAAAGATTCTAATGTATTGTAATGAAACGTTTATGTCAAAGTTAAGTAAATCCGCTTTATTTTTCCATAACGAAAGTTCAAAAAGTGAAATCTTGGATCTAGGACTCGGGGGGTTTGATATTTCCTATAGAATCTGTTCCTTCCATTTCCTCCGCATTGTTAGATACGTTGATAGGTAAATGTATTTCTGTCTCCAAGGCAAAGTAGTGATATTCATTAAAAGACCTTTATCAAGCGCATGGTACAGACAAAACCCACTGTTTAATGCAAAAGCAAATTAACCCCGGACCTAGACACAAACACAGCAGATGACGCTTCCTAGCAAATGGCTGTATTTATCATAATGACATCTGCTAATGGCTGGAAAAACTTACAAGTAACAAAGTTCCATGTGACACATTTGTATCAATATTCCTTTGTTACATAGTTGCGCCGGTTGCCCTTGGCGATTAGAGCCGTCCAATTACAAAGCGCAAATGGCGCAGCCCATGGTGCCTGATTGAAGCCTTTCAATGGTGGGCACATGGGGGGCACAGGTGGGATTCGGGGAATAAACTATTTAAAATAAAATAAAATTGAAATAAAATGAATCTCGTTCATTACATTGTATTAACATTTATTGATGTCAGAACTTTATATAAAGGTTGATTATAACCCATAGCCCAATAGTTTAACCAGTGCCATAGCCACACATGTGTTGATAGGAGAATCCTCCATAGCTTTCATTGGTCATGTAAAAAAAAAACACCAGACATTACATACACACACAAACAACACACACAAACAAACAGCACACACACACAAAACATACACACAAACAACACACACACACACACACACACACACAAACAACACACTCACACAAACAACACATACACACAAGCAACACACACACAACACATACACACAAACAACACACACACAAACAACACATACACAACAAACAACACATACACACAAACAACACATACACACAAACAACACATACACACAAACAGCACATACACAACAAAAAACACATACACACAAACAACACACACAACAAACAACACATACACACAAACAACACATACACACAAACAGCACATACACAACAAACAACACATACACACAAACAACACATACACAACAAATAACACATACACACACACAAACAACACACACACTAACACACACACACACACTAACAACACATACACACAAACAACACAAATACACAAACAACACAAACAGCACATACACACAAGAACAAACAACACACACATACATACACACAAAAACAACACATACACACAACAAATACAAATACACATACACAAAAACCCTGTACAGAGAAATGCATATACACGTACCAAAACAGAATCCCCACCTGCACACACACAGACGAGGAGATACTTGTTAGGTAATGTGCCGTTACCATATGTTGCAATACTATAAATTACAGTGTCAGACATTTCTGTGGCTAATGTCAGGCTATTGACTGATTATCTCACTAGACACTGATGGGCAAACTATGGCTCTCCAAATGTTTGAAAACTACAAATCTCAGCATTGCTCAACTACAGAGGGAAGCTTAGGAATGCTGGGAGTTGTAGTTTTCAAACATCTGGAGAGCCGCAGTTTGAGGATCCCCGCGCACTGATGGGAAAACTACAGCTTTCCATTTGTTTGAAAACTACAACTCCCAGCATTCCCATTTTTATGTGTGATATGGTAGCATCACCAGATCCCCAGCACTTCCAGCTTCCAGCTCTGAAACTTGTGACAGTTTCTATCAAGTTAAATGTACAGACCTTACAACACTCCCTGCAGTGGGCTGTGCTGTTATCTCCTCCCCTTCAGTCCTTCAGTCACTGCAACTTGATCTCTTCCTGATTTCTTCTGCTTTCTCCTGCACTGAGCATGTGCCAACCGCAGATTCAGAACTTCCCACCCCCTAACTTTCTAATCAGTGATGTTTGGAGACCCCAGTTTCTCTTTAACTGTCATTATCTTTATTACAGTTCCTGCAACTCCTCATCGATATCCATTTTTTCAGGCCGGTATTACCGTATTTGCAGTGACTGACTGATTTTTCCCAGGAAAATCATTCAGCTGGAGCAATAAATTTGATGGTGTGTTCCCATATTACAGCCCAGAAAGTGAATATCTATTATTATAAAATGGTTTAGCCTGAACTTTCCCCTATAATTAATATGAACCATCTGATCCCATTAATTTAACATTTGCAGATACTGAACACAACACAGTGCCAGTGACTAGATAATGTTCTAGATACTAGTGACTAGATACTAGATAATGTACTAGAGAGTGTACTAGAGAGAGTACTAGAGAGTGTACTAGAGAGAGTAATAGAGAGTGTACTAGAGAGAGTAATAGACAAAGAGAACACAAGAGAGAGTACTAAATAATGTACTACATATTATACTAGAGAGTGTACTAGAGAAAGAGTGTGTACTACAGAGTATTAGAGTATTAGAGAGTGTACTAGAGAGAGTACTAGAGAACGTAAGAGTGTGTACTACAGAGAGTATTAGAAAATGTGCAAGAGGAAGTAATAGGGAGTTTACTAGAAAGTGTACTTGAGAGAGTACTTAAGAGTGTACTCAAGAGGGTACTAGAAAAAGTAAGAGCGTGTACTACAGAGAGTAATAAAAAGTGTGCAAGAGGAAGTAATAGGGAGTTTACTAGAGAGTGTAATAAAGAGTATACTAGAGAAAATAATAGAGCATGTACAAGAGAGGGTAATAGACCATGTACAAGACAGAGTAATAGAGAGTGTACTAGAGAGAGTACTAGAGTGTGCACTAAAGTAATAGAGAGCATACTAGAGGAAGTACTAGAGAGAGTACTAGAAAGTGTACCAGAAAATGTATTAGAGTATTGTAGAGTGTACTAGAGCGAAACTAGAGAGTTTGGAGCATGCATACTGATCTGTTTAGTAGTAGATTTTGTTTTATATATTTGTCGGTATATAGCTGGGCTTTTGTTGAATGGTAGAGATGAACGAAACTGGCTAATCTCATTCCTATTGCAAAACTCAGAAAATCCGATTGAATCTTCGATTATTCGATAGACATGTTTAATAGCCCTTGTCCTTGATAGAACTGCAATCTACCTTCTCCTAAATGTTGGTCTACAATTTGCAGACTGGACCCAAGAAATCTGATGGCCTGTAGTATACCTCACACCAGTCAATCTATCATAAAGACCATGGTTCAGGGGAAAATCAATATGGCCTCCCTAACCAGATGTATTTACTTTTTCTGAAGTTTCATCTTCCCCAGATGTTTATTGTTATAAAGTTGTACAGTTTTGTACAGTTTTAAACCAGCGAGCTTTGCTCCGCAGGTGATTGCGTTGAAATTTCTTCCAATTGAAGCCAACGGGAGAGGAATTTTCTGCACCGTGCATTGAATGTTCGACATTTGTATGAAATTCCTCCTTCTGGATCCACAAATATTTCAGTTCGGCCTTGACTGGGACCCCTCACTACCCAATTAAAGGACAAATTAAAGCAGACATCCCACCCCCAACTCTATTCTGGTTGTCAGATTCTGATCTCTGCAATTGGGTGACAGTTAAAATAGAATCGATTGAAGTATCTAGAGTTAAAGGAACACAATAGACGTAATCAGGTTCTATTGTTACTTATATAGAACAATTATTGAAAGGAGGTAAGGTTCACTTCACAGCACAAGACTGGAAGTGGGAAACAATAGACAAGGCCGGATAGGCAGTTAGCGACATATATAAAATACAGGGAGTATGGAAGATAGAAAAGGGCACTGTAGCCAAACTACAACTCCCTGCAGTATGTTAATAAAGGGATTTCCACAAATTGCCCACAACTCCCTGCAGTATGTTAATAAAGGGATTTCCACAAATTGCCCACAACTCCCTGCAATATGTTAATAAAGGGATTTCCACAAATTGCCCACAACTCCCTGCAGTATGTTAATAAAGGGATTTCCACAAATTGCCCACAACTCCCTGCAATATGTAAATAAAGGGATTTCCACAAATTGCCTGCAACCCCCTGCAATATGTAAATAAAGGAATTTCCACATATTACCTGCAATTCCCTGCAATATGTAAATAAAGGGATTTCCACATATTACCTGCAACCCCCTGCAATATGTAAATAAAGGAATTTCCACAAATTTCAACAACCCCCTGCAATTTGTTAAAGGAATTTACACAGATTCCCTGCAACCCCCTACAATATATAAATAAAGGAATTATTATTATTTGTATTAAGGAATTATATAGCACCAGCACAGTCTATTGCACTTTATAATAACCTAGTCATACATTACATACAAGGGTAACACATATTATACAAAGTCATACACATCACATACAAAGGTAATGAATTTAATATAAATACACAGAGTGATGAGTTATTTACAGCAATACCGTGATACAATAGGACATTGTAGGATATGTAAGTAAAGGAATTTGCACCATTTTCCTGCAACCCCCTGCAATATGTAAATAAAGGAATTTGTACATCTTCCTTGCTACCCCCTGCAATATGTAAATAAAGGAATTTGTACATCTTCCTTGCAACCCCCTGCAATATGTGAATAAAGGAATTTGTACATCTTCCTTGCAACCCCCTGCAATATGTAAGTAAAGGGACCTGCACAAAATCCTTGCAATCCCCTGCAATATGTAAATAAAGGAATTTGCACAATTTCCCTGCAATATGTAAATAAAGGAATTTGTACATCTTCCTTGCAACCCCCTGCAATATGTAAATAAAGGAATTTGTACATCTTCCTTGCAACCCCCTGCAATATGTAAATAAAGGAATTTGTACATTTTCCTTGCAACCCCCTGCAATATTGTAAAAGGAATTTGTACATCTTCCTTGCAACCCCCTGCAATATGTAAATAAAGGAATTTGTACATTTTCCTTGCAACCCCCTGCAATATGTAAATAAAGGAATTTGTACATCTTCCTTGCAACCCCCTGCAATATGTAAATAAAGGAATTTGTACAACTTCCTTGACAACCCCTGCAATATGTAAATAAAGGAAGTGTACATTTTCCTTGCACACCCCTGCAATATGTAAATAAAGGAATTTGTACATCTCCTTGCAACCCCCTGCAATATGTAAATAAAGGAATGTGTACATTTTCCTTGCAACCCCCTGCAATATGTAAATAAAGGAATTTGTACATCTTCCTTGCAACCCCCTGCAATATGTAAATAAAGGAATCTGTACATTTTCCTTGCAACCCCCTGCAATATGTAAATAAAGGAATTTGTACATCTTCCTTGCAACCCCCTGCAATATGTAAATAAAGGAATGTGTACATCTTCCTTGCAACCCCTCCCCCGCAAGAATGTAATAAGGAATTGTACATTTTCCTTGCACCCCCTGCAATATGTGTAATAAGGAATTGTACATTTTCCTTGCAACCCCCTGCAATAGATAAATAAAGGAATTTGTACATCTTCCTTGCAACCCCCTCAATATGTAAATAAAGGAATTTGACTTTTCCTTGCAACCCACCTGCAATATGTAAATAAAGGAATTTGTACATCTTCCTTGCAACCCCCTGCAATATGTAAATAAAGGAATTGGTACATTTCCTTGCAACCCCCTGCAATATGTAAATAAAGGAATGTGTACATCTTCCTTGCAACCCCCTGCAATATGTAAATAAAGGAATGTGTACATTTTCCTTGCAACCCCCTGCAATATGTAAATAAAGGAATTTATGGACTGTAGCTGGTCTTCTCTGGATGTACCTATAGCTGGCACAGCTACCGAGCATGAATCCATTAGTTAGATAAAACCTATCCCTGTCATACAATGGAAATCCATTACTTACCATATAGAATGAACATTTCCTGGCTGTCATTACCTCTCAACTGTTTATTTTCTAACCCTCCTACTGCCAGGATATTAAATAATGATCTTACAAAGAAACCCCATTCATTTACACGACATTCATTCTAATTGGAATAAAAAATGGCGAACAGCGAGATGCCTAAATCTTTAAAGTCTCGGACAATAAATCTACTATTGACATTGAATAAAATGTAAATGTCCTCCATCTCTCTATATATATATATTCCACTCATCTTATCGAACACTGTAATAAATGTCAGAACAGACACCCAAAAACCCACAATGGCACCGAACAGATCACTCCTCATTACCAACCTTTCCATTCCACTAATATGATATCCCGAGTCCCGATCGGATGTTATGCACGGCATATGGCGCGCAAATCGTTTTCAAGGCCGTAAAACTCTTTACTGGGTCGTTTTGTTATTTTATTAATCATTGAGAAACGGACGGTTTGCAATAAAGTGACAATAAAAACATGAGTAATGATGGCACGGGGAGCTCGGATGGAGTCAACTCTCTGGTGTTGAGTATTCGTTCCTCCCAGTGCATTTATATGTAGAGAGAGAGTGTTAACTGGGATCAGGTCACCGGGATTTAAACACCAGACTTTAAAGGGCATCTATAGTGGGAAAATGAACTTTTCTTTCTTTCTTTCCATGTGTTCTATAATTCCCCACAACCCCCAGAGTGTCTTCACTTTGTTCAGATTCCCTCTCTGTCCTGAGATACACCAGTTAGAAGAATAGTTGATTGCATTCCTCTACTCCTACTTGGACTGTCAATCAAATCCCTGTGATGTGATCCCCCCTCCTTGCTCTGTAATAAACATAGAGATAAGAGCATTAGCAGGGGGAGAGAGGTAGCTTTGATGGTAGATATAAGGCTGCACTTGATCCCCCTTCTTAATAGCTTTCACTGATTGATGATGGGTCACAAAGAGAGACATCAGGACATGGAGAGATTCTGTGTCTCCAGGACAGCTTGCTTTCTATTGGCCACTGTGCTTGGGTGTGTTTTACAGGATGTTGAACTTTTAACTCCTACTGCACATGATAAGCTTGTCGGTTAGCCGGAGTTGAGACATGGAGGAGGTAACAGATGAGAGGAGAAGGGGGGAGTGCTGCACACAGATCTGACACCATGGAAAAACAAAGTCACTGACAGAGATAGTATTAAGGCAGCACAGAGTGCATGAATTTAACTTTGCAAATTGGAAATGTGTTTTTTTCACTATAGATGCCCTTTAAAGGGCATCTATACCGAGAAATAGGTTATTTTAAATTGACCATAAATGGAAACTATAATTCTTCCCAACCACCACTGTATCGTTTTTTTTGTTCCACCCCCTATTTCTTTTGATATCCAATCTAAAACTTCTTATATTTCAGCTGTCAATCAAGTTCATTGCTCTCAAAAACTATTCTTCTGTGAGTAGTTTTACTGTAGCTGGAATGGTGACAGAGATTTAACAGTTGGAATGCTGTATGCTGTGTGCAGGCTTGACAGTTGGTTTGTGGGGGGAAAGTCAGGTCAGATGGAAGTGGGAGTGGTTAAAAGAGGGAGGGGGATACTGCTCCTAAACAAAATGTGTGCTGGATTGAAGGCATGCAGCAACACACGCAAATCAGAGTAAGTGCTACTTACATGTATTCAATTATAGATTAAGATGAGGCAAAGCAATTTTTTCAATGTAGTGTCCCTTTAACTTTGCTGAAGTGGATCGGTCCAAAGTGCTAACATGGCAGTTATTATAAATGATAATGACTGTATTTAATTATAATTAGAACAGTTAATGACCGCACAGCCCCTGCTAAAAATGTATTAGGAAGTTGAAAGTCAACAGTTTTTTTTTTTGTGCCCAGTGTAATTGATCGAAGTCCTTTAATAAGATATTGATCGTCTCTCTCTCTTCCCAGGCAGTTCACCCTAAATTAGAAAGTTACATTGTATAATTTGGTTTTACTTCCCTCTTCCCTGAACTGTTAGGTAGGTAGGGTAAAGGGGCTTCTGGCTTTATTTAATGGCCCTGTGGAAGGCTTGTTAGACACTTTTTATTGGCTCATGGAAATGAATATTCCACCAAAAGGTCTGGCGCATGCGTCAAGGGAAACTTCAGACAAAACAGAATTAAATAGCCAATGAGGATGGATTATTGTGTATCTTGATGCTTCACATAAATCTGCAGGAAAAGTCGCTTGTAAATATGATTGTAAACAATTTGGCTCTCACCAATGTCTGGCAGATATAGAAAAAAGAATATTTGGCATATTATTTGTTTTAGTATATGGGCACATGATTGGTAGAGGAATTTACCCATCAGTCTTTTCAGGAAGACACACCACCAAGACCTGCAATGGCTCCTTACCTCCCCTATCATGTCCCTATGCAGTAGGTCATTAGTGCGTTGTGTTTAACTGTTCCACAGTTTCACCGTTCTCACCGTAAAGAAACCTTTCCTAACCTGAAGATGAAACTTCTTTTCTTCCAACCTTAAAGGATGTCCACGTGTCCTCTGATAAGACCTATTAGTAAACAATGCACCAGAGAGTTCATTGTATGGCCCATTAATATATTTGTATAAAGTGATCATATCCCCATGGAAACGTAACTTCTCCAATGTAAACAGCCCTAACTTGTCTAATCTGAATGCATAGTCAAGCCCCTCCATTCCCCTTATTAATTTAGTTGCCCTTCTCTGAACTGCCTCAATTTCCAAGATGTCCCTTTTGTATATGGGATTCCAAAACTGCACCGCATATTCCAAATGAGGCCTTACCAGTGCCTTGTAAAGAGGGAGAATAATATTTTTCTCTCTTGAATCTATTCCCCTTTTTATACAAGACAATATCTTGCTAGCTCTAGCCGTGGCTACCTGGCATTGTTTGCTACAGCTAAGTCTGTTATCTACCAGAACCACCAAATCTTTCTCCATATGTTTGTATGTACCTGTATAATTTTATTTATAAAGTGCCACTTGGGTACGCAGATTGTACAAACAAGGGGATAAGTACAAGCCATTATACAGATAGATAAAAATGTAATTAAATACAATTTCATAATATAAATTATGTATAAATTGATATAGTGCTACAAGCCTTGACACATTAGGCATGAGATCCCTGGCCCGAAGAGCTTACAATCTAAGTTGGAAGGACAACATACAGATACAAGTGGGGGGATGGATACAAAGTGCTTAAAGGGGCTAACAATCATTAGTCTTGCTGATGCTCAGAAAGGTAGGATAACAGTCTAGATATGAAAGTATTAATGGATGTCACCAGGCAAAGCGAGAGAGGGAGAGAGTTATAAAGGTAGGATAACAGTCTAGATGTGAAAGTATAAGGATGTCACCAGGGCAAAGCGAGAGAGAAGAGAGGGAGAGAGTTATAAAGGTAGGATAACGGTCTAGATGTGAAAGTATTAATGGATGTCACCACGTGAAGCGAGAGAGGGAGAGAGTTATAAAGGTAGGATAACAGTCTAGATGGGAAAGTATTAATGGATGTCACCAGGCGAAGCGAGAGAGGGAGAGAGTTATAAAGGTAGGATAACAGTCTAGATATGAAAGTATTGATGGATGTACCAGGCGAAGCGAGAGAGAGAGGAGAGAGTTATAAAGGTAGGATAACAGTCTAGATGTGAAAGTATTAATGGATGTCACCAGGTGAAGGGAGAGGAGAGGGAGAGAGTTATAAAGGTAGGATAACAGTCTAGATGGGAAAGTATTTTATAGGAGTCACCAGGTGAAGAGGAGAGAGGGAGGAGTTTAAAGGTAGGAATAACAGTCTAGATGGGAAAGTATTAATGGATGTCACCAGGGAAGCGAGAGAGGGAGAGAGTTATAAAGGTAGGATAACAGTCTAGATATGAAAGTATTGATGGGGTCACCAGGCGAAGCGAGAGAGGAGAGGAGGGGAGAGTTATAAAGGTAGGATAACAGTCAGATGTGAAAGTATTAATGGATGTCACCAGGCGAAGGAGGAGAGGGAGAGAGGTATAAAGGTAGGATAACAGTCTAGATGGGAAAGTATTAATGGATGTCACCAGGTGGAAGGGAGAGAGGGAAGAGAGTTATAAAGGTAGGATAACAGTCTAGATGTGAAAGGATTAATGGATGTCTACCAGGCAAAGCGAGAGGAGGGAGAGAGTTATTAAAAAGGTAGGATAACAGTCTAGATGTGAAAGTATTAATGGATGTCAACGGCGAAGCGAGAGGGGGAGAGAGTTATAAAGGTAGGATAAAGTCTAGAGTGAAAGCATTAATGGATATCAAACAGGTGAAGGGAGAGAGGGAGAGAGTTATAAAGGTAGAACAGTCTAGATGTGAAAGTATTAATGGATGTCACCAGGCGAAGCGAGAGAGGGAGAGAGTTATAAAGGTAGGATAACAGTCTAGATGTGAAAGTATTAATGGATGTCACCAGGCGAAGCGAGAGAGGGAGAGAGAGTTATAAAGGTAGGATAACAGTCTAGATGTGAAAGTATTAATGGATGTCACCAGGCGAAGCGGAGAGAGAGGGAGAGAGTTATAAAGGTAGGATAACAGTCTAGATATGAAGTGATTAATGGATGTCACCAGGCGAAGCGAGGGAGGAGAGGGAGAGAGTTATAAAGGTAGGTAACAGTCTAGATGTGAAGTATTATGGATATATCACCAGGCAAGCGAGAGGGAGAGAGTATAAAGGTAGGATACAGTCTAGATGTGAAAGTATTAATGGATATCACCAGGGGAAGGAGGAGAGAGAGGAGAGAGTTATAAAGGTAGGATAACAGTCTAGATGTGAAAGTATTAATGGATGTCACAGGCGAAGGGAGAGAGGGGAGAGAGTTTATAAAGGTAGGATAAAAGTCTAGATGGAAAGTATTAATGGATGTCACCAGGTGAAGGGGAGAGGAGAGAGAGTTATAAAGGTAGGATAACAGTCTAGATGTGAAAGTATTAATGGATGTCACAAGCAAAGCGAGAGAGGGAGAGAGTTATAAAGGTAGGATAAAGTTAGATGTGAAAGTATTAATGGATGTCACCTGGCGAAGCGAGAGAGGGAGAGAGTTATAAAGGGTAGGATAACAGTCTAGATGTGAAAGTATTAATGGATATCACCAGGCGAAGGGAGAGAGGGAGAGAGTTATAAAGGTAGGATAACAGTCTAGATGTGAAAGTATTAATGGATGTCACCAGGCAAAGCAAGAGAGGGAGAGAGTTATAAAGGTAGGATAACAGTCTAGATGTGAAAGTATTAATGATGTACCGCGAAGCGAGAGAGGGGAGAGAGTTATAAAGGTAGGATAACAGTCTATATGAAAGTATTAATGGATGTCATCAGGCGAGGGAGGAGGGAGAGAGAGAGTTATAAAGGTAGGATAACAGTCTAGATGTGAAAGTATTAATGGATGTCACCAGGCAAAGGAAGAGAGGGAGAGAGTTATAAAGGTAGGATAACAGTCTAGATGTGAAAGTATTAATGGATGTCACCTGGCGAAGCGAGAGAGGGAGAGAGTTATAAAGGTAGGATAACAGTCTTGATATGAAAGTATTAATGGATGTCACCAGGCAAAGGGAGAGAGGGAGAGAGTTATAGAGGTAGGATAACAGTCTAGATGTGAAAGTATTAATGGATGTCACCAGGCGAGCGAGAGAGAGGAGGAGAGTTATAAAGGTAGGATAACAGTCTAGATGTGAAAGTATAATGGATGTCACCAGGCAAAGCGAGAGAGGGAGAGAGTTATAAAGGTAGGATAAACAGTCTAGATGTGAAAGATTAATGGATGTCACCTGGCGAAGCGAGAGAGGGGAGAGAGTTATAAAGGTAGGATAACAGTCTAGATGTAAAGTATTAAGGGATACACAGCCAGGTGAAGGGAGAGAGGGAGAGAGTTATAAAGGTAGGATAACAGTCTAGATGTGAAAGTATTAATGGATGTCACCAGGCAAAGCAAGAGAGGGAGAGAGTTATAAAGGTAGGATAACAGTCTAGATGTGAAAGTATTAATGGATGTCACTGGCGAAGCGGAGAGAGGGAGAGAGTTATAAAGGTATGGATAACAGTCTAGATATGAAAAGTTATAATGGATGTCATCAGGCGAAGGGAGAGAGGAGAGGAGAGAGTTATAAAGGTAGGAAACAGTCTAGATGTGAAAGTATTAATGGATGTCACCAGGCAAAGCAAGAGAGGGAGAGAGTTATAAAGGTAGGATAACAGTCTAGATGTGAAAGTATTAATGGATGTCACCTGGCGAAGCGAGAGAGGGAGAAGTTATAAAGGTAGGATAACAGTGTATTGATATGAAGATTAATGGATGTCACCAGGCAAGGGAGAGAGGAGAGAGTTTATAAAGGTGATAACAGTCTAGATTGAAAGTATTAATGGATGTCACCAGGCGAAGCGAGAGAGGGAGAGAGTTATAAAGGTAGGATAACAGTCTAGATGTGAAAGTATTAATGGATGTCACCAGGCAAAGCGAGAGAGGGAGAGAGTTCTAAAGGTAGGATAACAGCCTAGATGTGAAAGCATTAATGGATATCACCAGGCAAAGCGAGAGAGGGAGAGAGTTCTAAAGGTAGGGAGCAGTAAGAGAGAATGGTTTAAGGCAGGAGGCAGCAGTGTTAGTTGGGGGTCTGTGGAGAAGATTTCCTTGTGAGGAACGGAGGGCACGGCCTGGAACATAGGGGACCAAGAGAGAAGATAAGTAGGGAGGTGCAGTAGAGTGAAGGGATTTGAAGGTTAAAAGCAGGGTATTGAATGTGATTCTTTGTTAGATGGGAAGCCACCCTATGGACTGAAGTAACGGGGATGCGGGTTCTCTATAAAACCGAAAGAACTGATTATTTCTCCCAGAGAGATAGTGTAGAGGGAGAACAGCAAGGGTCCTAAAACCGAGCCCTGTGGACCCCCACACTAAGCGGAACAGGAGAGGAAGTCTTATTAGCAAGAGAGACAGAGAAAGATCAGTTAAAGAGATAAGAAGACAACCACGCCACAGATTGATTTCGGATGCCCAGAGAATATAGAATCTGCATAAGAAGAGGTCCACAGTATCAAAGGCAGCGGTACGAGTACAGCGGTGTAGGAACTTGGTATCTGAATTGAGCCAAGGATGGGGATTATCGAGGTGACGTTTGTGAGTTTGTACGGGGAAAAAGGAGTCAATAATAGTGGATAAGATAGGGTTATAAGAATGTGTTAGGGAATCAGGGTTAGGATCAGACATGAGGGCATTGAGGCTAGAACCGAGAGAGGAGGATAAAGCCGGAAGGTCTATTACACGGGTGTTAAGAACAAGGACAGTAGATGAAATGTCAGGGGAGAGGGGAGAGTAGGTGGTAGAGAAAGTAATTAGATTGTGATTAGAGATTTGGAAGGAGTTACTAGCAAACTGAGAGACAGAAAGGTTTTTAGTAAAGACCAAGTCCAGGAGGTGACCATCCTTATGGGTCCTAGTGTTGGTCCACTGCTGGAGGGAGAAGGAGGATGTTAGGTGGAGAAAGCGAGAGGGACAGGATTTCTTAGCATCGTCAATGTGACAATTGAAGTCACTTAGAATTATAGCCGGACAGTCGGAGGAAAGAAAGAGAGCCAAGGTTCAAACTCTGTAAGGGAAGTGACTGGGGCTGAGGCAGAAGGGGGTCTGTATACAACTGCTACTCGTAGACATAAGGGGTAGAAAAGTTGGACAACATGGACTTCAAATGAGGAAAAAGCCACAGAGGGCGGAAGAGAAACAATGGCAGATAGGGGAAAAGAGAAGACCTACCCTCCACCCCGTCCTGAGGAACGAGGCGAATGAGAGAAAGATAGACCATCATGCGTAATCATTAGAGATTCACTTAATACAGAGTTATTTATGGTGTAGGTGGCACAGGGATTATTAAATCCCAAATGCATCACCTTACATTTATCTACATTGAATCTCATCTGCCATTCTGCTGCCCATTTTGATAATCTATCTAGGTCTGCTTGCAGCAATTACACATCATTGGAAGTTTCCAAAGCTCTGCATAGTTTAGTGTCATCAGCAAATACTGAGACCTTGCTCTCGGTCAGGTAAGAAAATTGTATATATGTTTGGCCACCTTAAGTCATTTTTAAACAGATTAAACAGAAGCCGCCCCAGTACAGAACCCTAAGGCACTCCACTTAGAACTTTATCCCACATAGATGTAGCCCCATTGACCACCACACTGGCGATTGACTACTGATTCCCCCGGTGCCTCCTCTGCACATGCTCAAGCTTAAAAAGCTCTGGGAGCCAAGGGTGAAGGCAGATACATTTTTCATAACAGAAAAAAACCCAAATGATTAAATATCTGGTTACAAACGCATGTATTTAAGGGTGGATACTCTTTTAGACTTGTCACCTTTCTTGCTACAATCCCCATGTTCTCGTGTTAATTCAATGTCATTCTCTTGCACCTTTAAGATTTACGGTATTTTCACAGCTGCAACACACTCCTCTTTGTGGGTCTCAGATCTTGGTACACCCCCCCCCCCCCCTTGTTTTCCTAAGAATGTAAATGTTCTGGTCATGCTGATTAACCCAAACAGCTTGCATGATGTACAGTTAATCAATGCTCTAATTAAAGAGATAAATTAGCAGCATAACATCTGCGGTGATATCGCCTCCTGATGTTCACAATTCAGAATTTATATATATTTTGGTTACACCATTCACCATGGAACTAACAAGGATACATTGAATCAATCACACAAAAAGATCAGATTGTATGAGCAGGTGGTTAAGCCTCTACTATGTACTGTATATTTATATTATATACTATGGCATTTGGTCTTGTCCCACTGGTCATTATCTATAACCAGCAGAGATGGACTAGAACTGAACTTGATCCTGAGATTAACCTAAAAAGTAATTGTTCGTACGAACTCTTTAGAACTTCCTAAGCTATGAACTAGTTTGTTTTTTCGTTGACTTATTATCGATAATTCATTTTGCCGATAACCCCCGAATGCGGCATTTTGGGGATAACCCTCAAATGTAGCATTTCGGCGCTGACCCTCGAATGTTCGGTAACCCATGAATGATTATTCGGCAACCCTTGAATGTATCGGATCGTTCGGTTACCATTCCTATTTTATCTGTATTTTAGCAGAACTTTTCAAACTATTTCTCCCTATTGACATTTATTTGTCCGTGGTCAAACTTTAGAAGTTCTCTAGTTCGGAAAAGAACCGAACTTTAGGAAGTTCAGAACTGCAATATCGAAAAATTCGAAACATGGCATCAAAAATTCAATGTTGAAATTTGTAGTCTAAATTCAATTACAAAAAAATCCACTCCAATTGGCTTTTATCAGATTTAATTGAATTTTTCGTTCCTGTGGAATTTCTACGCATTACACTAATTATACGTACAGTTCCCTTAAAAGTCCAGGGACTATAAGCCACAAGCAGATTATACTCCAAGAGTTCAAGGACGCTTTTTAGAGGCTTGATATCACAACTTTCCTCCACAGTCACTTATCATATCTGACAGGCTGAATATTCAGAAAAGTGTGTGTGTGTTTGTGTGTGTTCTTAACCCTTTTTAAGTAATGTTTTTGTCTTTACCCATGTACCTAGCGCTGCAGTTATTTTTCTGCATTTAGCCTATAATTATGCCGGTAGTTTAACCAACAGAAATTGTGTTTCTACAAATCCTTCTCGCTCTGAGCATGTAATCCCCTTTTATTAGTGTCAATACTGATATAGGATCCGACGCTGCAGTCAGTTATAATGAGTTAAGTAAAAGTGTTATTTCTAATTATTGTTTTTCTTTTTAAATGTCAAAAATATTAACAAATAAAATGATGCACAATAATTGAAAGAACTATTTTTTTTATTATATTGTTATAATAAATATATATAAAATAACTTTCAGCAAATAAACCCATAAAATACTTTTGCATCTCAAACTTACTCCACCTGTATCCTCAGTTTTATAGCAATGAACATTCAGGCTTCTAAATTTGTCCTTTGAATTTACAATTTTTTTTTTGACAACCCTTTCCTCCGGGTCATTGACAAGTGCACATGCTCACTACACACTTGAGTCAAGATGAAATGCTTTCTGCGTATGGAGTGCACCATGCTGTATAGCTGAAATGCCACTTGCTAGCTCTTATACTAATCGTCACTCCGTACATCTCAAGAATAGACATGGGCTAGAGCTTGCAAACCCGAGTTTGACCTGAACTTTAATAGTTTGCACGAACTCGGATTTTTTAGAACTTTGGGTTTTATGACATATTTTCGATAATTATAATTATCGATAACCCTCAAATGTACCATTTGCTAACTCTCGATTTCAGGCATAACCCTCGAATGTAGCGTTTTGAAGATAACCCTTAAATGTAGCATAAACTAAATATGGAACCCTGACAATTGCCAGATCATGGAGAAAGTTACTGTTTTTGGTGATAGTGACATGTTCCCCCGACCATTTCCCAGGTCCCAGAGCCATTTACAGTAATTATTATTATTATTATTGTTATTGTGGATTTATATAGCGCCAACATCTTCCGTATCGCTTTACAATTACATGTATACATTCACTTCAGGCCCTGACCCGAAGAGCTTACAATCTAAGCACATTTATTTGACACATACATCCTATCATACATCTTTATGATTGTGGGGGAAACCGGAGTGCCCGGAGGAAACCCTCGCAAGCACGGGAAGAACATACTAACTCCTTGCAGATGTGTCCAAGGGTGGATTCGAACTCAGCACTTGGGCTAATTGGGCTAATAACACACTGAATTGTGTTAGAGTTTGATCTTTGTGCTAGTAAGGCATTTTCACAAGCACCAATAGTCATTGCACTAACTGGAGATTTCCTGGTCACATAATAAACCAGCAAGTGTAATTAATACTAAAGGAAATAATAAAATGGACCAGCGTTAAGGTGGCCATACACATTGCAGATACCCAACAAATTCCATAGGATCCAAAGGATCCCTAGAATGTATAGTTCATTTTCGATAACCCTCAAATGTACGGATCGTTTTCGCTAACCTTCAAATGTAGCATTCGATTTTCTGTAACCCTCGAAAGTATTGTTCGTTTTCGATAACCCTCGAATGTACAGATCGTTTTCGCTAACCCTCAGATGTATCGCTCGCTAAAACCTTGAAAG